>CM053026.1:755094619-755153337 GCA_028564925.1 Lithobates sylvaticus | reverse complement strand
GTTACGAATCGTTATGAATAGTTACGAATCGTTAGTAAATCCAACTACCAATATCGAATTTCAACTAATTTGAACGAAATTATTATAGCAGATATAACGAATGAATTCGAATGAATTCGAATGAATTCGAATGACAAAGTGTCATTTTTGCAAAAAAAAAAAAGCGTAGGGGTCCCCCCAAATTCAATAACCAGGCCCTTCAGGTCTGGTATGGATATTAAGGGGGACCCCAGCCAAAAAAAAAAAAAAAAAAAAAAATGGCGTGGGGTCCCCCACAAATATCCATACCAGACCCTTCAGGTCTGGGATGGATTTTAAGGGGAACCCCGGCCAAAAAAAAAATAAAAAAATGGCGTGGGGTCCCCCTCAAAATCCATACCAGACCCTTTATCCGAGCACGCAACCTGGCAGGCCGCAGGAAAGGAGGGGGGACGAGAGCGCCCCCCCTCCCGCCTGAACCGTACCAGGCCACATGCCCTCAACATTGGGAGGGTGCTTTGGGGTCCCCCCCAAAGCACCTTGTCCCCATGTTGATGAGGACAAGGGCCTCATCCCCACAACCCTGGCCGGTGGTTGTGGGGGTCTGCGGGCGGGGGGCTTATCGGAATCTGGAAGCCCCCTTTAACAAGGGGACCCCCAGATCCCGGCCCCCCCCCCCTGTGTGAAATGGTAAGGGGGTACAAAAGTACCCCTACCATTTCACCAAAAAAGGTGACAAAATGGTAAAAATGACAGGAGACAGTCTTTGACAATTCCTTTATTAAAATCTTCTTTCTTCTTTCTTCTGCTCTTCCTTCTTCCTTTCTTCATCTTCTCCTTCCGGCATCTTCTTCCATCTTCTTCTTCCTTCGATTCGCTTCTTCTTCCTCCGGTCTTCTCGTCCTTCTCGTCCGGCGTCGTCCTTCTCGTCCGGCATCGTCGTCTCTTCTCGCAGGCCGCTCCTCGCAATGGGAGGCTCCCGCTCTGTGAGGCTCCGCTCCGGGTGACAGGTCTTTTATAACGAAGGCACCTGGTGACCCCGCCCCCTCGGACGCACGGGGACGTCATGTGGAATTCCCTATGGCTTTCCCCATGACGTCAGAGGGGGGCGGGGTCACCAGGTGCCTTCGTTATACAAGACCTGTCACCCGGAGCGGAGCCTCACAGAGCGGGAGCCTCCCATTGCGAGGAGCGGCCTGCGAGAAGAGACGACGATGCCGGACGAGAAGGACGACGCCGGACGAGAAGGACGAGAAGACCGGAGGAAGAAGAAGCGAATCGAAGGAAGAAGAAGATGGAAAAAGATGCCGGAAGGAGAAGATGAAGAAAGGAAGAAGGAAGAGCAGAAGAAAGAAGAAAGAAGATTTTAATAAAGGAATTGTCAAAGACCGTCTCCTGTCATTTTTACCATTTTGTCACCTTTTTTGGTGAAATGGTAGGGGTACTTTTTTACCCCCTTACCATTTCACACAGGGGGGGGGCCGGGATCTGGGGGTCCCCTTGTTAAAGGGGGCTTCCAGATTCCGATAAGCCCCCCGCCCGCAGACCCCCACAACCACCGGCCAGGGTTGTGGGGATGAGGCCCTTGTCCTCATCAACATGGGGACAAGGTGCTTTGGGGGGGACCCCAAAGCACCCTCCCAATGTTGAGGGCATGTGGCCTGGTACGGTTCAGGCGAGAGGGGGGGCCGCTCTCGTCCCCCCCTCCTTTCCTGCGGCCTGCCAGGTTGCGTGCTCGGATAAGGGTCTGGTATGGATTTTGAGGGGGACCCCACGCCATTTTTTTGGGCTAGGGTTCCCCTTAAAATCCATCCCAGACCTCTGGGGTCTGGTATGGATTTTGAGGGGGACCCTACGCCATTTTTTTTTGGCTGGGGTTTCCCTTAATATCCATCCCAGACCTGAAGGGCCTGGTTATTGAATTTGGGGGGACCCCTACGCTTTTTTTTATCAATGACTTCAATGAATGACAGTTCTCTGTATTACGGATCCAACAATTCATTTGCCGGCAAATAGCTGCGACTCGTGATTTTAAATAGTTTTTTTTTCCTGCAAAAATGACACTGCAGGAACAGTTCTCTATATTAGATATACTGAATCTCGAAGCATTCGAAGCATTCGTTATATCCGCTATTATAATTTCTTTCATGTTAGTTGAAATTACATATTTGTTAGTTACAATACAACATTCGAATTGTTCTCTGTATTGCGGGAATCGGCAATTAGCCGCGAGTGATTTTAAATGTCTTTTTTTCCTGCAAAAATGACACATTGTACAGAGAGAGTTGTAAACACGGGAAACATGACCCCCTTCATAGGCATACTATAGAGTATATAGTATATAGAAGGGCGCAGGTTTCCCGTGTTTAGAACTCTCTCTGTACAATGTGTCATTTTTGCAGGAAAAAAAAGACATTTAAAATCACTCGCGGCTAATTGCCGATTCCCGCAATACAGAGAACAATTCGAATGCAACAACTAACAAATATGTAATTTCAACTAACATGAAAGAAATTATAATAGCGGATATAACGAATGCTTCGAATGAGTCGAGATTCAGTATATCTAATATAGAGAACTGTTCCTGCACAGTGTCATTTTTGCAGCTATTTGCCGGCAAATGAATTGTTGGATCCGTAATACAGAGAACTGTCATTCATTGAAGTCATTGATAAAAAAAAAAAAGCGTAGGGGTCCCCCCAAATTCCATAACCAGGCCCTTCAGGTCTGGGATGGATATAAAGGGGGACCCCAGCCAAAAAAAAAAAAATGGCGTAGGGTCCCCCTCAAAATCCATACCAGACCCTTGAGGTCTGGGATGGATTTTAAGGGGAACCCTAGCCAAAAAAAATGGCGTGGGGTCCCCCATAAAATCCATACCAGACCCTTATCCGAGCACGCAACCTGGCAGGCCGCAGGAAAGGAGGGGGGACGAGAGCGGCCCCCCCTCTCGCCTGAACCGTACCAGGCCACATGCCCTCAACATTGGGAGGATGCTTTGGGGTCCCCCCCAAAGCACCTTGTCCCCATGTTGATGAGGACAAGGGCCTCATCCCCACAACCGTGCCCGGTGGTTGTGGGGGTCTGCGGGCGGGGGGCTTATCGGAATCTGGAAGCCCCCTTTAACAAGGGGACCCCCAGATCCCGCCCCCCCCCCTGTGTGAAATGGTAAGGGGGTACAAAAGTACCCCTACCATTTCACCAAAAAAGTGGCAAAAATGGTAAAAATGACAGGAGACGGTCTTTGACAATTCCTTTATTAAAATCTTCTTTCTTCATCTTCTCCTTCCGGCATCTTCTTCCATCTTCTTCTTCCTTCGATTCGCTTCTTCTTCCTCCGGTCTTCTCGTCCTTCTCGTCCGGCGTCGTCCTTCTCGTCCGGCATCGTCGTCTCTTCTCGCAGGCCGCTCCTCGCAATGGGAGGCTCCCGCTCTGTGAGGCTCCGCTCCGCTGACAGGTCTTTTATAACGAAGGCACCTGGTGACCCCGCCCCCTCTGACGCACGGGGACGTCATGTGGAATTCCCTATGGCTTTCCCCATGACGTCAGAGGGGGGGCGGGGTCACCAGGTGCCTTCGTTATACAAGACCTGTCACCCGGAGCGGAGCCTCACAGAGCGGGAGCCTCCCATTGCGAGGAGCGGCCTGCGAGAAGAGACGACGATGCCGGACGAGAAGGACGACGCCGGACGAGAAGGACGAGAAGACCGGAGGAAGAAGAAGCGAATCGAAGGAAGAAGACGATGGAAGAAGATGCCGGAAGGAGAAGATGAAGAAAGGAAGAAGGAAGAGCAGAAGAAAGAAGATTTTAATAAAGGAATTGTCAAAGACCGTCTCCTGTCATTTTTACCATTTTTGCCACTTTTTTGGTGAAATGGTAGGGTACCCCCTTACCATTTCACACAGGGGGGGGCCGGGATCTGGGGGTCCCCTTGTTAAAGGGGGCTTCCAGATTCCGATAAGCCCCCCGCCCGCAGACCCCCACAACCACCGGGCACGGTTGTGGGGATGAGGCCCTTGTCCTCATCAACATGGGGACAAGGTGCTTTGGGGGGGACCCCAAAGCACCCTCCCAATGTTGAGGGCATGTGGCCTGGTACGGTTCAGGCGAGAGGGGGTGCAGCTCTCGTCCCCCCCTCCTTTCCTGCGGCCTGCCAGGTTGCGTGCTCGGATAAGGGTCTGGTATGGATTTTATGGGGGACCCCACACCATTTTTTTTGGCTAGGGTTCCCCTTAAAATCCATCCCAGACCTCAAGGGTCTGGTATGGATTTTGAGGGGGACCCTACGCCATTTTTTTTTTTTTTTGGCTGGGGTCCCCCTTAATATCCATCCCAGACCTGAAGGGCCTGGTTATTGAATTTGGGGGGACCCCTACGCTTTTTTTTTATCAATGACTTCAATGAATGACAGTTCTCTGTGTTACGGATCCAACAATTCATTTGCCGGCAAATAGCTGCGACTCGTGATTTTAAATAGTTTTTTTTTTTCCTGCAAAAATGACACATTGTACAGAGACAGTTCTCTATATTAGATATACTGAATCTCGAATCATTCGAAGCATTCGTTATATCCGCTATTATAATTTCTTTCATGTTAGTTGAAATTACATATTTGTTAGTTACAATACAACATTCGAATTGTTCTCTGTATTGCGGGAATCGGCAATTAGCCGCGAGTGATTTTAAATGTCTTTTTTTCCTGCAAAAATGACACATTGTACAGAGAGAGTTCTAAACACGGGAAACCTGCGCCCTTCTATATACTATATACTCTATAGTATGCCTATGAAGGGGGTCATGTTTCCCGTGTTTACAACTCTCTCTGTACAATGTGTCATTTTTGCAGGAAAAAAAGACATTTAAAATCACTCGCGGCTAATTGCCGATTCCCGCAATACAGAGAACAATTCGAATGTTGTATTGTAACTAACAAATATGTAATTTCAACTAACATGAAAGAAATTATAATAGCGGATATAACGAATGCTTCGAATGATTCGAGATTCAGTATATCTAATATAGAGAACTGTCTCTGTACAATGTGTCATTTTTGCAGGAAAAAAAAACTATTTAAAATCACTCGCAGCTATTTGCCGGCAAATGAATTGTTGGATCCGTAATACAGAGAACTGTCATTCATTGAAGTCATTGATAAAAAAAAAGCGTAGGGTCCCCCCAAATTCAATAACCAGGCCCTTCAGGTCTGGGATGGATATTAAGGGGGACCCCAGCCAAAAAAAAAAAAAAATGGCGTAGGGTCCCCCTCAAAATCCATACCAGACCCTTGAGGTCTGGGATGGATTTTAAGGGGAACCCTAGCCAAAAAAAATGGCGTGGGGTCCCCCATAAAATCCATACCAGACCCTTATCCGAGCACGCAACCTGGCAGGCCGCAGGAAAGGAGGGGGGGACGAGAGCGGCCCCCCCTCTCGCCTGAACCGTACCAGGCCACATGCCCTCAACATTGGGAGGGTGCTTTGGGGTCCCCCCCAAAGCACCTTGTCCCCATGTTGATGAGGACAAGGGCCTCATCCCCACAACCGTGCCCGGTGGTTGTGGGGGTCTGCGGGGCGGGGGGCTTATCGGAATCTGGAAGCCCCCTTTAACAAGGGGACCCCCAGATCCCGCCCCCCCCTGTGTGAAATGGTAAGGGGGTACAAAAGTACCCCTACCATTTCACCAAAAAAGTGGCAAAAATGGTAAAAATGACAGGAGACAGTCTTTGACAATTCCTTTATTAAAATCTTCTTTCTTCATCTTCTCCTTTCTTCATCTTCTCCTTCCGTCATCTTCTCCTTCCGGCATCTTCTTCCATCTTCTTCTTCCTTCGATTTGCTTCTTCTTCCTCCGGTCTTCTCGTCCTTCTCGTCCGGCGTCGTCCTTCTCGTCCGGCATCGGCGTCTCTTCTCGCAGGCCGCTCCTCGCAATGGGAGGCTCCCGCTCTGTGAGGCTCCGCTCCGGGTGACAGGTCTTGTATAACGAAGGCACCTGGTGACCCCGCCCCCCTCTGACGTCATGGGGAAAGCCATAGGGAATTCCACATGACGTCCCCGTGCGTCAGAGGGGGCGGGGTCACCAGGTGCCTTCGTTATAAAAGACCTGTCACCCGGAGCGGAGCCTCACAGAGCGGGAGCCTCCCATTGCGAGGAGCGGCCTGCGAGAAGAGACGACGATGCCGGACGAGAAGGACGACGCTGGACGAGAAGGACGAGAAGACCGGAGGAAGAAGAAGCGAATCGAAGGAAGAAGAAGATGGAAGAAGATGCCGGAAGGAGAAGATGAAGAAAGGAAGAGCAGAAGAAAGAAGAAAGAAGATTTTAATAAAGGAATTGTCAAAGACCGTCTCCTGTCATTTTTACCATTTTTGCCACTTTTTTGGTGAAATGGTAGGGGTAAGTACCCCCTTACCATTTCACACAGGGGGGGGGCCGGGATCTGGGGGTCCCCTTGTTAAAGGGGGCTTCCAGATTCCGATAAGCCCCCCGCCCGCAGACCCCCACAACCACCGGGCACGGTTGTGGGGATGAGGCCCTTGTCCTCATCAACATGGGGACAAGGTGCTTTGGGGGGGACCCCAAAGCACCCTCCCAATGTTGAGGGCATGTGGCCTGGTACGGTTCAGGCGAGAGGGGGGGCCGCTCTCGTCCCCCCTCCTTTCCTGCGGCCTGCCAGGTTGCGTGCTCGGATAAAGGGTCTGGTATGGATTTTGAGGGGACCCCCACGCCATTTTTTTTTTTTTTTGGCCGGGGTTCCCCTTAAAATCCATCCCAGACCTGAAGGGTCTGGTATGGATATTTGGGGGGGACCCCACGCCATTTTTTTTTTTTTTTTTTTTTGGCTGGGGTCCCCCTTAATATCCATACCAGACCTGAAGGGCCTGGTTATTGAATTTGGGGGGACCCCTACGCTTTTTTTTTTTTTATATCAATGAATGACTGTTTTTTAAATAGCTTTTTTTTCTGCAAAAATGACACTTTGTCATTCGAATTCATTCGAATGCATTCGAATTCATTCGTTATATCTGCTATAATAATTTCGTTTGAATTAGTTGAAATTTGATATTGGTAGTTGGATTCGAATAATTTGGAGCTGAAATTCGTAAACGGAATTTTTCCTGCAAAAATGACACTTTGTCATTCGAATTCATTCGAATTCATTCGAATTCATTCGAATCATTCGGCGACGAAATTCGTAAACGGAATTTCGTATTCCGTACGGAATTCGTAAAAAAAAAAATTCGTACTACAGATTCGTAAATTCGTACGAATTTCGAAAAATTCGTACGAATTACGAATTCGTACGAAACGAATCGCACATGTCTACTGCACTTATATAGGCCTCTGGGCACCAATGCAATGGCACACGTGCACACGCTTGCGCACTGGTGCATGTCTATTCACTGCTGGATGGGTAGCATTCAGTCCATGCCTGCGCACTCTTGTGTGTCTCAGGATCACTGCAGTACGTTCTTGACAGTAACCCTATAGAGGTACTCTTGATGAAAGCAAGAATTGGTCTTGCTATCAAAAATTTAAATGATATGCACCTGTCAAACTGGTGTGGAAAGATTGGTCCTTCAGTGTTAATTGTGCCCACAAAACCTTTACCAAAAATGTTCTTCCAGATAAAATGCACACCCCCAAAGCTAGGCAGTGTAGACAGTCTTGCAGAGATTCCAGATCCACACTTAATCAGTGACATCAGCATCAAGGGCTTCATAGCTGCTGCTAGTCCAGGACTGATTCATTTTGATAAATGTCAGCTGATCAACAGAGTCTGTGGACAGACGCGCTTGTTTATCCATCATAAAACCTCTGGCAGCACTGAATGCCTGATCGGAAAGCACGCTGGTTACAGGGCAGCCCAGCAGCTCATTTGCATACTGGCCAAGTTCTGGCCAGTGGTCTATTCTCATAACCCAGTGGATCACCAGCTGGAAAGCTCTCCGTGTTTATTTTCACCCCTAAATAATCTCCCATCATATGATGCAGAAGCTGCCACTGGGATGTGAAAGATGACAGCCCTGAGCACCAAGGACTAAAAATGTTTTTATATGGATCACTGAAGCGACCTCCTTCTCCACTGCTCCTCTCTTGACCAATAGAAGCCGCAAAACTAGCTTTTCCATGAGACTGTAACCTACCAGAATCTGAAAAGACATTACATACACTCCTCTTTAGGCTGGATGCACACCTATGCGAATTGGATGCGGTTTTCCCCGCATTCAATTCACATAACAGGAGAATGTGACCTCTCTCTCCGGGCGGCTGTGGAGCTGCTTGCACAGAAACACTGTGCATCTTTGGCTAAATTTCAGGGCCAAATTCAGGCAAAGATTCGTCCCTGAAAGAGAGATGCACAGCATTCCTGTGCGATCTGTGGCCATCTGCAGTGTGAACCCAGCCTAAGGTGTCCCCAAGATATTTCATCCTCTGCTCCTCTGTGGGGATGGGATGAGTTTCCCTTTGTAACGGTGGTCAATGAGGGTTACTGTCACGTACCTGGTCCTGAAGTCAAAATGCTGAGAGGGCTCTCCTTGCGGCTGAGTGCTTGATGCCCCTGAAGGTGATAACAGCCAGGTGACACAAAGCCCAAAGAAGCAGGGGTTGCCAGCTGTGCCACAGGTGAGAGAAGATGATATGAAAATCTCTCGGCAGGTGAATCCCAGATGAGGTGTGCAGTAGGACCCAGGAGAGCTGTAGGTGGTGCAGACTGCACACAGAAGGAAGAAGGTTGTAATGGTAAGTGCTGCAGGCTGGAGAAACAAGTGATTACTGTAGATAGGTACTGGAGGCTTGGTACAGCAGGTAGGCACCAAAGCGAATCACAGAAGACAGGGCACAGCAGAAGGCGTAGTCAGGGACAATGGCAGAGGTCAGGAAGCCAGTGGCCAGCAGATCAGGTATCAGAATAGTGGCTAGGCAAGCTGGGGTCATACACAGGAGAGAAGAGAAGACCTGTGGGCAATCCGTGGTCAGATCTGGGAGCGAGACAAGTGTATCCTAGGGCAAGCTGGGTTGGTAACAGGTGATCAGAAACAGCAGCAAACACAGGAACAGGAAACAGGAAGCTGGAGACCAGTCAGTAATATCCATGTGCCACAGTCATCCTTTTAAAGGCCTGAGGGCGCCAGGGTCTGATGTGCATTGCCACGGCGAATGGGCATTCGCAATATTTGTGCATGTATTTGTGTGGGTGCGGCCATTTCGGGAATTGGCTACTATGCCAGGTCTGCGGATAACTATCCTCTGGCTTGTTCCCTGACAGTTACCAGCCAATAGTAATCCTTCTCCTTGATGCTACAAATTTGTTTCTACAAAGAGTTTGCGGAGGCATGAGAAGCAAAGAGAGTCCTCTGGGTCACTGAGGATTACAGTATCTGGAACTGGCTCTTCCCAGCCATGTACTACACTCAGGGGTTCTGGGGGAAGGAAAACTACCCTTAAGGTTTGACATATGTCTTCCTCTGCTTCAATGCCTCCAAAACTGCCAGAATCCTCCTTCTCCTCCCTCTCCTCTTATGTGTTCTGTGGTGTCCAAAGAATGGTGTCCGCATAAAGCGGGCCTTGAGAGGAAAGGCCCGCTTTTCCTCCCACTGCTCTTCTTTGAGTGCCCTGTCCATAATGCCATGCAGAGTCTGCTCCAGCAGGAACACATCAGGGATTGTGTCATGGATGCATGCATTGTCACCATCTTTATAGCCTCCTTAAATGGTGACAGTACAGTGCATGCATCCTTTATCAGCTGTCATTGGTGTGGGGGAAAAAAAGCAGCCGGCCTGAGCCTGTCGTTGTGCCACACACACACATGTACTCATTGACGGCTCTCTGCTGCATGTGCAGCCACTGCAGCATTGCCAAACTTCAGTTCCACCTGGTAGGCATGCCACAAATCAGGTGACTTACGGGTAGGTGGAATTCCCGTTGAATTTCAGCCAGCCGAGCACTGGCTGTGTATGACCACCTGAAATGGCTACAGACTCTTCTGGTCTGCTTTAGCAGGGTCTTCCAACCCTAGGTACCTCTTTAAGAAACACTGCACCACCAAATTGAGGACAGGTGCCAGGCATGGAAAATGTGTCAACTTTCCCTATCTAAGCTCGGACAGGAGGTTAGTGCCATTATTGCACAGCCCCATTCCTGGCTCCAGCTGGCATGGCATGAAACACCTGCTCCGGTGTGTCTCCTGTCCCCTAGACAGACCAGCTAAAGCACTGCATTGCATCTTGTAGCCTGACTCATTGAATAGTCCCTGGAACGCTTAGGGGGTACAGGTGGTTCCTTTGATAAATTCAGCAGAAGAGGGTATGGAGGAGGAAGAGGAAGAGGGGGTGGAGTTAACAAATCTGGAATCATCACCACAAGCTGTATGGAGATGTGACAGCAAAACAAGCTGCAGCACTGAACCATGTCCTGCATCCATCCGAGTTGCAAGCAGAGTTACCCAGTGTGCTGTGAACAAAATATATAATCTCTGACCATGCTTGCTGGACCAAGTGTCAGCAGTAACATGGAGCTTGCAGCTTACTGCCTTGCCCATGATGAAAAGGAAATCCATGTCGCTGGATCAGAAGGCGGAAGCGTGGTTGAAACATAAGCCAGGGGGTCATCAACAGCCAGGCAGAGCAGGTACAGGAACGTCAGGCTGAAGTGACAACAGGATACAGGCTGAGTTCAGTACACAGTCGGGCAGCGAGGTACAGAAGCATCAAGCAGGAGCAGGGTCAAACACAAGCCAGGGGTCACAGGTAGGCAGGCGAAAGTCCAAGGGAAGGTTAAGGTGAAGCCGTGTCAAACACAGGAAACTGGAACAGATCAAGGTACAGGTAAACAGGAACAAGTTGAAAGACCACTCAGCAATGTGTATGTGTCATTGCTCCGTTTAAATAGGCTGACTGGCACCCACGCATGCACCAGTACATGTCATTCTTTGTGCACACTGGTTTGCCCGTGCCTGTGCGCTAATGCACGTCTGTCAACCGAACTTCTCTTACAGATGTGCCCGCGCCTGTGTGCCAATGCACATCTGTTAATCGGACTTCTCTTATATTGTCCCCCCCAATGGGCAACCTCTGGATGCCCATCTGTAACCTCTTTTTGGGGTGAGCCTGTAAGAATGCCTGTATCAAACTCTTGGCATGTAGATTGGATCCTGGTTCCCAAGAGTTGTCTTCAGGTCCGTAGCCTTTCCATTCAATTAAAAACTGGATCACGTTCCTTGTTTTTCTACAATTCACAATTGTCTCAACCTCATATTCCTCCTTACCATTGATTATAGTAGGTACAGGAAGACCTGACTCATGACCAAGAAAAGGGTCTAACCTTGTGGTTTTTAGTAAGGAAACGTGGAAGACATGGTGAATTTTGTAAGTCTCAGGGAGTAAAAGTTCGTAGGCTGCTGGATTAATCTGCATTTTGACAGGAAAAGGACCAATATATCTAGATCCAAGCTTTTTAGATGGACATGACAATTTTAAGTTGGCAGTGGATAACCAGACCTTGTCTCCTACCTGAAGTGTTAGGTCTTTTCTTTTCCTGTCAAATAATTTTTTGTTGGCTTGTTATGCTTTAGAAATGGCATCTTGCAATACTTTGTTGTTCAATTGATCCTTTCTTGGATTGCAGGAACAGAGGAATCAGGTAAGATGTCGGGTAGGAATGTTGGGAAGTACCCATAATTAGCAAAAAACAGGGCTTGTCCTGTAGCCGAGTGAACTGCATCATTGTATGCAAATTCTGCCAGGGCTAAAAGTGATACCCAGTCATCCTGGGCAAAGGATGAGAAGCACCGAAGATACTGTTCCAGAGTCTGATTTTTGCGTTCAGTTTGCCCATTTGTCTGGGGGTGGTACGCTGATGAGAAACAAGTTTCGATTTTTAACATTCTGCAAAGATCTTTCCAGATTCTGGATGTAAATTGTACCCCTCAATCGGAGGTGATGCTGCTGGGTACCCCGTGGAGCCTAACTACTTCCTTGATGAAGGTGCAAGCAGTCTCTGTTGCTGAAGGGGTTCCTAATATAGGAACGAAATGGGCCATCTTTGTTAATCTGTCTATGATCACAAATATGGTGGTGAATTTTTTGGATGGTGGGAGCTCAATGATAAAGTCCATATTGATCATTTCCCAGAGCCTCTTGGGAATGGGTAATGGCCTTAACAGATCCCAGGATTGGGTTTTATCATTCTTGTTTTGGGTACATACCCCACAGGTACTGACATAATTCTTGCAGTCGGAGCTTAGACCTGGCCACCAAAAGGACTGTCGTACTAGCTCCACTGTCTTGGTTACCCCAAATGTCCCGGCAAGGGATGGTCATGACACAGGCTAAGGATCTTGGGGTGCAGACTCGGGGGTACAAACACCCTTTGGTTATGTAGGAATAATTCCCTTTGTTCATGGAAGCAAACACCTGGTGGTAGAACGTCCCTCGTTTATGCCTTTTTAAGCTGGGTGATTAGATCTACTTGTAGTAGCAGAAAACATTGGGCCGGCAGGATTGTGTCTGCTGACGTGAGACGCCGACGTAGGGGGAGGAGCCTGGAGATGGCGGAGACACAAGCCGAGCGGAGAGGAGATGGGTCATGCGAGCTAGCGGACCCAGCGAAGCGGAGGTGAGAGCCCGCCGAGCCTGATCCAAGTACAGCGGGATCACCCTCCGTGACACCCTCCAGGCCCCACCGAGCCATCGAGCTGCCCTGTCATCAACCGCAGAACTCCACCTCACCTTGCGCAGCGACGAGCGGATTTAAGCCCTGAAGCCCGCCTGAACCTCCTGACGGGAGAGAGGAAGAAGGTAGAAGGGGCTGGGAAGGGGAAGACGCCGCACGCTCCCCTCTCACACAATGCTCTAGCGGAAGCACGAATGTCGCAGCGCCGGTAGAGCCCCGTACCCTCCTTCCCTCCCGTATACCCTCTGGACCTCCACGTACCGCTTCCCTCCCGACAAGCTTCAGTGACTGTGTTTCTTCCACGAAGAACCCACATCAGGATACAGCCGAAGACAACAGACGGGGGGGGGGGGGATACCTTCGGTGGGTACCCCCCGTCCAGGTACGACCTTTTACCCTTAAAGAGGGATACTATTTTTCTTTTTTGTGTGGTGCTGTGCCAACTGCTCAATTGTGGAAGTAACCTGTATGAACTTGCATGGTTTAAAAGGCCCAGAAGACGAAACATAGAGTTGTAACGTAATAAGACATGGGCTACTGAAACGACAGGTGAAACCAGATCCATATTTTAAGGGGCTCTGCAGCCACACAGTGCTTGGCGGACATTAGAACCCAGCAGGACAAGAGAAAATCACTCTCCTGGGGCTCAGTAGAGAAGGGGACTCAACTAGACATAAGGCCCGAAAAACAGCACACTATTGCACTCTATTGCACCAAGGAGTCCTCATTTCTGCTGAGGAGAGCGGTAAAGGACAAAAAAGAGACACGTATAGATTAAAGGGAGAAGGCTTGACTGGTACGCCGAGCAGTGGGGGTAAAAGTTTATATATCAGAGACAAGGCTTCAAGCTACCCCTCCAAAATTTTAAACACTCTGGAGTATCTCATTTAAAAGGGAAGGTAAACCCTCCCCCCTTTTTCTTTTCTTGTTTTTTTTCCCCCTCAACATAAAACGAGCAGTTAACAGCATACAGTAGACTTTGGTCAGACTCATATAAATGCCCCATGAGTACCTTGGAATCACACGGTATGTCCCCCTCTAGGTCCTACTAATTGGTACGCGGAAGTAATAGGACACATAAAGGACCAGAGTAAGGACTATCATAATCTAAAGGTGCATTTAAAAAACAGACTGCAAAGTCAAGGGAAATCACAATTCGGCGAGACACCGGAAACGTTTAGTTACAAGCAATTACAGAGCCGGTGCGCCCCAATCCCCAAACGAAACAAAAAACAAAAAATCCAAGAAAGAGGGAGGAAGGGACAGGAGAGCGGAAGGGGGAAGGAAGGGGGAGGAAAAAGACGAAGAAAAAAGAAATAGAAGTCCCTGGAGCCGAGGGGCCTGGTTCCCCTATTATTCCTATACATTCAAAGAGACTTACAGGACTGTGGCTGGCATCGGAACGAAGGGGACCAATAACTGAAACGCAGGAAGGGCGCATAGACAATGAAGGGAAGATCACAAAAGGCAACAGAACCCAAGACCCCCAAGGACAGTCTAAATAATAGCACAATCCAAAAATATCTTAAGGATATAAGCCTAAAAAGTCCAGAGATGGAAAAAAAAAAACTTCTGGGGGGAAGAAAAAAGATACAGAAAAACAGAAACAAGAACTGGCGGAATCTTCCAGAATAGAGCTTGAACAAGAAAGGGCTGGAGGCCCTGGGGCCCAAATGACACACAGTGACCTAGCGCTAATACCCACTAAAATGGAGATGGCAGAAATGCTTTCTTGTCTCGAAACTTCAATTAAATCAGAAATAAAAAATGTCCGGGTGGATATGGGTCAACTAATAAAAAGGGTGGAAACCATGGAAATGGCATCCACTGAACAAACCAAAGATCTGCAGCACCTCAGAAAACAAACGGAAATACTGCAATCCAAGCAACGTGACATGATATACAAGATGGAGAGCTTAGAGGACCAGAGCAGACGACAAAACCTCCGGATTAGATCCCTTCCAGAACAGAAGGGGGAAGACTTGGCAAAAAAAATCAACAGTATTTTTAAACCCTTACTGGGCACAACTGAAGTCTCGGACTTTAAATTTGACCGAGTTCACCGGGTCAGAAAACCACCAGGGGTAAGAGAGGAGGCCCCAAGAGATGTGCTAGTTCGATTCCACTCCTATGAGGAGAAATCTCAGGTGTGGAGTAAACTCTGTGGTATTCCGCCCCTGAATTTTGAAACAACAGAACTCCAGATATTTTCTGACCTCTCAGCTGGTACTCTAGCAAGAAGAAGACAGATGAAACCCCTTCTTGAAACATTAAGGACATTAAATATTAAATACAGCTGGGGATTCCCCGCAGCTTTGATCGTTACCAAAGAAGGCCGAACATCACGATTGAAATTTATGGACGAGATGCCTAACTTTTGCCAGGAACTGGGGATTACCCCACCCATTATTCCTGGTCCCCCCGATTAATCCGGACTAACGAAATTGGGCTGGACACTGGCAGAGGGGGCAGGGGAGGGTCGGGGCCAGGTTCCCTTGCTATAATACTAAGCGATTGGTTCACAGGGTTTGTTATTGTGGTTTTTTTTTTTTTTTTTTTTTTTTGGCTGCAGCTCGGTTCAGGCAATCAATAAAGGGCGAGGAGAGGGAGGAAAAAGCGAGGGGCAGAGAGTAACCCAGGAGGTGGTCACGGGCTTGGCCGACTCCACCCTCCTCCCTCCAAATGGAGAGGGAGGGGGGCGGAGACTAGGTGGACCTCCGCCTGACACGGAGCTCCACCCCTAGAATGGGCAGTATACAGAGGGGACCCCAACGGGATGCCCCGCAGTATACATAGGGTCGGGCTAAGACCAAGGAGGGGGGGAGGGGGGGGGGGATAGGAGGGGGGGGGGGAGGAGGGGGGGGGGGGGGGATCAGGGAGGGAAAAGGGGGGGGGGGGAGGGGGAGGGAAGCGGTCCCTGCCCTGCAGAAACGCAAAATAAAGAGGAAGATCAAAGGGCCCATTTGGGCCATTTGGTCCATAAGCTCACGGCTTAAATATGGGTGAAGGCGCAGTGAAAATTGTAACGTATAACGTAAAGGGTATCAACGCACAAGGGAAAAGATTTAGGATTCTTAAAGAAATGAGCGAGTATCATGCTGATATTATTTTCCTACAGGAAACACATTTTCAACATAAGGATAATATTAGGATCTCTTCGCCAGAGTACCCCACATGGTTTTGTAGTGACTCCCCAACAAAAGGAGCTAAAGGGGTGGCTATTGGGGTGGCAAAAAACCTAAAATTCAAGTTGTTGGATAGATTGATGGACATGGAGGGGAGGTTTCTGTTTCTCAAATGTAAGATAGGTGAGCATATAATGACCCTAGCGAACCTCTATGCCCCAAACAAAGACCCTATGGACTATCTTTACAGGGTCTTGTGTCGACTGGTGAAATTCCGCGAGGGCGAGATTATCCTGGCTGGGGACCTGACCTTTGTTCTGGACCCTAAACTGGATAGCTCCTCAGGCACCCAGAGAACGAGCCATGTAAAGCTCAAAAAATTAAAATCGAAAATTTATCAGCACCAGTTGATCGACGCCTGGAGAGTACAACACCCAGGTATTAAAGACTACACTTTTTTTTCACCCGTCCACGGTACACATTCACGATTAGATTATTTTTTGGTGGAACATAAAGCCTTAGAACTGTTGGAGACAACGCAGATCGAGATAACGACCCTGTCGGATCATGCTCCGGTGTCGATGGTCATGAAGCTTCGAGGGGTGCAAAGGCTCGCAGTTACTTGGCGCCTGAATGACAGTCTTCTATCAGAGCGAGCAGTGGAAGAAATTATAAGAGGGGAGATCGAATCCTTCTTCTTGACCAACGACACGGGAGAAATATCAGAGGGTACACTATGGGAGGCACATAAAGCCTATATCCGGGGCATACTCATCTCGATCGGCGCTGCTAAGAAGCGAGTGAAGAAAGAGTACAGAGAGGGGATAAGAAAAGAGATCCAGGACCTTGAACAAAAGCATAGGCAGGGAAGCACACAAAGCCAGGATAAATTCCACAGACTTCTAAATAAAAGGGAGGAACTCAAAACCATTCTCGAAGAAGACTCAAGGAAATGGCTCTATAAAATAGCGGAAGAAAGACACCATTGGGGAAATAAATTAGGGAAGCACCTGGCAAGATTATTAAAAAAGAAACGAGAAATTAACTATATAGAGAAAATTCAAAATTCATCTGGTCAAATGCTTAATTCTTCCAAAGATATAGCCAATGAGTTCAGAATATACTACAAATCACTTTACAACGTTAGATCAAAGGAACAATATCACGAGGGGTCTTCTACTCAGCGTCAGGACTTCCTAAAAAATAGCTTGCTTAGCTCCTTATCTGACTCGGACAGTTTGAACATGGACAGACCCATATCTGAGGAAGAGATAGTCGAAGCCATAAATTCTACCCCAACGGGCAAGAGCCCGGGATTGGATGGGTACACTATAACATACTATAAACGTTTTAAAGACATACTCGTCCCAAGACTGTGTCGATATTGGAACGGGCTGGGATCGGAGGGAGCGATGAGAACTGAAGCGCTTATGGCGTCCATTACAGTGATCTTAAAAGAAGGGAAAGACAGGACAATTTGCTCCAGTTACCGACCCATTGCCCTGCTCAATACCGACACAAAACTGTTCGCCAAGGTTTTGGCGAACAGATTTAAGATCCACATGACAGAGTTGGTACACCCGGACCAAGTCGGGTTTATCCCGGGAAGAGAGGGGAGGGACAATGGGACTAGGGCCCTGTTGTTATTGCAAGCGGCTAGACAGGGAGAGGCCCCCAGTCTGCTCCTATCATTAGACGCCGAAAAGGCTTTCGATAGGATCGACTGGGGGCACATGATCAACACATTAGAGGCCATGGGTGTCGGAAAGAAAATGATCAGCTGGGTAAAGGTCCTGTACGACTTCCCCCAGGCCAGGGTTAGGATCAATGGATTGTTATCACTACCACTGGTCATGAGAAACGGCACACGTCAGGGGTGCCCTCTTTCGCCCCTCCTGTTCGTGCTATCCCTTGAACCGCTTTTATCCACCATCAGGAACACTATTGATATAAGGGGAATAAAGGTCGGGGGGGAGGAACACAAGATGGCGGCGTATGCCGACGACGTACTTTTTTTTATTACTTATCCTAGGACTACTCTCCCCAATCTTCTCAGCATTCTGAAGTTGTATGGTTCCCTGTCCAATTTCAAAATTAGTTTTACCAAGTCAGAGATCCTAAATATAAATATTAAGCAAGACGAAGCGGCTCGCCTCTCACAAGAGTTTCATTTCCCATGGAGGGCGGAAGTTAAATATCTGGGAGTCAAGCTATCGTCCTCCTTAAGAAAAATGTATATATTAAATTTCCCTCCTTTGTTGAATGAAGTTAAAGCAGAAATTAGAAGAATGACACCATGCCCTCTGTCGTGGATGGGGAAAATAAATGCGGTCAAAATGGTTATAGTTCCAAAAGTAAACTATAAACTGCAGATGCTCCCACTCTCAGTCCCTCAAGCTTTCTTCAGAATCTTGAATAGAATTATTTCTAAATTTATTTGGTCTAATAAGAAACCCCGTATATCCAGAAAGACACTATCTAAAGGAAAACATCAGGGAGGACTAGCCAGCCCTGACTTCGAGAATTATTTCAGCGCCATAGTTATCTCTAGAGCAATGGATTGGTTAAAAGGGGGAAGCAACAAGAGATGGGTAAATATTGAGAACGCACTAAGCAACACGCAACTGGGTCACATTATCTGGAATCCCCCAAAATACAGGGAATTGGGGGTTGGAGCACATGAAATCACACGGGTTACACTAAGAGAATGGGACAGAGTACACAGGAAAAATAAATGGGCTTACAACTCACCCCTAATATATTTAAAAGATAACATTTTTTTCACACCGGGTAGAAGTAAAATATGGGGTAATTGGATTAAAAATGGAGAGGCACAGCTACGGGATATTATTAAGCAAGGCAAGATTGACACGTTTCACGATTTAAAAAATAACAGAGATCTCATGACGATTGACGCATGGAGGTACTCGCAGCTTAAGCATTTTGTAGACAGTCTCCCACAGCCAATCCGATATGGAGAGGAGTATACAGTTCTAGAGAAAATTTGCTTGCGAACCTCAACCAGAAACAATATAACACGTATCTACAGGATGCTGACTCAAGATGATACTGACTGGGTCCCTCCAGGCGTCAAGAGATGGGAAGGGGAAGTGGGAATTACTTGTAGTAAAGACAGAATTAATAGAATTTATCACTTAATGCACCGTTCAGGGTGGAACACTAAAACACTCGAAGTCAATTACAAATGCATCTCAGGTTGGTATCTAACCCCCGTGAAGCTCAGTAGGTTCCAAAAAGAGAAAATCGCGGAATGCTGGCGAGGTTGTGGGAGCATAGGAACGATGGCCCACATTTGGTGGGAATGTCCCAAGATTAAAAAATACTGGCGACAAATCCTGGATTTAATTAAAACAATCACAGGGAAAACTATACCAGAGGACCCTTGGACTGTGCTGTTCCATGGGACTGATGTACCCATGAGACAGTACAAGTCCTCAGTAATCCCGATACTCCTAAATGAAGCAAAAAACCTTATCGCAGGGCACTGGCGAGACCTAGAGAGCCCGCGCATAGGAGAATGGATAATCAGAATAAATCAACAGCAAAAAATAGAAACCCCCGAAGTGCAAGGGACAGGAAGAGATAGAGTGGAAGAGGGAGGGGGGGAAATGGGAGACTTGGGAAATCTTTAAAGATTCATGGAGATTTGCTGAAGAAATCATGAAGTAGGGCCGATAGTTTTGAAACACCCATAACCAGGGGCTTCACCCATATAAGCGTTTTTGCAGGACAGGGACCGGGGGAGGGGGGGGGAAGGGGAGAAAACGACAAATGCCTTTATATTTTTTCTTGTTATTTTTCGGCATCTGTTCCGGATGTTATAATTTTGTATGCATTTTAAAATTTTAAATAAAGAATTAAAAAAAAAAAAAAAGGAATAGGTTTTGTATTGTTATTTTTCGGCATCTGTTCCGGATGTTATAATTTTGTATGATTTTTATTTTTTTTCTGTTTTTGAAAATTTAATTGTTAACAAAATCTGGAATTTGCGGATAATTTTGTATGCATTTCAAAACTTTAAATAAAGAAATTAAAAAAAAAAGACATTTTTTATCCTCTATTTCTTACATGGAATGTTGGAATCTTGCTCACATCAGTGGTGCAGGGACAGGTAAGTGCCTGTCTTGTCAGAAGTGCAAAAGAGGGTCATTGGCGGTTACTAAATGTAAGATGATTTCAAAATGTACCATCCTCTCCTTTTATTTCTGCTATCCACAATGTTAACCAGAATCCCAAAATTGTGCCCAATATTACTCTGAGATTTCATGTGCTAGATTCATGTTTAGATCCTAGTTTTGCTGTAAGGGATGTTCTGAATATTTTATCTGGCCTACGGAAGAAAGTCCCCAATTACTCATATTCTGGAGAAGCTGAACTGGTGGGATTTATTGGAGATCAGTTACAACAATTCCAATAGCACAGATACTTGGAATTTATGGATATACACAGGTAGGTGCTACATTGTTCATCTTTGCCTCAAGACCTTTAAGTGCAAAAGTCTTATAAATCATAGCCACAATGAACATAAATGTGTTCTGTCTGATTCCACTGAAACTAATGTGAAGAATAACTGTTTGTGTGTACGGAACTCCTTCTTGCCCTTTATTAACTTTTAAAGATCTGCTTCTTTAGAACCTTACAGCATATAAGTGTGACCTGAGACTGCAAATGGTGCCAACCACCTGGTCAAGATATATAGTTAAAGAAAACATCTAAAGTAGGTATATGGGACTTTTAAGGCACCATAATATATACATATGTGTACCGGTAATTAAAACCATGTTTTATTATAACAACATTAAAACAAATAGGCTGAGCATCTAGCATTACAAATTGCCTCTTATCGCTATGCAAATAATGATGTCAATATCATATCATAGTTCACTGGTCGATATTTAGACCCTAACAATAAAAGAACATCAATTATCTTAGTGTAGATGCCCAATTTCAAATAATTTCAACAAACCTGAAATAAATTATAATGAAACTATTTATCCGAATTCAAATTCGAAAATGAATTTGAATTTAAAATGAACTTGAATTAAAAATGTAAACATACTGCAAAAAATTCAGTAAGGTATAAAAGTGAAATAAAATTATTATTCCTACTTAGGGTGCTTTATATAGCATAGAATAAAAAAGAATAGAATATAATAAACTTAACTAGAAAACTTAGAATAGAATAATATAGAATAGAATGAATATAGCCATCTTGCAAAATTTGAATTTGAAAATAACGAATATACAAACAAATCCTAATATACAAAACACATTCTGAAAACTAATCATTCTTTTTAATTCATTTTTATTGTATATTTGACAATAAAAGAGTTACATAATACAAAAATTGAGAGTCACGCAATATTACATCGTATGCATTGCTCTGTCATTTTGGAATACAAAGGTATATCTAGTAAATTTAAAAGACATGACATTTCTTTATTTTATGGATCAATTGAACATATTTATCCTTGACCACTTCTTGAATATTGGTGTCAGCGCTGCGGTCCTGGCACCCCTAATGGGAGCTAACTGTGCCGCAGACCACAGGGCCACACCAGTAGATAGTAACTTTCAGGTAACCATATGTCTTTTTTTATAATATATTCCATTAGGTATAGCTCTCAAAACGGAACAAAAAAGGAAAAGAAATGTATAACAACGTTAACATAAACCATTTTAACGTATTACATGTACCACCAAGTAATGTGAGTGAGTTCTCCATCTCTAATTGGTAGGATAGTGCGCTATCCATGTTTCTCAACAGGAATTAAATCTAGACATATTTTGGTGCCTAATGGCGAAGAATTTTTCATAAGTATATTGTGTTTTGAGTCTATATATGACTTCTGATAAAAGAGATTTGTCTTTATATTTCCATTTAGAAGTTATAGTTAGCTTTGCTGCTATCAGTATGTTTGTAACTAGGGATCTATATTTTCCCGGGAGTGAGTGCACCCCTACGTTAAGAATGGCCATCTGTGGCATGGGTATGATAGTTTCTCCTGTAACTTTATTGAGTAGGGAAAATACTTCCTTCCAAACAATTTTAACTACTTTATAGTTCCATAGTATATGTAGGATGCCACCTCTTCCCCCACACTCCCTCCAGCAATTGGGGGAGGAGTCTGGGTAGATCTGTGCCAACCTTACTGGGGTTAAATAAGCCCTATATAGTATTTTTAGCATCAATTCCCAATGATTTAAACAGTGGGAGTATTGGAAATGGGATTGGATGGCTGTTTGCCATTCCTTCTGCGTAAAGAGAGTTCCCAGTTCCCTTTTCCATTTTTGCGTATTCATGGATTTCTGGAATTTTACACTGTACTGTAGCTTGTTGTAAAACTATGACAGTCCTTTTGTACTGTCTCGGTCTGACTTCAAGCGTGACCAGGTTTCTCTATGAATATTATAGTGTATGTTTGGGTTGTTTTTTTGAAAATAAGTGAGTTGGATATGGGAGAATGAAGTGGGCTTAGGGTGTTTGGTTACTAATTCTTTATAGGTCTGTATCCCTTCTTTTGTCCACTGGTGAGTATTAAAATTAGGTATGATGTGTTCGTAAATCTGCAGTGGAAGATCTGTGCATTTATCTGTGGTATCTTGAGGTACTGTGGTATGAAGGTTCTTCCACACTAAAAGTGTGGCATCTATAGAGGAGAAGGGTTTATGAATTAATTCCATATGAGTCAGATTTGACAAGAGCAGTGCGGACAAACTCCTATTATCCACCATGCACCTCCCAACCTGGACCCATAGTTTGTCAGAGTTGGGGTCTATCCATGCCCTCGTCTGGTCTAGGAGAGCTGCAAAATAGTAGTTTTTGAGATTAGGGAAATTTACTCCTCCATTCAGTTTGTGCTTCAATAATATGGGGAATGAAATCTTGGTCATTTTCTTCCCCCATATGAAACGCCTAAATAGTTTATCTACTTCTTTAAAGAATTAGTCTGGTATTATTATAGGTATGGTTCTAAAATAGTATATGATTTTAGGTAACAGTGTCATTTTAAGAGCTGCTATTCTCCTTACCCAGGACAGTTCATACTTTGAAATGTGCTGCAGGTCCTGTTTGATTACCTCTAACAGTCTAGGGAAATTTGCTTCATATGTGGATGCTGTTGGGAATGATAATGTAACTCCTAAGTATGCTAAGTTATGAGGTACCCATTGGAAAGGGAAAGCTTCTTTAAGATGGTCTTTCATTTTTTTTGTCAAACCAATCGGTAGAATAGAAGATTTTTTTTAATTCAATTTGTAGTAAGATGCCAACCCAAAGTCATTTAGAATCATTTGTACCTTTTTCAGCGAGGAGGCCGGACTCGTTAGTGTCAAGACGACATCATCTGCAAACAGCCCAATTTTATGGGAGTAGCTACCTATTTAGATACCTGAGATTGAGTCGCAAGATCTGATGGCTTCCGCCAGGGGTTCCATTATTAAAGTGAAAATCAGTGGCGAGAGAGGACACCCCTGACATGTACCATTAGTTATGCGAAACATATCTGAGAGAACATTAGAGTTGAATACTTTTGCTGTGGGTTTTGTGTATAGAGCCATAATTGCTTTGAGTATCATGCCCTTCAGGCCAAATTTCTGCAAAGTCGCATCCAGGAACCCCCAATGTACTCTATCAAATGCCTTTTCGGCGTCAAGCGTCAGTACCACAGCAGGGGTTCCTCTGGACTCAGCCACTGGCAATAGATTATATAGTCTGCGAGTACCATCAGGGGCCTGTCGGCCCCTCACAAAGCCCACTTGATCTGCTTTAATCAGTTGTGGTGTGATTGTTGCTAGTCGGTTGCCGATAAATTTCGCATACATTTTTAGATCCGTATTAAGTAGCGAAATTGGCCTAAAGTTTTGAGGACAGTCCGGCCTCTTCCCTGGTTTAGGCAAAGCTATAATAGTGGCTTGAAGCATCTCTTTGGGGTAAAGAGGCAGTTGAGGCGGCGTAAGTGAATAGTTTTTGTAGATATGGTGTGAGAGTTGTTGCAAAGGCTTGATAGTACTCTGCTGAGAAGCCATCGCTGCCTGGAGAATTAGATGTTAGGAGTGTTTTAATTGTGTCTAAAATTTCTTTTTCTAGAATTGAGGAATTCAAAATTAAGAGCTGCAGTGTTAAGTCTAGGTAGTTTTACTGAGTCTAGAAAGGAATTTATGTTGTGTTCATTAGGTTGTGGGGTTTTGGGATCTGATACTAGATTATATAAATCACTATAGTACTTTTGGAAAGCATTAGCAATTTTGGTTGGGTGAAATACTGTTTTCCCCGTATGGGGGTCAGTTATGTCGGTTAGCCTAGAGTTTTGTTGTTTTTTTCTGATGTAATTTGCAAATAGTTTTCCGGCTTTGTTACCATGGGCATAGTAATTAGCCTTAAAGCATTTAAGAGAGTTTGTATGTTCTTCCAATAGAGTCTGCCTAAGCTGTTGTCTGCATTCTAAAAGCTCCATTGTGGTGTTAGGGGAGGGGTTTTGTTTGTTTTGTTTGTCTAAGGTGTTTAATGTGGATAAGAGAGTGGTAATTTTTGTTGGCCTTCTGCCTATTTTCCCTTGCTGCAGCTTGTATTAACAAGCCTCTGCTATAGGCTGTATGAGCACACCAAAGATACATTACATTAGTTTCTGCATTATCGTTAAGCTGAAAATATTCCTCAAGCAGTTTAGATAATTGTCCCTTGTATTGTGGGTTAGAGAGTAAAGACACGTTGTTCCTCCATAGATATGCAGGGTTGCATGAGTGTTGTTCATTTATGGTGATTCTCACTGGGGCATGGTCCGACCATGTTATATTATGAATCTTTACTTCCAGAGTCTTTTGTAGAAGGGTGAGGTCTGACAAGATCAAATCAGTTCTTGAATAGGAATTGTGGGGAGCTGAAAAGTACATGTAGTCACGTTCTGAGGCATTCGTACATCTCCATAAATTATATAAGTTGGAATCTGTGAGAAATGCTTTCATTTCATATCTGAGCATATTCCTAGAGGAAGAGCAGTCCATAGATTTGTCTACTACACAATTAAAGTCTCCACAGATAAGTAAAGATCCTCTACTGTGTTTTTTTATACGTTGATGGAGGGATTTTAAGAATGATGCTTGTCCCGTATTTGGTGCATAAAGATTTACAATGGTATACATCGTGTTGTTCAGTTCACAAACCAGTATGATGTACCTGCCTTTTGGGTCCGTAATGACTCATGTAGAATAAATGCAACATTTTTATTTACTGCGATCATTGTACCTCTTTTTTTAGATGTGGCGCAGGCTTGGAAGATATAAGGGAAGGATTTGTCTGAACATTTTTTTTTTTTTGGGAGTATGATCATTTTATTTGGACTAAATGAAAATTAAAATAATGTCTCCACTCCAATAATTTAGGTTTGAAATAAATGAAGCTTGATGATAACAGTCCAGTTTGAGTTGGTCATAAGACTTTAATCCTGGTGTGGTATGAATGGAAATCAGCAGCAGTTGGTTGCATCAAACGATCCAAATGGTTAATATTTTTCAAGTTCCAAGCCATCTAAGAAGAAAGTCATGAAGGGGTTATACCATCCTCGTGGTAATCCAAAAAGCCCACCATACCATCTGGGTCCATTGACTCTTCTGTAAAAAACTGCAAGTTTTTGACGTTTCCAAGAATTTCTTTGATTTTTTCTGCTGCTCCAGTCATGAAAGGCTGCACTCTTGCAGGTTTATTCTTTTCTAGATGACTTTTAATGGCTTTCATATAGTCTTTAATATATCGTTTGAATGCATCCTTTGTGAAGCCAGTTTCCTGAAGTTTATGGTTCATCACAATGTCAACTCCTGATACTGATACACCGTCACCCCCTTCTTCCAGGCACTCAGCAGATGCGTTTCCACCAATAAGAGCATCATCAATGTCACCTTCTCTTCGAGTGATGGTCTTTCCTTCAACTTCAATGCACAGCCCATTGCAGACTTCTTTTGTTGGGTAGATGTCCGAGAACATTTCATCATTGCTGATGACACACTTGTAGATGATCATGGTGAAGGTGAACTGGGAGTCGGTGTCCTGGAGCGACGTACGGGGGCTTCAGTTCCGGCTAAGGGTGGGAAGTAAAAAGGAACGAGTCAGCGCCTCGCTTGCTTCATCTTGTCTGAACATTTTGGTTGATTGTTTTGAGAAAAAATTGTCTCTTGAACACATAATATATCTCCATTGAGCTGTTTTGCTTCCTGCCACAGTACCCTTCTTTTAAAGGGGCTGTTTAGCCCGTTCGCATTGATGGAGATTAATTTAATGGTAATTTTCAGTCTGTGGGATCAATGCTAAATATAAAGCAATGCTATTGAAAAAAAGGTGTAGTTCATTACATTTATCTGAAGAAGGCAGCAAAGGATAGGAGTTGAAATGCTGGAAGATGGGATCCTTGTGTACTTCTGTCTGGTCTGCATTCACATACACTGTCCAGAGCAAATGTTCATCATAGCTTAGTGGTACATGCAAAATAAAGAAAAATGAGAGAAAAAGAACAAAGAAACATGTATAACGGATAGAACAAAACAATATGTGCGAAAAATTTCAGCTTCTGCACATTTGGGGGGGGGGGGGGGGGGGGGTCTATGCTCCTGAGATACAGTGCCTAATCCAGGTTAGGCTAATATAAAGTGTGAGGAGCTACACACTCAGATTAAGTATTTTTCCATTATTACCCATGTTTTACTTTTTGCCACTCCTGGGATATTTTATGAGATGGTAGTGGTGTATGGGGTTCCTCGCTTTCCAGGAGAAGCTGCCACTGTCTGGCTAGTTTCAATCCATTCTCTAGATTGGTGATAACAAATATTTTGTTATCTTTTGTGACAATAATTTTGGTGGGAAATCCCCAAGTATATGGTATTTTGTGATTTTGTAGAAGCTTTTTCAGTGTGGCTAGGTTCCTGCGGGCTTGCATAGTATGTTGCGAGATGTCATAGTATACAGAGATGTCTGCATAAGGATCAGGTAAGGGGGAGTTTTTCCTGGAGTATCTCATCAGGTCTTCCTTCACATGAAAAAAATATATACATGCTATGACATCTCTAGGTACTTTATCTGGTAAATGGTTCGGTTTAGGTAAGCGATGTGCACGATCTACAATCACCTCCCTCTCTGGTGTTTCTGGCAGCAATGTAGATATAAATTGTTGGACATACTTCCTGAGGTCTGCAGGCATAATATCTTCAGTCACCCCTCTCAATTTAACATTGTTTCTTCTAGAGCGATCTTCTAAATCGGGCATTTTACTTTTGATCGCTTATATTTCATCCTCTGCCTCATTGTATGCATCAACAAGCTCATTATTGCTGTAGCAAACTCCCCAATTTTGTCCTCAGTATGGGACACTCTTTCTCCTATGGCAGTCACTTCAGCTTTCAGCTGAGTTGTACATTCCATCAAATTCCTGTGTAGAGAGCCCCTCAAAGTCACTAGCATTTCTTTCATTAAAGTGTCAGTTAATGGCTGATCCAGGGTGGGGAAGTCATGCATTTGTTTTATGAACTCTTTAGTGCTGTCCTGTGATGTGTCATGTCCCCCTTGCAAACCTGGATATCTGTGGTCTTCCAACTGCTTCTGTGACACTTTCTGCAGGCTCTGTACTGGGGATGATCCTGGAGAGCGTCTGCTGGTTTACCCTGGGGATGATGCTTGGTACCAGCCATCTTTGTTGGATGCCGTTCCGCCGCGGCGTGAGTTGTAGGCCTCGGCGCCATCTTGGGACCCACGGGCTTCCAGCCTGTAAAAATCAGTCAGCTTTTTTGGGCCCCGTTCGGGCTTTCTTTTAAACATCAAACTGGCAGGTGTTAGGTGGGTTGTTAGGCAGGTTGTATCTCCTCACAGTGCCTTCTGGCATCGCTTCTAGTCACAGGACTGCACTAGATTCTCCTGGAGCTCTCTCCTCACACTGCCATCAACTCAGCTGCTGGCCATGCCCCCAAAAAACTAATCATTCTCTAACATAATGAATATGATGAAATTAAATTATTAATTTAACAAATGAATCCAAAATGAAAGAAAACATTTTTTGCCGTGCACATCTCTAGAATTGAACCTTCATATTAATAATAGAACAAATACATTTGTGCATCAACAAAATGGAATATACATAACAAAGGCTGTATAATATCACATGTATACTGTGAAGAAACTTCAAATTGATGAGAGACTTGTGCTATGTGCCTATACCAGATTATTAAAAACAGACCAGCCCATGCACTCCAATGGTGGTCTGACCCAAAGGGGAAGGGGGTGGAGAATCGCACAGAGATCCAAAGGTCAGCAGAGACACTAAAAAATATAAAAAACACTATACTAACCAGAATATATGTTTTATTAAACTCAAAAACCCATTTTAGATATGGCAGCCCCAAAAAAAACAGACAAAAAGCCCAAAATGTAATCAAACAGAACAAAAAAATAACCAACCAACCAACTAAAAATTATCCAAAAAGAACAAACATAAACCCCCAACATATTTAAAACTACACCTACTACCTAAACACTGAATGGAAACGTGCACTTAGCAGGGTCCATTCATAGGTATGGCCCGCTACAGAGAAATTCACACAGACCAGGGAAATTAGAGGCTTCCATATCCCTCGAGGGCGCCTTATATATGCTGGAAGGAAGTATTCATTCCCCCCACTACTAAACCGCTACTAAAACATGTAGCGAGGCAGTCCTTTATTAAAAAAACAAAAATAAAAAAGTCCCCTGGTGTAGATCCATCTTGAATCGCGATGCCCCCCCCCCCCCCACCAATGCCGACTGAAAAAAAAGAAAACTCTGCTCCCGACACTGGCTCATAATTATCTGCCAGCTCAGCTGCCTCCGGCCCCTAAATAAACTAAGGGGCGATGCCACCTGGTGATGTCACCAGGCGGCCCTGCCCCTGCGTGAAATCATTTTGGTGACATCACTGGGTGGCACAGCCCCTTAACTTACTTAGCTGTGGGAGGCGAGGCAGCAGGGCTGTCAGATGGCAGGAGCCAGCATTTTGATTGAAGTTGTAGCTACAGCGGGGGGACTTTTTTAACATTTTTGTTTTTTTAATAAAGGATTTGGGGTACTATGTATCTCATACTCATTCACATGGTGGGGGGGGGGGGGTTGGGATCTGGGGGTCCTCTTGTTAAAAGCGGCTTCCAGATTCTGATAAGCCCCCACCCGCAGGCCCCCCTGCCCTAAAGCACCCCCCCATGTTGAGGGCATATGGCCTGGTATGGTTCCAGGTATAATTAACCTGGATGCAGGACATAGTTGTGATGATATGTATGATTTTACTAACACATTTCAAAGTTGCAAAATTGTGCTTAGAGATTAATATTTGTTTTATCTTGATAAAAACAATATATGTATTACCTTGTTATCTTTAATAATGACAAAGTTATTTTTGAATAAACAATAGCATAGCAGGAATGTAAAAGCAGGAATAGCATAGCAGGAATAGTAGGAATGTAAAAATTGCTCTGGTCCATAGGGAGTGAACAGGTGTGAAAGGCAAAGTGGTTAAATAAAACAATATCATATAAAGCAATAGTCTGTAAATGTGCAAAAAAAAAAACATGCAAGAAAGTGCCACCTATGCTCAAATCCCATAATGCACCAGAGATCTTTTGTTTGAAAATAGTTTAGAATGCATTAAGATAAAAAAAATAAAAAAAAAATAAAAAAATTCACAACGTCCTTGTTGTCCTCCCTAGTGAAGGCCACAAGGGCATTCCAATATGTATGTAACATGCCCCGTATCCCTTACAGTATTACATGCCACAGAACTTTTACATTTAAAAAAAACTCTTCAATCCAGAAAAGTAAATGTCCTTCTAGGGGATCAGGAATATTATGTACTAATTTTGTTCTTAAACTAAGTGCTCTTTTATAAATGAATGTTGGTAAAATAATTTTTAATGTTTTATTTCTAAGTAAATTTGGCCAATATTACTTAAATAACTTGTAATTGATTAAGAAATGCATAATTACTGAAGGTATACAAAAATATATATAAAAATCTTATCTCATAATTTCTATACAAAATATAATACACTTCAGTAATACCTAAAAACATTTATAACAACACACCACAAATTTTTTTTTACGTCCACATATATATATATATATATGTGGGGGTGCTGATGTGTATTGAGCCTTACTCATAAAAAATCGAGATGGGAAGCTGTAACTGCCAAACTATTCTTAAAGCGGAGTTCCACTCAAAAATGGAACTTCCGCTTTAACCACTCCTCACCCCCTTACATGCCACATTTGGCATGTAATTTTTTTGGGGGGGGAGTGGGGGCTTCATTAGGAGGGGGACTTCCTGTCCCACTTCCTCCTTCCGCCCAGGAACCGCCTAGGCGACTCCTCCCTCTAGGCGATCTCCTGGGACACGTGACAGGTCCCAGGAGATCGCCTATCCACTCCGGGAGCGCAGCGCGGCTCGCGCATGCGCCGTGCGTGCCCGGCCGTGAAGAGGAAAGCTGTCACGGCCGGGTGCCCTTAGTGGAAATGGCGGCGCCGGCGAAGAGGAGGGGGAGAGGAGCGACACCCCGTTCGGCCGCATCGCTGGACCGTGGAACAGGTAAGTGTCATTTTTTTTAAAAGTCAGCAACTACACTTTTTGTAGCTGCTGACTTTTAAAATGCCTGGAACTCCCCTTTAAATATTACCCCAAGAAGTAATGCACTTGTGATATCTGTCCTGCAGCTTCTTAAAGTGGTTGTAAACCCCCCCCCAAAAAAAAAAAACTTGCAAGACAAAGGCATAATGAGCTTATATGCATAGCATACTAGCTCATTATGTATTACTTACCTGAGATCGAAGCCCTTGCAGCGGTCCTCATTCACCGCTCCGGCTGGCGACATCGCTCCCGGAGTTACTTCCGGGTATCGCGGGCTATGGTGCTGTGATTGGCCGGAGCCGCAATGAAAAAAACGTTTAGGTTTAGGAGATATCCAGGGTAGCTACAGTTAAGCCTTAGTATAGGCTTATCTGTAGCAAAAAGTGGGTTGTAAGGGTTTACAACCACTTTAAGTCCCTGAAAATAAAATTCTTCTGACTGCTAGTGTAACCACTAATTTGTAGAATTAGTTGCCTCCTGAACACTCCCAAATCGTTGTCCCTTTAGGTGTTTTTTGAGATTGGGGAACAGATGATAGTCAGTTTCCCCTGCAGTGTGTGATGAGGTGTTGTCATGCAACAGGATGACACCTTTGGAGAGCTTTCCTCAATGTTTTTTCTTGATCTTTTGCCTCAACTTTGTCAATAAAGCATATAGAAAGCATATGACCACCCAAGTAAGCCATGTAGTGTTGCCAACATCCCTGGTATAAACATAAAACAAAATAGTACTAATGTGACTTTAAAGGCAAACGTAGAAGAAACAGATATATATGTAAAAAATATACAATTTTATTATGATGGTAGTTAAAAAATCAGTGCCTACATCACCAAATAAAAACATTGATATAAGAACAGCTGTATAATGACTGGTCAATTCTCTATAGTGGTCCTAGAAGACCAAAGCTTTAAGGGACCAATAGTGTCCCTTCGTCAGAGGCGTTAATGTATAAGGGTCACAATATTCGATAAGTACAGTCAATGAGGAAATAAGCTGTGCTGCAGTAGCAGTGGTTGCAATATCGGGAGAGAAAACCATCTCAAACCCCAAGGGAAGGGATCCTGGGGTGAATGCTGGTGTCATGAAGATCCTGCCAGAAACCTGAACCCTGGCCGTCCTGGCCCACAGGCGCCACTGCGCATGCAGGTGCACGCTCTTGTTGGCGCCAGGTAGCCTATTTAAACCTGGCCTGAGCAGACTGTCCCCGCTGTCTGCTCTACAGCGTTGTGGTGTATGTAACCTGATCCTGATACCTCTGTCCTGTTTGACCCGGCTTACCTGTGACTATCCAGCTATCCGACCTTGGCTTGTTGTGATCATTCTTCTGCCTCATCCCCTTGTACTTTGATGCCAGCCTGATTCCTGACCCGGCCTATTCTGATGAACCAGATCACCTGTATTGCTCCAGTCCGGTCTGAAGTTCTGTTTCCTGTGATGAACCTGATCACCTATATTGCTCCAGTCCGTTTTGAAGTTCTGTTTCCTGTGCCAAACCTGATCACCTGTATTGATCCAGTCTGTTCCAAGGTCCTGCTTCCTGTTGGCTTGCTTACCTGTCCAGTTCCGGCCTGCTCTGCTATCCAGTCTGCTAAGCTGTCCATCCAGACCCAGCCTGCTCTGCTATCCAGTCTGCTAAGCTGTCTATCCAGACCCAGCCTGCTCTGCTATCCTGTTTGCTTGCTGAACCAGCTTACCTGTCCAGTTCCGGCCTGCTCTGCTATCCAGTCTGCTAAGCTGTCCATCCAGACCCAGCCTGCTCTGCTATCCAGTCTGCTAAGCTGTCTATCCAGACCCAGCCTGCTCTGCTATCCTGTTTGCTTGTTGAACCAGCTTACCTGTCTAGTTCCGGCCTGCTCTGCTATCCAGTCTGCTAAGCTGTCCATCCAGACCCAGCCTGCTCTGCTATCCAGTCTGCTAAGCTGTCTATCCAGACCCAGCCTGCTCTGCTATCCTGTTTGCTTGTTGAACCAGCTTACCTGTCCAGTTTCGGCCTGCTCTGCTATCCAGTCTGATAAGCTGTCCATCCAGACCAGCCTGCTCTGCTATCCAGTCTGCTAAGCTGTCTATCCAGACCCAGCCTGCTCTGCTATCCTGTTTGCTTGCTGAACCAGCTTACCTGTCCAGTTCCGGCCTGCTTTGCTATCCAGTCTGCTAAGTTGTCCATCCAGACCCAACCTGCTCTGCTATCCTACCTGCTAGACCGAACCAGCTCACCTGTCCAGATCCGGTCTACTTTGCTATCCAGATCACCTACCTCGTCCGCTGAGTTGACCTTGTCACTCCACCAGTCTGTTGATCCTGCCAGGCACCCGTGCTCCTCCTCACTCCTGGGTCTCCTGTCATCCTACCAGGGAACCAGGAGTGGGAGACGCAAGGGAGGTCTCTCTCTGCAATATCGGGCTCGCACCACCAGGTACGTGACAGCTGGGCCCCCTCTGTTCCACACAAAAATCCCCAATGGGTGGTAGCCATGACAGACCTGCGCCAGTGGTGGTCACTAGGACAGTTATGAAAATCTTGCAGGCTGTGTTTTGGCACAGAGTGTCTGTCCTGGAAATAGCAGCTCATTGTCAATAAAGCACAGTAATATGTTGCATTGATGGCTGAACCCTTTTAGGGGAAGTCCACCAGCAGAATTCCCTTCTTTGTTGCCATTTGCTTCTGCACTGACCTTTGCACACGGAACTGACCTGGGAGAACCACTGTGCCTCCATTCATTAGATTGTTCTTTTGTCTCAGGATCATAACAGTAGATCCATGTCTCATCACCAGTTACCAGTTTGTCCAGGAAATCTGACTAATTTCTTGCAAAATCTTCCAAAACAGCCACCAATGTCTCCACGCATTTCCTCCTTTGTTTGTCAAAGGTTTTGGGATCCACTTTGCTTCAAGCTTTCTCATTTCCTGGTCATTGTGGATAATGGCACCAACTCTCTCACGTGATATTCCCAGATATGTAACAATACTTTTGGCTGATATTCGGCGTCCTGCATGATCATGTCATGGATGGCTTTCACCTTTGCAGGCACAGAGACAGAAAAAGGACTTTCACTGGGTTTATCACTTTTAATACCGAAATAGCCAGTTTTAAAATTGACAACCCAACGTTTAACTGTTGCATATGAAGGACCACTGTCACCCAAAGTTTGTGACATTTCATCATGGATCTGCTTTGCACCTTTCCCTTGGAGAAATAGGAACTTGTTTATAGTCCTATGCTCTTCCACATTGGATTTTTCTGGAGGTGCTGCCATGTTCACTTTGGACCTGAAAAAGAAAGATAAGTAAAAATCATAGGTATTGATTGATTTTTGCACCATTGAATATAAACAAATTGGCCAGTACACCCTGCAATTTACAGCTTACCATCTCATTTTATTCTGGGTAAAGCTCAATACATATCAGCACTCCCACATATATCATCAGATAAACTAAACTATAAATTTGAAATATAACATTTATATACACAATACCTTTTGAGCAAACCAATATACGCTAATTGGGATTTTTTTTACCAAAAATATGTAGCAGAATACATATTGGCCTAAATTGATGAAGAAATTCGATTTTTTACATATTTTTTTGGATATGTTTTATAGTACAAAAGTTAAAAAAAAATGTTTTTTTTTTTCTCAAAATGTTTTTATATTGCAAAAATAAAAACCACAGAAGTAATCAAATACCACTGAAAGAATGCTCTATTTGTGGGGAAAAAAGGACACCAATTTTATTTTGGTACTGCACCACACATCCGTGCAATTGTCAGTCAACCTGGTCCTTAAGGGGGTAAAACCTTCCGGGGCTGAAGTGGTTAAAGAAGAGAGCTGTACAAAGCAAGCTGAGTGTGAACAGTGTGGATAAATGCTGTTTTTGCACTAACAATTTCATTAGGGAGGAGGTCTGAGGTCGGGGTGATGCAGGGTTTACCTTGAACATTAGCTGTCCACACTTTAGTGAACATGCAAATTAAATGGCCTATTTACTCATCACGGTGAACCTCTGGCTATGCAGAAAGTCATATATTAATGGCGGTATCACTACTTCCTCTAATGAGTGAAAGCTTTCCACTCCCGGCCCCATTCAACCGAATGTAAACAGTGAGGCTGGGGATTCTGACTGACATCGTTGACCAAATATGGTCATGTAGCCATATTTGGTCAATGAGTCAATGACAAGTAATTCTTTGCTCCTTCCTAAACAACCCTCTTTAAAACAGCAACTGTATAAACATAAAATATGAGTATCTTCTGCGCTTGTATCCACAATTTAAATATATAACTAGATAAACATAAGCTAGCACAATATTGACAAAATAGCAATAGAAAAATTGTAAAGGCGGTACAGCACTTAGAAAATCAATAAGTCCATAAGAAATAAATCCAAAGACAGTATTTAGCACACTTCACATCAAAGGTGGTTGACAGAAGATGAAAGAGAAGGAAACCACCACCGTCACCCGATAACACAGCCGCTTACCCTCCTTAATGGACCCTCATGACAAAGGTCACTAAAACAATGTATAATACAGAGAGCTCTCCAATCTCCATGTGTCCTAATCAGGACCAGCACATAGGAACACAGATGTAACAACCCCGGTCTCAGCTTTTCTTCTCCAGATACTCCAGCAATGACCACCATAGATAAATCCTTCCTATAAAAATGTAAAGGGATAGACCTCATGATGCAGTATATCAAAATGTGTTTATTAAATTAAAAGGAGATAAACTCACACGCTCCACATAAAAAAACACTCTTTGTTTGTAATAATATCCGGTGTTCCTCACCAACAAGATGGCCACCGCGGCCCAGCATACACCGCCGACTCCTCCTAGAAAGTTCAAAACATATGCTAATTGTTTATAGGATGGGAGACACTGCACCGCATCCCTGGATCAGACAAGCTACAAAAAAGTTTTCCTCTAATGTGAGTTTAAAAGGCAAGGGCTCCTCAAAAAACAAACAGTTTTGAAATATAGTACATTTTATTTGAAAAAGTTAAAAATCAAGAAGGAAATGCGTGACGATAAAACCACAGTTGATGCAAATATATGGATGCACAGAACATGACATACATTATACCACTTCCTCTGATGCGTAAGTATACGCGACAGAGTGTACCCAACGCATTTCAAGTTACAGTATTGATCCTCTTTATCAGGGGTGAGTGGTTATGGAAAAAGTGTTTATGTCTACAATCGACAAAAACAAATAATATAAGAATTCATCCTAAATTAAATTCACAATGAAATAGACATTCAACAACAGTATCAATATACACTAATCATGTGGTTTGTGTAAAATATTATGGGTATTGCATCATATTAAAAACTAAGGAATAATTGCTGCCATGAGCCATTCAGAGAAGTCCGAAGGGTGGAAGCGCATGATGGATCAGGCCGAGACCACCCACAGAGGCCACTCAGCTCAGGCTCCAGTGGAAGCACCACACCATAGACTGGTACAATAGATGTCTTGAGATAAAAGAATATGTCTATTAGAATAGATGGATGAAGCAGAGAGCAAACATGCCAACTATACTCTGTATTATGTGGTTATTAGTCAGCCATTATATTAGATAATAATATCCAGCATTTCCCACCAACAAGATGGCCACCGCGTTCCAGCATACACCAGCATCACGTTGCCGACTCCTCCTAGGGATGGATTAACATATGGTGGTCATTGCTGGAGTATCTGGAGAAGGAAAGCTGAGACCAGGGTTGTTACATCTGTGTTCCTATGCACTGGTGCTGATTGAGACGCACAGAGATTGGAGAGCTCTCTCCGTATTATCCATTGCTTATGTGACCTTTGTGATGAGGGTCCATTAAGGAGGGTAAGTGGCTTTCTTTTCGGGTGCTGGTGGCGGTTTCCTTCTCTTTCATCTTCTGTTAACCACCTTTGATGTGAAGTGTGCTGAATAGGGTTGAGCGAACCCGAACTGTAAAGTTCGGGTCCGTACCAGACTTTTGGGTGTCCGGGTCCCGGACCCGAACCCGAACTATTGACTGTATGTTCGGGTCCGGTGTTCTGCAATGTATTGGCGCCTTTTTAAAAGCTGCAGGGCAGCCAATTAACTGTGCCATTAGAAGCCATCACAGCCATGCCTACTAATGGCATGGCTGTGATTGGCCAGTGCAGCATGTGACCCAACCTCTATATAAGGTACACACACACAGCACACAGCGTCACTCTGCTATAGACAGGTTCCTGTGCTGCTAAGATACATTACATTCGTTTCTGCATTATCGTTAAGCTGAAAATATTCCTCAAGCAGTTTAGATAATTGTCCCTTGTATTGTGGGTTAGAGAGTAAAGACACGTTGTTCCTCCATAGATATGCAGGGTTGCATGAGTGTTGTTCATTTATGGTGATTCTCACTGGGGCATGGTCCGACCATGTTATATTATGAATCTTTACTTCCAGAGTCTTTTGTAGAAGGGTGAGGTCTGACAAGATCAAATCAATTCTTGAATAGGAATTGTGGGGAGCTGAAAAGTACATGTAGTCACGTTCTGAGGCATTCGTACATCTCCATAATTTATATAAGTTGGTATCTGTGAGAAATGCTTTAATTTCATATCTGAGCATATTCCTAGAGGAAGAGCAGTCCATAGATTTGTCTACTACACAATTAAAGTCTCCACAGATAAGTAAAGATCCTCTACTGTGTTTTTTTATACGTTGATGTAGGGATTTTAAGAATGATGCTTGTCCCGTATTTGGTGCATAAAGATTTACAATGGTATACATTATGTTGTTCAGTTCACAAACCAGTATGATGTACCTGCCTTTTGGGTCCGTAATGACTCATGTAGAATAAATGCAACATTTTTATTTACTGCGATCATTGTTCCTCTTTTTTTAGATGTGGCGCAGGCTTGGAAGATATAAGGGAAGGATTTGTCTGAACATTTTTTTTTTGGGAGTATGATCATTTTATTTGGACTAAATGAAAATTAAAATAATGTCTCCACTCCAATAATTTAGGTTTGAAATAAATGAAGCTTGATGATAACAGTCCAGTTTGAGTTGGTCATAAGACTTTAATCCTGGTGTGGTATGAATGGAAATCAGCAGCAGTTGGTTGCATCAAACGATCCAAATGGTTAACATTTTTCAAGTTCCAAGCCATCTAAGAAGAAAGTCACGAAGGGGTTATACCATCCTTGTGGTAATCCAAAAAGCCCACTATACCATCTGGGTCCATTGACTCTTCTGTAAAAAAACTGCAAGTTTTTGAAGTTTCCAAGAATTTCTTTGATTTTTTCTGCTGCTCCAGTCATGAAAGGCTGCACTCTTGCAGGTTTATTCTTTTCTAGATGACTTTTAATGGCTTTCATATAGTCTTTAATATATCGTTTGAATGCATCCTTTGTGAACAGATGCGTTTCCACCAATAAGAGCATCATCAATGTCACCTTCTCTTCGAGTGATGGTCTTTCCTTCAACTTCAATGCACAGCCCATTGCAGACTTCTTTTGTTGGGTAGATGTCCGAGAACATTTCATCATTGCTGATGACACACTTGTAGATGATCATGGTGACGGTGAACTGGGAGTCGGTGTCCTGGAGCGACGTACGGGGGCTTCAGTTCCGGCTAAGGGTGGGAAGTAAAAAGGAACAAGTCAGCGTCTGAACATTTTGGTTGATTGTTTTGAGAAAAATTTGTCTCTTGAACACATAATATATCCCCTTCTTTTAAAGGGGCTGTTTAGCCCGTTCGCATTGATGGAGATTAATTTAATGGTAATTTTCAGTCTGTGGGATTAATGCTAAATATAAAGCAATGCTATTGAATGCTATTGAAAAAAAGGTGTAGTTCATTACATTTATCTGAAGAAGGCAGCAAAGGATAGGAGTTGAAATGCTGGAAGATGGGATCCTTGTGTACTTCTGTCTGGTCTGCATTCACATACACTGTCCAGAGCAAATGTTCATCATAGCTTAGTGGTACATACAAAATAAAGAAAAATGAGAGAAAAAGAACAAAGAAACATGTATAACAGATAGAACAAAACAATATGTGCGAAAAATTTCCGCTTCTGCACATTTGGGGGGGTCTATGCTAATGAGATACAGTGCCTAATCCAGGTTAGGCTAATATAAAGTGTGAGGAGCTACTCGCTCAGATTAAGTATTTTTTCATTATTACGCATGTTTTACTTTTTGCCACTCCTGGGATATTTTATGAGATGGTAGTGGTGTATGGGGTTCCTCGTCTTCCAGGAGAAGCTGCCACTGTCTGGCTAGTTTCAATCCATTCTCTAGATTGGTGATAACAAATGTTTTGTTATCTTTTGTGACAATAATTTTGGTGGGAAATCCCCAAGTATAAGGTATTTTGTGATTTTTTAGAAGCTTTGTCAGTGTGGCTAGGTTCCTGCAGGCTTGCATAGTATGTTGCGAGATGTCATAGTATACAGAGATGTCTGCATAAGGATCAGGTAGTGGGGAGTTTTTCCTGGAGTATCTCATCAGGTCTTCCTTCACATGAAAAAAATGTATACATGCTATGACATCTCTAGGTACTTTATCTGGTAAATGGTTCGGTTTAGGTAAGCGATGTGCACGATCTACAATCACCTCCCTCTCTGGTGTTTCTGGCAGCAATGTAGATATAAATTGTTGGACATACTTCCTGAGGTCCGCAGGCATAATATCTTCAGTCACCCCTCTCAATTTAACATTGTTTCTTCTAGAGCGATCTTCTAAATCGGGCATTTTACTTTTGATCGCTTATATTTCATCCTCTGCCTCATTGTATGCATCAACAAGCTCATTATTGCTGTAGCAAACTCCCCAATTTTGTCCTCAGTATGGGACACTCTTTCTCCTATGGCAGTCACTTCAGCTTTCAGCTGAGTTGTACATTCCATCAAATTCCTGTGTAGAGAGCCCCTCAAAGTCACTAGCATTTCTTTCATTAAAGTGTCAGTTAATGGCTGATCCAGGGTGGGGAAGTCATGCATTTGTTTTATGAACTCTTTAGTGCTGTCCTGTGATGTGTCATGTCCCCCTTGCAAACCTGGATATCTGTGGTCTTCTAACTGCTTCTGTGACGCTTTCTGCAGGCTCTGTACTAGGGATGATCCTGGAGAGCGTCTGCTGGTTTACCCTGGGGATGATGCTTGGTACCAGCCATCTTTGTTGGATGCCGTTCCGCCGCGGCGTGAGTTGTAGGCCTCGCGCCATCTTGGGACCCACGGGCTTCCAGTCTGTAAAAATCAGTCAGCTTTTTTGGGCCCCGTTCGGGCTTTCTTTTAAACATCAAACTGGCAGGTGTTAGGTGCGTTGTTAGGCAGGTTGTATCTCCTCACAGTGCCTTCTGGCATCGCTTCTAGTCGCAGGACTGCACTAGATTCTCCTGGAGCTCTCTCCTCACACTGCCATCAACTCAGCTGCTGGCCATGCCCCCAAAAAACTAATCATTCTCTAACATAATGAATATGATGAAATTAAATTATTAATTTAACAAATGAATCCAAAATGAAAGAAAACATTTTTTGCCGTGCACATCTCTAGAATTGAACCTTCATATTAATAATAGAACAAATACATTTGTGCATCAACAAAATGGAATATACATAACAAAGGCTGTATAATATCACATGTATACTGTGAAGAAACTTCAAATTGATGAGAGACTTGTGCTATGTGCCTATACCAGATTATTAAAAACAGACCAGCCCATGCACTCCAATGGTGGTCTGACCCAAAGGGGAAGGGGGTGGAGAATCGCACAGAGATCCAAAGGTCAGCAGAGACACTAAAAAATATATAAAACACTATACTAACCAGAATATATGTTTTATTAAACTCAAAAACCCATTTTAGATATGGCAGCCCAAAAAAAAACAGACAAAAAGCCCAAAATGTAATCAAACAGAACAAAAAAATAACCAACCAACCAACTAAAAATTATCCAAAAAGAACAAACATAAACCCCCAACATATTTAAAACTACACCTACTACCTAAACACTGAATGGAAACGTGCACTTAGCAGGGTCCATTCATAGGTATGGCCCGCTACAGAGAAATTCACACAGACCAGGGAAATTAGAGGCTTCCATATCCCTCGAGGGCGCCTTATATATGCTGGAAGGAAGTATTCATTCCCCCCACTACCAAACCGCTACTAAAACATGTAGCGAGGCAGTCCTTTATTAAAAAAACAAAAATTAAAAAGTCCCCTGGTGTAGATCCATCTTGAATCGCGATGCCCCCCCCCCGCCAATGCCGACTGAAAAAAAAGAAAACTCTGCTCCCGACACTGGCTCATAATTATCTGCCAGCTCAGCTGCCTCCGGCCCCTAAATAAACTAAGGGGCGATGCCACCTGGTGATGTCACCAGGCGGCCCTGCCCCTGCGTGAAATCATTTTGGTGACATCACTGGGTGGCACAGCCCCTTAACTTACTTAGCTGTGGGAGGTGAGGCAGCAGGGCTGTCAGATGGCAGGAGCCAGCATTTTGATTGAAGTTGTAGCTACAGCGGGGGGACTTTTTTAACATTTTTGTTTTTTTAATAAAGGATTTGGGGTACTATGTATCTCATACTCATTCACATGGTGGGGGGGTTGGGATCTGGGGGTCCTCTTGTTAAAAGCGGCTTCCAGATTCTGATAAGCCCCCACCCGCAGGCCCCCCTGCCCTAAAGCACCCCCCCATGTTGAGGGCATATGGCCTGGTATGGTTCCAGGTATAATTAACCTGGATGCAGAACATAGTTGTGATGATATGTATGATTTTACTAACACATTTCAAAGTTGCAAAATTGTGCTTAGAGATTAATATTTGTTTTATCTTGATAAAAACAATATATGTATTACCTTGTTATCTTTAATAATGACAAAGTTATTTTTGAATAAACAATAGCATAGCAGGAATGTAAAAGCAGGAATAGCATAGCAGGAATAGTAGGAATGTAAAAATTGCTCTGGTCCATAGGGAGTGAACAGGTGTGAAAGGCAAAGTGGTTAAATAAAACAATATCATATAAAGCAATAGTCTGTAAATGTGCAAAAAAAAAAACATGCAAGAAAGTGCCACCTATGCTCAAATCCCATAATGCACCAGAGATCTTTTGTTTGAAAATAGTTTAGAATGCATTAAGATAAAAAAAATAAAAAAAAAATAAAAAAATTCACAACGTCCTTGTTGTCCTCCCTAGTGAAGGCCACAAGGGCATTCCAATATGTATGTAACATGCCCGTATCCCTTACAGTATTACATGCCACAGAACTTTTACATTTTAAAAAAACTCTTCAATCCAGAAAAGTAAATGTCCTTCTAGGGGATCAGGAATATTATGTACTAATTTTGTTCTTAAACTAAGTGCTCTTTTATAAATGAATGTTGGTAAAATTATTTTTAATGTTTTATTTCTAAGTAAATTTGGCCAATATTACTTAAATAACTTGTAATTGATTAAGAAATGCATAATTACTGAAGGTATACAAAAATATATATAAAAATCTTATCTCATAATTTCTATACAAAATATAATACACTTCAGTAATACCTAAAAACATTTATAACAACACACCACAAATTTTTTTTTACGTCCACATATATATATATATATATATGTGGGGGTGCTGATGTGTATTGAGCCTTACTCATAAAAAATCGAGATGGGAAGCTGTAACTGCCAAACTATTCTTAAAGCGGAGTTCCACTCAAAAATGGAACTTCCGCTTTAACCACTCCTCACCCCCTTACATGCCACATTTGGCATGTCATTTTTTTGGGGGGGGAGTGGGGGCTTCATTAGGAGGGGGACTTCCTGTCCCACTTCCTCCTTCCGCCCAGGAACCGCCTAGGCGACTCCTCCCTCTAGGCGATCTCCTGGGACACGTGACAGGTCTCAGGAGATCGCCTATCCACTCCAGGAGCGCAGCGCAGCTCGCGCATGCGCCGTGCGTGCCCGGCCGTGAAGAGGAAAGCTGTCACGGCCGGGTGCCCTTAGTGGAAATGGCGGCGCCGGCGAAGAGGAGGGGGAGAGGAGCGACACCCCGTTCGGCCGCATCGCTGGACCGTGGTACAGGTAAGTGTCATTTTTTTTAAAAGTCAGCAACTACACTTTTTGTAGCTGCTGACTTTTAAAATGCCTGGAACTCCCCTTTAAATATTACCCCAAGAAGTAATGCACTTGTGATATCTGTCCTGCAGCTTCTTAAAGTGGTTGTAAACCCCCCCCCCAACAAAAAAAAACTTGCAAGACAAAGGCATAATGAGCTTATATGCATAGCATACTAGCTCATTATGTATTACTTACCTGAGATCGAAGCCCTTGCAGCGGTCCTCATTCACCGCTCCGGCTGGCGACATCGCTCCCGGAGTTACTTCCGGGTATCGCGGGCTATGGTGCTGTGATTGGCCGGAGCCGCAATGAAAAAAACGTTTAGGTTTAGGAGATATCCAGGGTAGCTACAGTTAAGCCTTAGTATAGGCTTATCTGTAGCAAAAAGTGGGTTGTAAGGGTTTACAACCACTTTAAGTCCCTGAAAATAAAATTCTTCTGACTGCTAGTGTAACCACTAATTTGTAGAATTAGTTGCCTCCTGAACACTCCCAAATCGTTGTCCCTTTAGGTGTTTTTTGAGATTGGGGAACAGATGATAGTCAGTTTCCCTTGCAGTGTGTGATGAGGTGTTGTCATGCAACAGGATGACACCTTTGGAGAGCTTTCCTCAATGTTTTTTCTTGATCTTTTGCCTCAACTTTGTCAATAAAGCATATAGAAAGCATATGACCACCCAAGTAAGCCATGTAGTGTTGCCAACATCCCTGGTATAAACATAAAACAAAATAGTACTAATGTGACTTTAAAGGCAAACGTAGAAGAAACAGATATATATGTAAAAAATATACAATTTTATTATGATGGTAGTTAAAAAATCAGTGCCTACATCACCAAATAAAAACATTGATATAAGAACAGCTGTATAATGACTGGTCAATTCTCTATAGTGGTCCTAGAAGACCAAAGCTTTAAGGGACCAATAGTGTCCCTTCGTCAGAGGCGTTAATGTATAAGGGTCACAATATTCGATAAGTACAGTCAATGAGGAAATAAGCTGTGCTGCAGTAGCAGTGGTTGCAATATCGGGAGAGAAAACCATCTCAAACCCCAAGGGAAGGGATCCTGGGGTGAATGCTGGTGTCATGAAGATCCTGCCAGAAACCTGAACCCTGGCCGTCCTGGCCCACAGGCGCCACTGCGCATGCAGGTGCGCGCTCTTGTTGGCGCCAGGTAGCCTATTTAAACCTGGCCTGAGCAGACTGTCCCCGCTGTCTGCTCTACAGCGTTGTGGTGTATGTAACCTGATCCTGATACCTCTGTCCTGTTTGACCCGGCTTACCTGTGACTATCCAGCTATCCGACCTTGGCTTGTTGTGATCATTCTTCTGCCTCATCCCCTTGTACTTTGATGCCAGCCTGATTCCTGACCCGGCCTATTCTGATGAACCAGATCACCTGTATTGCTCCAGTCCGGTCTGAAGTTCTGTTTCCTGTGATGAACCTGATCACCTATATTGCTCCAGTCCGTTTTGAAGTTCTGTTTCCTGTGCCAAACCTGATCACCTGTATTGATCCAGTCTGTTCCAAGGTCCTGCTTCCTGTTGGCTTGCTTACCTGTCCAGTTCCGGCCTGCTCTGCTATCCAGTCTGCTAAGCTGTCCATCCAGACCCAGCCTGCTCTGCTATCCAGTCTGCTAAGCTGTCTATCCAGACCCAGCCTGCTCTGCTATCCTGTTTGCTTGCTGAACCAGCTTACCTGTCCAGTTCCGGCCTGCTCTGCTATCCAGTCTGCTAAGCTGTCCATCCAGACCCAGCCTGCTCTGCTATCCAGTCTGCTAAGCTGTCTATCCAGACCCAGCCTGCTCTGCTATCCTGTTTGCTTGTTGAACCAGCTTACCTGTCCAGTTTCGGCCTGTTCTGCTATCCAGTCTGATAAGCTGTCCATCCAGACCCAGCCTGCTCTGCTATCCAGTCTGCTAAGCTGTCTATCCAGACCCAGCCTGCTCTGCTATCCTGTTTGCTTGCTGAACCAGCTTACCTGTCCAGTTCCGGCCTGCTTTGCTATCCAGTCTGCTAAGTTGTCCATCCAGACCCAACCTGCTCTGCTATCCTACCTGCTAGACCGAACCAGCTCACCTGTCCAGATCCGGTCTACTTTGCTATCCAGATCACCTATCTCGTCCGCTGAGTTGACCTTGTCACTCCACCGGTCTGTTGATCCTGCCAGGCACCCGTGCTCCTCCTCACTCCTGGGTCTCCTGTCATCCTACCAGGGAACCAGGAGTGGGAGACGCAAGGGAGGTCTCTCTCTGCAATATCGGGCTCGCACCACCAGGTACGTGACAGCTGGGCCCCCTCTGTTCCACACAAAAATCCCCAATGGGTGGTAGCCATGACAGACCTGCGCCAGTGGTGGTCACTAGGACAGTTATGAAAATCTTGCAGGCTGTGTTTTGGCACAGAGTGTCTGTCCTGGAAATAGCAGCTCATTGTCAATAAAGCACAGTAATATGTTGCATTGATGGCTGAACCCTTTTAGGGGAAGTCCACCAGCAGAATTCCCTTCTTTGTTGCCATTTGCTTCTGCACTGACCTTTGCACACGGAACTGACCTGGGAGAACCACTGTGCCTCCATTCATTAGATTGTTCTTTTGTCTCAGGATCATAACAGTAGATCCATGTCTCATCACCAGTTACCAGTTTGTCCAGGAAATCTGACTAATTTCTTGCAAAATCTTCCAAAACAGCCACCAATGTCTCCACGCATTTCCTCCTTTGTTTGTCAAAGGTTTTGGGATCCACTTTGCTTCAAGCGTTCTCATTTCCTGGTCATTGTGGATAATGGCACCAACTCTCTCACGTGATATTCCCAGATATGTAACAATACTTTTGGCTGATATTCGGCGTCCTGCATGATCATGTCATGGATGGCTTTCACCTTTGCAGGCACAGAGACAGAAAAAGGACTTTCACTGGGTTTATCACTTTTAATACCGAAATAGCCAGTTTTAAAATTGACAACCCAACGTTTAACTGTTGCATATGAAGGACCACTGTCACCCAAAGTTTGTGACATTTCATCATGGATCTGCTTTGCACCTTTCCCTTGGAGAAATAGGAACTTGTTTATAGTCCTATGCTCTTCCACATTGGATTTTTCTGGAGGTGCTGCCATGTTCACTTTGGACCTGAAAAAGAAAGATAAGTTAAAATCATAGGTATTGATTGATTTTTGCACCATTGAATATAAACAAATTGGCCAGTACACCCTGCAATTTACAGCTTACCATCTCATTTTATTCTGGGTAAAGCTCAATACATATCAGCACTCCCACATATATCATCAGATAAACTAAACTATAAATTTGAAATATAACATTTATATACACAATACCTTTTGAGCAAACCAATATACGCTAATTGGGATTTTTTTTTTACCAAAAATATGTAGCAGAATACATATTGGCCTAAATTGATGAAGAAATTCGATTTTTTACATATTTTCTTTGGATATGTTTTATAGTACAAAAGTTTAAAAAAATTGTTTTTTTTTCTCAAAATGTTTTTATATTGCAAAAATAAAAACCACAGAAGTAATCAAATACCACTGAAAGAATGCTCTATTTGTGGGGAAAAAAGGACACCAATTTTATTTTGGTACTGCACCACACATCCGTGCAATTGTTAGTCAACCTGGTCCTTAAGGGGGTAAAACCTTCCGGGGCTGAAGTGGTTAAAGAAGAGAGCTGTACAAAGCAAGCTGAGTGTGAACAGTGTGGATAAATGCTGTTTTTGCACTAACAATTTCATTAGGGAGGAGGTCTGAGGTCGGGGTGATGCAGGGTTTACCTTGAACATTAGCTGTCCACACTTTAGTGAACATGCAAATTAAATGGCCTATTTACTCATCACGGTGAACCTCTGGCTATGCAGAAAGTCATATATTAATGGCGGTATCACTACTTCCTCTAATGAGTGAAAGCTTTCCACTCCCGGCCCCATTCAACCGAATGTAAACAGTGAGGCTGGGGATTCTGACTGACATCGTTGACCAAATATGGTCATGTAGCCATATTTGGTCAATGACAAGTAATTCTTTGCTCCTTCCTAAACAACCCTCTTTAAAACAGCAACTGTATAAACATAAAATATGAGTATCTTCTGCGCTTGTATCCACAATTTAAATATATAACTAGATAAACATAAGCTAGCACAATATTGACAAAATAGCAATAGAAAAATTGTAAAGGTGGTACAGCACTTAGAAAATCAATAAGTCCATAAGAAATAAATCCAAAGACGGTATTTAGCACACTTCACATCAAAGGTGGTTGACAGAAGATGAAAGAGAAGGAAACCACCACCGTCACCCGATAACACAGCCGCTTACCCTCCTTAATGGACCCTCATGACAAAGGTCACATAAGCAATGTATAATACGGAGGGCTCTCCAATCTCCATGTGTCCTAATCAGGACCAGCACATAGGAACACAGATGTAACAACCCCGGTCTCAGCTTTTCTTCTCCAGATACTCCAGCAATGACCACCATAGATAAATCCTTCCTATAAAAATGTAAAGGGATAGACCTCATGATGCAGTATATCAAAATGTGTTTATTAAATTAAAAGGAGATAAACTCACACGCTCCACATAAAAAAACACTCTTTGTTTGTAATAATATCCGGTGTTCCTCACCAACAAGATGGCCACCGCGGCCCAGCATACACCGCCGACTCCTCCTAGAAAGTTCAAAACATATGCTAATTGTTTATAGGATGGGAGACACTGCACCGCATCCCTGGATCAGACAAGCTACAAAAAAGTTTTCCTCTAATGTGAGTTTAAAAGGCAAGGGCTCCTCAAAAAACAAACAGTTTTGAAATATAGTACATTTTATTTGAAAAAGTTAAAAATCAAGAAGGAAATGCGTGACGATAAAACCACAGTTGATGCAAATATATGGATGCACAGAACATGACATACATTATACCACTTCCTCTGATGCGTAAGTATACGCGACAGAGTGTACCCAACGTATTTCAAGTTACAGTATTGATCCTCTTTATCAGGGGTGAGTGGTTATGGAAAAAGTGTTTATGTCTACAATCGACAAAAACAAATAATATAAGAATTCATCCTAAATTAAATTCACAATGAAATAGACATTCAACAACAGTATCAATATACACTAACCATGTGGTTTGTGTAAAATATTATGGGTATTGCATCATATTAAAAACTAAGGAATAATTGCTGCCATGAGCCATTCAGAGAAGTCCGAAGGGTGGAAGCGCATGATGGATCAGGCCGAGACCACCCACAGAGGCCACTCAGCTCAGGCCCCAGTGGAAGCACCACACCATAGACTGGTACAATAGATGTCTTGAGATAAAAGAATATGTCTATTAGAATAGATGGATGAAGCAGAGAGCAAACATGCCAACTATACTCTGTATTATGTGGTTATTAGTCAGCCATTATATTAGATAATAATATCCAGCATTTCCCACCAACAAGATGGCCACCGCGTTCCAGCATACACCAGCATCACATCGCCGACTCCTCCTAGGGATGGATTAACATATGGTGGTCATTGCTGGAGTATCTGGAGAAGGAAAGCTGAGACCAGGGTTGTTACATCTGTGTTCCTATGCACTGGTGCTGATTGAGACGCACAGAGATTGGAGAGCTCTCTCCGTATTATCCATTGCTTATGTGACCTTTGTGATGAGGGTCCATTAAGGAGGGTAAGTGGCTTTCTTTTCGGGTGCTGGTGGCGGTTTCCTTCTCTTTCATCTTCTGTTAACCACCTTTGATGTGAAGTGTGCTGAATAGGGTTGAGCGAACCCGAACTGTAAAGTTCGGGTCCGTAACAGACTTTTAACAGTGCCATGAGGCCAGTGCCAGACAAAATATAACTTTTACCTGCAAGCTCAGTGCACCATCACTGCACTGCATGTTTTACTAATGCCGCGTACACACGAAGGGACAATCCCGCGGGATTATCCGCTGGACTGAAGTCCAGCGGATAATCCCCTCGTGTGTGGGCGCCGGCGGACTTTTTTTGGCCAAAGTACGGCGGACTAAAGTTTTAAGTTTTGTTTTAAAATTATCCGCTGGACTTGGCAGTCCAGCGGATAATCCGGCCGTGTGTAGTATGGTCCGGCGTACCAAAAAGGACGCATGCTCAGTAGCTAGTATGTCACGGACTCGCTCGGTCTGGTAAAACTAGCCTTCGTTTTGAAGGTCGCACAATCGTCACGCTGCAGATTTTTTTTTTTTTTTTTCTTCTGACAGCGGGATTTGTATGTTATCGTACTTGAAGAATGATTTTGCCTTGCTGCTTGTATATTCACGCAGAGTACTCCCGAACGTTTTTTCTTCAGCATTCTTTAGTGAAGTTATATATTTGTATATATATATATATATATATATATATATATCTATCTCTCTCTCTATATATATATATATATATATATATATATATATATATATATATATATATATATATATATATATATATATATAGATATAGATATATATATCCAAATCACCAAATGAAAAATATATCTATATTTCTCAATAAACCCAAAAAAAGATATATCTATATATACATATATATATATATATATATATATATATATATATATATATAGATATATATATATATATATATATATATATATATATATATATATATATATATATATATATATATATATATATATATATATATATATATATATATATATATATATATATATATATATATATATATATATATATATATATATATATATATATATATATATATATATATATATATATATATATATATATATATATATATATATATATATATATATATATATACATATATCTCTATTTAGATATATTTTATTATTTGTTGGTTATCAAAAGGATTTGTTATTACACATGATACAATTGTGGAGTCAGCAGAGCTTGCCCTTAATTCAGATCTTAACCCTCACCTTTCCAGCGACTGCACTTGCAGTTCCATTGAAGTTGCACTTTACACTTGTATTGTCAAATGAATGTTTAGACATGTACCTGCCTACTCCTAAAGAAACTATGTTTTTGAATAACAAGCACGTATATCATTATTTTCTGAAAATTAAATTACTATTTATTCTGGTTTAAACAAACAAGGCAAAACAAAATAGGAAGGCAACACTGGAGCCACTTTGCGATTTTGAGAAGACTTTTTGCCCCAACGGCAGACATCAAGTTTGTGAAGCCAAAAATTAAGCTTGGGCACATTTCATCCAATATAGGGAGCACAAGAAGATTGACCAGGAATCAGACAGACCAGGAACAGCAGCAGATGACATCTATGTCCCCAAGCTGTGGCACTACAACAGCCTGTGTCTTCTGTGAGACCAGACTGAAGCCAGGCAATCACTTCCGACTCTTCCCACCACGCTGCCCTGCACTCTTCCCTGCAGTCTTCCCTGCACGCTTCCTTGGAGGCTGACTTGTGGTAGGAGGAGGAGGAGGAGGAGGAGGAGGAGAAGAAGAAGAGGAGGAGGAGGAGGAGGAGAAGTTGGTGTCGGGCCTTCATGTGTCAGGCGGGTGGATTCTCGTAATTGACCCCTCAAACCCCCCTTAATAGCCTCAAAAATGAGGCCCACACACAGGTGCCGTTGGCCCTTCTCCATTTCCAGCAACCTGCTGGCCAAGTAGGTGGCATAGGCCTCTTCTGGAATGGGGGGTTTGTCGAGAATCGCACTCGCCTTCCTAATAAGTTGGAGTGATTCCTCCTCAACAATGGTCATCCTCCTGGGCCTTCTTGGGGGTAAGGGCAGGGGTGGAGGTAGACTTCTTAAGACAGTCTGGCTGTCACTCTGGCTCGTGCTGGGCCCAGCCACCTCCTGGCTCTCGCTGGTCATGTCCTCCTCCTCCATACCACTTGTCCCGGCATCATCCTGGGTCAGCTCATCCTGTGTGCAAATAAAAACAAAAATCAAACACCTGTTTTTTGGTTTATGGCCTCCTCAATCATCCAATTGTAAACTTATGAAGGAGCAGATAAATTTTTAAAAAGATCCAAAAGGCTATCATTTGGACCCCTGCATTTTCCAAGCAGATCACCAATGTTGTATAAGGCATTTTTTGCCACTACTGGATGTATGTATACACTATATATGTATCGATATGTTGCACCCACACTTTTTCGAAGTTTGCGCAATTTTTGGCAGCTTTTTTCACAATTCTGAGTTCAGGGTGTTAATTGTTTCACATTTTAACGTTTACAGCATTAATATTCACACAATCACAATTTAGGCTACTAAATATATACCTGGCTCCAGCTGGGCGCATCAGCCTGCTCCAAGGTGGAGGGGTCTTCTCCTTCCGTGGAAGCCTCAGCTGGGGTGGAGGGAAGAGTGGAGGGAAGAGTGGAGGGAAGGGTGGAGGGAAGAGTGGACAGTGATTGCCTGGGTTCCATCTGGTCACCTAGAAAAGCCAGTTGGTTGTAGTACCACAGCTTCGGTACATAAACCATCTCTGCTGCTGCTCCTGATCTGACTGATTCCTCAATCTTCTTGCGCTCCCGCTTGTACATGTGCCTTAAACTTGAAATTCTGGCTTCAACAAACTTGGTGTCTGCGTTGGGGACTTGAGTCTTCACAAAATCCACAAGTGGCCCCAGTGTTGCCTTCCGGACATCCCTATTGCCATATAAAGGGTTCTTGAGCTGCCACAGGTTGGTATTTTTTCTGTACAGCGCAATGAATTCGGACATGAACTGCTGGTCCTTGAATGGATTCAACTGGGCTGCTGACATGTTTGTTTCTGTTTTGTTAGTAATGGCAATACAAAAGACCAAAAACACAAATGTTACTAAAAACGCACATCCAGTTTTTCAAACCAAACATTACACAACACACCCACACACACACCCACCCACACAGGCAGCAACACAACCACACACAGGCAGCAACCCCTACACACAGGCAGCAACACACCCACACAGGCAGCAACCCCTACACACAGGCAGCAACACACCCACACAGGCAGCAACCCCTACACACAGGCAGCAACACACCCACACAGGCAGCAACCCCTACACACAGGCAGCAACACACCCACACAGGCAGCAACCCCTACACACAGGCAGCAACACACCCACACAGGCAGCAACCCCTACACACAGGCAGCAACACACACATATCCTTAAAAAATGCAGGCCCAAAACCCAGTAAACCACAGTAATGCATCCTAGAAAACACTTACCTTCGTACACAGCGCTCGCTACTTCCGTTCGGGAACACGTGGGGCCCTCAAACAGCCTTATATACACTGCACACGCGTCGAAGTCCGCCTGCGTCCTCCGCGTCGCCCGCCCATGACGTTCCTCCTGACGAGTATTCCCCGCCCTGCTTCCCCTCGTTGAATTGTTGGTGAATAAATTCATGAAGATGGCGGACACATTCTCAGCCAGTAGCGCGGAGGAAAGCCCAGAAGCGAACACATCTGCATCCAGCAGCAGATATAAGGCCACCAATATGGCCTTTGAAGAGATGGTGGAGATGGTGGACATCCTCCAAAGGGAAGATTACGACGGGGAAAATGGCCCCTACCCTCGACCCAACTTGCGCAAGGACAAGATTCTCACTACAATCGTCAGCACCCTGGAGCAGAAATTCGGCGTACGAAGGGGCAAGGATCAACTGCGCAAGCGATGGTCCGACATCAAATCCAGGGAGCACGATCAGTACAGGAGAATTCGAAAAGCCATCAAAAAAAGTAAGTCAAGCACGTGCGCTACTATGGTTATACTTGATATGTCTAATCTTGCGCAGATGTTATTAGCATTCGTACGTGAAACTTGCGCAGATGTTATTAGCATTCGTACGTGAAACTTGCGCAGATGTTATTAGCATTCGTACGTGAAACTTGCGCAGATGTTATTAGCATTCGTACGTGAAACTTGCGCAGATGTTATTAGCATTCGTACGTGAAACTTGCGCAGGTGTTATTAGCATTCGTACGTGAAACTTGCGCAGATGTTATTAGCATTCGTACGTGAAACTTGCGCAGATGTTATTAGCATTCGTACGTGAAACTTGCGCAGATGTTATTAGCATTCGTACGTGAAACTTGCGCAGATGTTATTAGCATTCGTACGTGAAACTTGCGCAGATGTTATTAGCATTCGTACGTGAAACTTGCGCAGATGTTATTAGCATTCGTACGTGAAACTTGCGCAGATGTTATTAGCATTCGTACGTGAAACTTGCGCAGATGTTATTAGCATTCGTACGTGAAACTTGCGCAGATGTTATTAGCATTCGTACGTGAAACTTGCGCAGATGTTATTAGCATTCGTACGTGAAACTTGCGCAGATGTTATTAGCATTCGTACGTGAAACTTGCGCAGATGTTATTAGCATTCGTACGTGAAACTTGCGCAGATTTGATGAAAGTTCAGTTTGTCTTCATAACGTTTCTTGAGTTTACCTGGCTTTGGGTTGTTGGAGTTGTAAGGTTGTTTATTATTCTCACTATCTATACAATTACTGCTGTAGTAAGGGTTTTAGGGGTAACTTACACAGGGACTCCAGAAGCTGTTTTGGGGGGGGGGGGATAAATATGTTAAGCAGGGTGTCAAGCTCACAATTCCAGAAAAATGCTCATCATCTACAAATACTGTAGGTGGTGACTTTTCGAAGAAGTACACTCACCTGTCCCTTGGATGGTGCAGCTACAATCTCTGATCTTGCAATCATGAAATTAATCTTTGCGGCTTCACTTCCCGGGTCACTATTGGGCATGCGCCAGTTGCGCAATGCAATAGGACTGGTCCGCGCGAGCTCGGGGACCCCTGTGTGTCCCAGCAGACAGCACGGTGGGACGGGATGTGGCGTATACTTCTGTGGGAGTCTAGGGCCGGATGTGTGTGCAAATACCTGCCTTACACAGGTATCTGCAACCCCTCCCCCCTAAAAGGTTCCAAATAAGACACCACAGGGGTGCAGGGATACAATGAGCGGAAGTTCAAATTTAGGGTTGAAGGGCGGTTTAAGTATTGGAGTTTCATTAGATAGACATTTCAATTCTGTCTTCAAGTAGGATCTTCTAACAAACTGCTAATAATTGGACAACACTTTTAAACAATGTTTAATAATCCTATTTTGGCACTCAAATATCAGTGTGATTAAAAGTGTACCTTTTTGTGTTCCATTACCATAGGGGGCAAAAGACTCAGACGTCAGTCCGAACCTACGAGGACCTCCCGGCCTCACCAGACTAATTGGGCAGTTAGCCCAAGCCCACGCGTGGATGTGGCGGAACAGGTGGTTGAAGTGGATCAAATATGCACCCCACCAAGTGAGTGTCTCAGAACACAGATTGAGCTAATAAATTAAGGTCTGCATGTTTTTGACACTTTTTTTCTTGTGTTTTATCTACCCAACTTTTAGGTGATGCTGATCTGTTTGTGGAAGGACAAGCTGCGGAGCCATTTTCAACAGACAGTGCCCACAGGCTTATTGGCCAGATCATGGCCTGGAATCTGCAGCTGGAAAATATGCAGAAGGAGATGGCCACCATGCAGCAGGGAATGAAGGACATGATTGATGTTTTGGGGAGAATCTAAAGACCCCTTTTCCATTTCTTAACATCAATCATGTCCTTCATTCCCCTTTTGATGCGCTATGTTTTACAAATTTTAGAGGCCAAATTTTTAATATGCACACGGTGTGTCAACATGTGCTATGTGCCATCAGGGGATCTCAATGGACGCATTTTGTGTTTGCAACCCCTAATGCTAGTAGGTGAGAGGGAAGGGGTTTCACACACAAAACACGTCCATTGATTCCCCATGATGGAACATAGCACATGTTGACATTACCCATTTTCCTGTTAAATTAGTGTGCATATTCTAAATTTGGCTTCTACTGTTCATGGGTTACCTGTTGAACTTTGTAAGTTCTGGACTTTTACATTGTGTAAATATTTTCAAATCCTAACCCTAAATTTTTTACCATTTTAAAACATGTTTTTATGTTTGTTTAAAAAAATCAATCACAAAAAAAAAAAAAAAAAAAATATGTTGTGAGAAAAAGACCAAAAAAATTTAAAAAATATAACATAAAAAAAAAAAAAAAAAAAAAAATTTTTTTAAAAAAAAAAAAAAAAAAAAACCAAAAATACCAAAAATAAAAAAAACAAAAAAAAAAAAAAAAAAAAAAAAAAAAACATAAAAAAGGTTTGGATGTGCACTAGAATAAAAAAAAAAATGTTTGCACAAATTAAACAATGTGTGGCTTCTTCTTTTTAAATACTACCAGTTTGACCAAAACATGTTGTGGTTCATTGACAAAGGGGCTTATTTACTAAACGCAAAACAAGTTTGCCACTATTAAGATGTGCACTAGGACAACATATAAAACAGGCAAAATTCAAAGCTAAACAATACGAAAATACCAATATTTCAAACATAAATAACTGTATTTATTCTTTGTAAAACAAAAAGATGGTTTAAGGGTCTGCTGCCATTGCAATGGCCCCCCTACCATTAAAATAATGTAAATAACGGTCCCGCACTTGCTGGGCTGATTGTGGGGCCAAACCAAGACGGCGATTATCCAGCCCGGTCATGTCGACTTCCACTCCGGCCTCAGGCCCGATTGGTAATGAGTAGGTTCCCGAATGTTTGCGTAAATAATTGTGCATGACACAGCATGCAAGAATAATAGTATTCAGTTTGTACTCTGCCAGATGTATGGATGTAAGGAGCAATCTGAAACGGTTGGCCATAATACCAAAGGCATTTTCCACAACCCTTCTTGCTCTGGCCAACCGATAATTAAAAATCCTCCTCTCAGGGGTGAGGGATCGTTGGGGAAATGGCCTCATCAGGTGGTCACTCAGACCGAACGCCTCGTCAGCAATGAAAACGAACGGGAGTCCCTCCACATTATCTTCATCTGGTGGCAGCTCCAGGCCACCAGTCTGGAGACGATGACCGAACTCCGTGTGGTTGAAGACTCCTCCGTCCGACATCCGGCCGTTTTTCCCCACATCCACATAAAGAAAGTCATATTGTGCAGACACCACCGCCATCAACACTATACTATGGAACCCCTTATAATTCCAATAGTAAGACCCCGAATGGGGTGGGGGCACAATTCGCACATGTTTCCCGTCAATCGCCCCTCCGCAGTTGGGAAAGTCCCAACGGGAAGCAAACTGGGAAGCCACAGTCTGCCATTCCTGTGGCGTGGAAGGACACTGTGAAGTCAAACAGAAATATACAAATCAAATTAAAAACCAGGCAAAACACCTAACTAAATGCAACAAATTAACAAACAATTTGGAAGAACATATGTATTTATTTTGTAAGTCCTTGAAATAAAGCCAAAAGATTAAGGATAAGGTACAAATCTCTGATTGATGACCCCTCTGATGGCCCAGAGAAGATAATAATGGGGATGTGGGTGTGGAGTAATTAATTGTAAGGTCACACAATATACACATGCAATTAATTAAAGGGGTGTGTGTGGGGGGGGTGGGTTAATTACAAGCTGACCAAAACCACATGCAATTAATTAACGGGGTGTGTGTGGGGGGGGGGGTTAATTACAAGCTGACCAAAACCACATGCAATTAATTAACGGGGTGTGTGTGGGGGGGGGGTGGGTTAATTACAAGCTGACCAAAACCACATGCAATTAATTAACGGGGTGTGTGGGGGGGGGGGTGGGGGGGGGGGGGGGGGGGGGTGTGTGTGGGGGGGGGGTGGGTTAATTACAAGCTGACCAAAACCACATGCAATTAATTAACGGGGTGTGTGGGGGCTGGGGGGTGTGTGGGGGGGGGGGGGTTAATTTACAAGCTGACCAAAACCACATGCAATTAATTAACGGGGTGTGTGTGGGGGGGGTGGGTTAATTACAAGCTGACCAAAACCACATGCAATTAATTAACGGGGTGTGTGGGGGGGGTGGGTTAATTACAAGCTGACCAAAAACCACATGCAATTAATTAACGGGGTGTGTGGTGGGGGGGGGTGGGTTAATTACAAGCTGACCAAATCCACATGCAATAAATTTAAAAATGAGGGTCAAGGGGGGTGAAAGGGGTGAGGGTCAAGGGGGGTGAAAGGGGGGGGGTGAGTAAAGCAGTACAATGGAGCTGGTAATATACATTTTTAACCAAAGAAAGTGACTAGGCTAGGGGTGTTTAGGGGGCCAAGATTCCATGCTGGGGAGGTTGGTGCAAGGAAATATGCATGTGACCCACTAAATAATACATTCTTAAAGCTATTTTGATAAGTCAACCATAAAATACTAGACAAAAAACAAAAAAAAAAATAAAAAAGGAATAGGGGACATTCATAGAATAGTCCTATCATGGTAATTAGCTAATGATGACATTGATGCACTACATTAGCAAACATACAAGACATAGGTAATTTTAAAAGACAAGACTTACCTTAATGTATTCCTCCTGCAGGACGTGGATAATGGCAGAACAGGTCTCTGGAATAATGAGCCCCAGAGCCTGGGGGGAGATGCCTGTCGTGAACTTGAGGTCCTGCAAGCTTCTCCCCGTCGCCAAGTAACGCAACGTGGCGACTAGCCTCTGCTCCGCACTGATGGCTTGCCGCATGCAGGTATTCTGCCTGGTAATATAAGGGGACAGCGAAGCCAACAGACGGTGAAAAATGGGGTCCGTCATCCGGAGATAATTCCTGAAATCATCAGGATTATTCTCACGGATCTCACGGAGCAAAGGCATATGCGAGAATTGGTCACGCTGGCGCAACCAATTCTTGGTCCATGAACTCCTCCTCACCCTGTTCATGGACTGGGCTCGTGCCAAGGTGTTAACCGCAACACCGAGCCCCTGCACAGCACGAACTCGTTCCCGAGTACGTCCACACTCCATGGCTTCAAAACGGTCGGCTGATCAAACAAACAACTTAACAGAACGCACTGAAGAACAGCAAGGCCTATGAAGAACGACCTGAAAAACAGGAACGAGCGGACCAGAACGGCCTGAGAACAGGTAGGAACTGATCCACACGCACTGAAAGCCAGATACAAACCTCACAAGCACAAACTGAACGGCAGAAGCGAACGAATTAAGCAGAAGTCTGAGAAGCGCGAATCGTCTCTAACCAAACGTCAACTAACACGCGATACACACGAGATCAGCTGACGGTGCCCAAAGGGTGTCGTTTGGGATCTCGAGCTTCCTTTTTCTAGTCCCGTCGTACGTGCTGTACGTCATCGCGTGAACCGCCGGACTTTTTGCGTGATCGTGTGTGGTCAAGTCCGTTCGCTTTTTAGTCCAGCGTACCCAGCTGGAGAGTCCAGCGGATTGTCCGCTGGACTTAGGTCCGCCGGGAAAAGTCCCTTCGTGTGTACGCGGCATAAGAGATACACCATACTCTGTGTGTATTCTGCTATTGCAAAAACATTGCAAAAAAAAAAATAAAAAATTGCTGTGATTTGTGCATGTTTTTTTTTTCCAATAGCATTTTCTGCATGTTCATACACGCTTTACACACTGTGCGTGTATTCTGCTATTGCCAAAAAAGAAAATCTTTCAGTGCTTTGTGCATGTGTGCAGGAGTGTGACATACAATCGATCGATACTTCTTCTATTGTGCTATCCCAAAAAAAGAAAATTGTAGCAACATTTTTTTTTTCCAATAGCATTTTCTGCATGTTCATACACGCTTTACACACTCTGCATGTATTCTGCTATTGCCAAAAAATAAAATCTTTCAGTGCTTTGTGCATGTGTGCAGAAGTGTGACATACAATCGATCGATATTTCTTCTATTGTGCTATCCCAATAGCATTTTCTGCAGTTTAGCAGTTTTTGAGATACACACTTTACATACTGTGGGTGTATTCTGCTATTGCAAAAACACCCATTTAGGGCGAGATCATAAATTTTGAAAATATGAGATCGTCAAAAAGGGGACGTGGCCCGGGTCGTTGTGCTGCTGGTGGAGCTCCTGTTGCAGGGAGAGGACGTGGTCGATCTGTGCCAGCTACACGCACTAGTGAAACACCTTCCTCAGGTGCGATTAGGCGACAGAGCCTGCAGCGGTATTTCGGCGTGCCTAATGAGGCTGTACGAATGTTGAGGCCAGGACAAGTACAGGCGATAGTAGATTGGGTTACTGACAGTGCCTCCGGTTCCTTCACATTGTCTCCCACCCAGTCTCCTGATGAAAGTTCAGAGTTGGCACCTGCAGCCGATGTCCATCAGTCTTTCAC
>CM053026.1:755014574-755094139 GCA_028564925.1 Lithobates sylvaticus | reverse complement strand
TATAGCTGGTGGCACTGATCAGGTGGGAAAGTCTCCCCACTGTCAGAATACAATAACTTTGCGGGAGTGATTCCCCCCATCTACATCAAGATTGAGGATGGGAAAATCTCGTCATTTGTTTTTATTCAACCAGCTAGTTGAGCAAAAAAAAGAAGATAATTAAATGTATGGCCTACAACAAGCTTGGAGCTAGGAGAGAAGAAACCTCTACACAGTTTAAGGTTAAACCTCTTTTCTTCTAATTTTAATGACTGGCCACATGTCTTATTAAACTCCCTTCCGCGGAAAAGTTTTATCCCTATTGTGGGGTCACCAGTACGGTATCAGTGAATTGAAATCATATCCCCTCTCAAGCGTCTCTTCTCCAGAGAGAATAAGTTCAGTGCTTGTAATGCCGCGTACACACGTGCAGACTTTTCCCGGCGGACCTAGTCCAGCGGACTTTCCAGCTGGCTTCGCCGGACTTTCCGAGCGTGTGGACTTGCCCACACATGCGCGGACTTGCCCACACACGCGCAGACTTCTCCGGCGGACAATCCGCTGGCCAAAGTCCGCGGGACTTTTGAAAATGAACGGACTTGCCCACACACGGAGCAGTCCGTTCATTTAGAACGTAACTTCAGGTTTACGTAGCTAGCGTAGGCAGTAAATGCCGCCGCGCTAGCTCCGTAACCTGGCATGGATTTAAAGGGACTCCCCCAAATCCATGTCAGACCCTTATCCGAGCACGCAGGAAAGGGGTGGGGACGAACGAGCGCCCCCCCTCCTCTGAGCCGTACCAGGCCGCGTGCCCTCAACATGGGGGGTGCCCTGGGGAAAGGATCCTGCGGGACTGTGACATCGCAAGGGGGCGGGGTCACCATGTGACATGAGCATGTGACCCTGTTCCCATGTCCCTATATAAGTGCCAACACAGCGCGGCTTTGCCATTCCGGCCAGAGCGAGCGACGTGTCAACATCGGAAGAAGAAGAACAAGAAGAACAAGAACAAGAAGAAGAAGGCGGCGCCGGCGGCGCGGAAAACGACGACCGCCACAAGAACAGAAGAGACCCCCGGAAGACCCCCGAAGGCGGATTGAGACCCCCAGACGACGGCGGCGACGACGAAGAAGGTAGCCGGACTTCTCCGCTCTGTAAAAGAGCTTGGTAAATGGCGGAGGAGTCCGGCAAGAAGACCCCCAAGACGGAAGAAGACCCCCGGAGCAGTGCAATAAACTATTTTTTCAAAAGTGTGGGTGTTTTTTTTACTTTACATTTTACACCTTAGGTGAATGGGTAGGGGTACATCGTACCCCATACTCATTCACATAGGGTGGGGGGCCGGGATCTGAGGGTCCCATTATAAATGGGGCTCCCAGATTCCGATAAGCCCCCGCCCGCAGCCCCCGACAACCAACGGCCAGGGTTGTCGGGAAGAGGCCCTTGTCCTCATCAACATGGGGACAAGGTGCTTTGGGGTGGGGGGCCACACGGCCCCCCTTTCCCCAGGGCACCCCCCATGTTGAGGGCACGCGGCCTGGTATGGCTCAGGAGGGGGGGGGGCGCTCGTTCGTCCCCACCCCTTTCCTGGCCGGCCAGGCTGCGTGCTCGGATAAGGGTCTGACATGGATTTGGGGGGAACGGCGTGGGGAGTCCCTTTAAATCCATGCCAGGTCACGGAGCCAGCGCGGCGGCATTTACTGCCTACGCTAGCTACGTAACCTGAAGTCACGTGCTAAATGAACGGACTTGCCGATGAGCGGCAAGTCCGTTTATTTTCAAAGGTCCGGCGGACTAGCCTACTAAAGGCGGGATTGTCCGCCGGACTGCCAAGTCCAGCGGATAATTTTAAAACCAAACTTAAAACTTTGGTCCGCCGGACTTTGGCGCCAAAAAGTCCGCCGGCGCCCACACACGAGGGGATTGTCCGCTGGACTTGAGTCCAGAGGATAATCCCGCGGGATAGTCCCTTGGTGTGTACGCCGCATAACCTTTCCTCATAACTAATGTCCTCCAAATTGCTTTTACGTATAAATTTGAGATCTGAGGTCTTTTTTTTTTTTTTATTCTTTTTATTTAAATCTGAGGTCTTTTTGACCACAGATCTCACATTAAAGAGGCCCTGTCATGCGTATTTCTATTACAAGGGATGTTTATATTCCTTGTAATAGAAATAAAAGTGATCAAAAAAATTTTTTTTAACCTCCCTGGCAGTATTCCCAAGTGTGGCTCGGGGGTTAAATTTCAGTACTATTAGCGGAAACCCCGAGCCACACTCGGGATTGCATTGTAGGATCCTGGTGCAGCATACGTACCTTGTCACCAGGATCCTGCGATGTCCCCCCGCTGTGTCCTCTACCGGATCATCTCCCCGATGTCCTGTGTTCCGGGTTCTGTTCCCTGTGAGCGTCACAACGCATGGGCCGGAGCCCGGCGGCAAATTCAAAATGTACAAAAAACATAACACATACAGTATACTGTAATTTTACAGATTATATTACTGTATCAATTCATTTCCCATCCTATTTGTCCCTAATGCTTTGTCCAGTGCCCTGCATGCAGTTTTATATTATATATGCCATTATTTCTGCCTGGAAACTTGAGATCGTCCATGGCAACCAAAAAGTGTTCCTTTACGTCAAAAGTGGTTTTAGACAAGCTAGAACAGTGATAGTAAATAAGAACACTTGCCGAATTGAGTGATAGTAATTTGTGGGGAAATTAATTTTATTATTATTATATTATTATTTTTTATAATTTTTGACCTATGAAAGCAAAGTCAACCATACGTGGATCCAAATGTGGCCAGATCAGCAGGGAGCAGCCAAATTTCAAACCATGTATGGGCATCCTTTTTTTTCCAACAAATAACTTGTGTACAATCAACCTGAACGATTTTAATGCCGCTGGTTATAAGCTGGCAACACTAATCATTGTGTTTTTCTGACAGGTAAGGGTCTCTGCTGGCACAACACAATAGCACTGTGGGAGGAATTACCCCCACCAACACTGACTGTGTTGATATGGTAATCAAGCAATTTTCTTTCCTTCCACCAGTGGTAGAAGGAAATAAAATTGTATAATGTATGGCCTGCTTAAAGTGATTGCAAAGTCTCAAGTTATACTTACCTGCTCTGTGCAGTTGGTTTTGCACAGAGCAGCCGGATCCTCCTCTTCTTGCATCCCTGGCTGGAGTTTCTTAGCCCTTCCTCCTGTTGAGTGCCCCCACAGAAAGCAGCTTGCTAGGGGGGCACCCAAGCCCAGCTGTGGTTTGGCCCCAACCCCTCCCTCTCCTGATTGGCTAACTAGGTTTGATTGACAGCAGTGGGAGCCAATGGTGCCACTGCTGTGTCTCAGCCAATCAGGAGGGAGAGTCCCGGGATGGCCGAGGCACTTGTGGACATCGCTGGGGAGAGATGGGGCTCAGGTAAGTTTTTGGGGGGCTGAGGGGGGGCTGCTGCACACAGAAGGCTTTTTGTCTTAATGCATAGAATGCGTTAAAGTGGTTGTAAGCCACTGAAGAAATGGCACAATCGTGCAGTTTCTGAAGGGCCTGTGCTGTGACCGGCAGGAGAGACCGTGAGAGTGACGTCAACGCGGCTCTGGCCAATCACATCGTCGGAACCCACGAACCTGGAAATAACTCTGGGAGACAGGTCGCCGGTCACAGTGGTGTGCAGGGACTGTTGCAACAGCTTCAATCTAAGGTGAGTATTTTATAATGAGCTAGTATTTTATAATGAGCTAGTATGTAATGTATACTATCTTATTATGCCTTTGTCGTGCAGGGTTTTTTTTTTTGTTTTTTTTTATATGGGTGTACAATCACTTTATAATAAAATAACACCTTCTGCCTTTACAACCCCTTTAAGGCTGCATTAACACCGGAGCGTATCCTTTTCAGGTTTTTTTCGGGCATTTTTTTAAGCTTTTTTTTACTTTCAATATTTTTATGAAGTTTTACATTTACAAGCTTTTTGAAAGCATTTTGTAATCTGCCAAAAAGAAGCTCATGTACTTTTTTGCTTTTCAGGCATTTTGCTTCAGGCGACAAAATGCTCATATGTGAACAGGGGCCATTGTAATGAATGGTATTTTGCTTGTTGGGCGTTTTGGAACTTTAGAGATGAGCATTTTACAAGCTGAAAAATGCTCAGGTGTGAATGGGGCCTAAAGCCTCGTACACACGATCAGATTGTTGACCAACAAAACTGTAGACTTTTGTCCGAAGGGCATTGGCCCAAACTTGCATACAAACGGCAAGGAATTGTTGGCCAACAAATACGAACGTAGTGACGTACTACTTTTTTTCATCTCTTTAGCACCACTCTTTGGGCTCCTTCTGATAATTTTAGAAGTTAGTAGAAGTTTGGTGAGTGTTGATTCGCGCTTTTCATTTCACAATTTTCATTTTGCATTTTTCATTTTGCGCTTTTCAGATAGTTTCTGAATGCCCGTTAATCAATGTTGAGGAATCGGAGGAGATAACGTGTTATTTATTATTGGCCTTGGAGTTATTGCTTTGACATTATTTTTTTGGTTGAATAATGATTTGATTTGGTATATTTTCTATATTTTCGGATACATAGAATAGACTTTTTGGTTACGTTCTATTGGCAGATAGCATGTCTAATTTTGTTTTCTTTTTTAATGCACAATAAAAAAATTGTGGAGAATAATACTTGGCTATGTGTTTTACTTCAAATGACAGTTTGGGAGGCGGCAGTTACATTTTAAAAAATACAATGTAGAATTGACAAGGGACATCAACATAGTTTTATCTTTGATCTTAAAAACTAATAATGGTGTTGTGGTAACTTGCCCAAGTAAAAAAAGCATAATAATATTATTCTTGATATCACTAGAAAAAAAAAAAGCTTTTGGAAATTAGTTTGCAATAACTCCATCAGTATCACCAGCAAAGCAGCTTCATTATTATCCCATTAAAGAAGAAGAGAATTGTGCGCTGCATTTTCGAGATTTCATAATTTGCCACGTCACGAATGTTAATTCTCTATTACGAATGCCAACGTCTTTGCTTCTGAGCATGCGTGTTTGTTCTTTGGACTTTTGTCCAGTGGACTTGTGTACACATGCTCGGAAAATCCGACAACAGACACTTGTCTGCGGAAAATTTTAAAACCTGCCATCCAACATTTGTCAGCGGAAAATCCGACAACAATTTTCCGATGGAGCGTACAAACGGTCATATTTTCCGCCAACAGCCTGTCATCAAACATTTTCCGTTCGGAAAATCTGATCGTGTGTACGAGGCTTTAGAGTGAGCTTAGTGTAGGTTTGAATACCTCTATCAGAGACTGCCTCTGTGTGAACTAAGTGAGCTCCGATCAGAGTACTTATACATAATGCATTTGAGTAGCCAGTGAACATAGATTCTTCTGGATATAAACTTTGCTCTCCCTGTTGGTAGCGAGCCACTTTTCTAATACATTTTTGGAAATTTAAGACAAAAAAAAATGTAATTTAATCTTGTAATACAATATATAATTTAGGATCAAGTGTGTGAGATGTAAGGTGATTGGAGCGTATAACCTACGTTTTGATTTGCAAATAGTTTTTGATGTATTCTTTGAAAAAGTTTAAAAAGTAAGGATACTCTGGTCAACTTTGCCTTTTTACATTCTTTCAATTTCCATCGACTTTATCTTTATTAATGCTCAAATTTATATCATAGCCCCACCTTATTGGCAAATTTCCATGTTATGCCTTTATGGTTGACATGAAGCTTCTGACCTTCTGGAGCCCAGGGTGTAAAGTTGCCCACCTCCTTATAATCTGCAGTATAATCTTTTCCCAGTATCCAGTTAGTTATTCTGTAGTGATAAACAAATTCTCCATATTCATTAAAGAATGGCACTGCCTCAGCCGAATCAAAGGAATATTTCATTTCTTTTAGCAGACAATACAGCTTAAAAATAAATATAGAAAAATTAAAAATACATGCTGGTATAATAGAACCTGTTAGAAGAAACAAATAGTTTTCAGAGGATCCAGAAATTTTTTGACTCCCCTCACAGGATATAAGCTATGTCAAATACATCCTTCTGTTTTACTAAAAGGCACCTGACTCATAAGAAATATACAGAAAATAAAATTGGAACGGCATCTTGAGTATACATTTTTATCTTTTTTACTGATCTAAAATGCAGTCCATTGTTTTCATTGTGCCTGTGCACAGAGGTGTAAACAAGTGCCGTGTATTAATCAGTACAACAAAAAAAACATAGAAAAATCTGCATTGCCGGTCGATAAATACGCATGAATGTGTGCGCACACATATGCCCAACATTCAGTAAATGCCTGAAATTACGTCCAGAAATTATCAGTACCATGTGCAAGAGGCCAAAAGCTGCACATCTGTTATAAGTCAGGGATTTTACTTCTTTCACTTTGCAATTTATATATATATATATATATATATATATATATATATACACTAATGCCAAGTACACACGATCAGAATTTCGGCCAGCAAAAGACCGATGAGAGATTTTCATCGGAAAATGCGACCGTGTGTAGGCTCCATTGGAATTTTGCTGGGCGAATTCCCGCCAGCAAAAATTTGAGAGCATGTTCTCAATTTTTCCGATGCAAAAAGTCTCTATCGGAAATTCTGATTGTCTGTAGCAATTCCGAAATTCCTACGTATGCTTGAAAAACAATTTGACGCATGCTCGGAAGCATTGAACTTAATTTTTTCTCGGCTTCTCGTAGTGTTGTACGTCACTGTGTTCTTGACGGTCGGAATTTGGTGTGACCGTGTGTAGGCAAGACAACTTGAGCGGAATTCCGTCGGAATTCCGTCAGGAAAACCATCAGAGCTTTTTCCGATGAGAATTCCAATCGTGTGTACGCGGCATAAGTTCCCTAATTGCAGAAAAAATTATCCACTCTCTCATCCCTTGACACTAGTCTTCTAGTTGCTAACACTCCCAATTTACCCCGGATGCCTGCATACTTAGATGTGCCTGTTTTAATCATCAATCATGTGAGTTGCTAAATGTTGTACCTTCATTAAATGTAACAATATTGCTACACTTAGAGGCACCTCTCTTCTCTTTTATACTAAGTTGTGACATGACGCTACTTGTATATCAAGACATCGCTTGTATATCAATTCAAAATAAATTAGAAAATTTTGCTTTTCTTGCAAAACGTTCCCAAACCAAGGCCCCATCGAGGCCAAGATCTAGAATATGGGGGGGGGCGCATGCGCGGCGCGAAGCAGAGCAGCAGCTAAAAGAAGGAGCTCCGGCACCGTCGGAGACAAACAGCACTCCCCGGGACGTTAAAACCCATTCATCAGCACCGAAAGGTACCTCTCCCTCCCGAGGGACTAATCGTGCATGCCGACAGGCAAAAAAAACAAACCTAAAACCGCCCAGCGGTCACTCACAAACTACCTTCTGCGAGCCCGCGAACAGGCCGGGATGTCGCAAAATGGCGCCCAGCCAGGATCCCCGCCACGTGATCCGAGCGCAGCGGCTCTCCCCCAAGCACAGCAAGGGGAACACTCGGCACAGCTCACGAAGGCAGATCTGGAGGATAGCCTGGCAGCCATGTACGATCGCTTAGCCAGGAAATTCCAGGCACTCAGACCCAAGCCCCCTCCTGAAAAACCACCTAGAGACATTATTATGTGCCTCAAGGATTACCTAACAAAAGAAGAAATCCTTAAAGCCTCTCGCAATACCCCGCGGATCATGCTAGACGGTCTTCCTTTGCAAATCTATCCGGACATCTCCCGGCGACCCTTGAGAAACGCAGACGGATGAAAGAAATTACGACCGTCCTTCAATCTGCCCACATACGGTACAGATGGGGTTTCCCCTTTAAACTAATCATCCCACATAACGGTACCACCTATCTAGCCTCAACGATCAGGGAAGGCAAAGAAATCTTGATCAAGCTCGGCCTTCTGGAACCTCAGCACGCCGTCAGGATACCCACCACCCCTCGCCTTTCTCCTCTGGGCTACTCCTTCGCCACACAGAGACCGCAGACCCCTCAGGCCTCTACCTCAACCTGAATATTGATGAGTAACGCCACCATGGACACCGTTGTTTCCTCGTAGGTCAGCGATGCTCGCTGGCGTACTGCCTACTCTCCAGGAACCATGGAGCTCGCCGGTACGTTTTTTCTTTTTCCATGACTTTACTTTATCCCTCCCGCAAATCCCCCCCCCCCGATACATTCCTTCTCAGAAAATTTGACTTTATTTTGATTTCCCCCCCTGCTCCCATATTCACCCCATATTATGCCTCCTGTCGGCATAAGAACTTCCACCTGCCGAATATTGTCTCCGATCCCCCGGAGCCTCTAGGACGGCCTGTTCGTGACTTACCCCTCCACACTTGCTCAACACGGCTTCTCTCCTCCCCTAGGTTAGAGAGACCGCAACGGGAACCTGGACGTGTTCCCAACCCTGTGCTCTCCTCTCACTCCCCGCACCCCCTATTGAGGAACCCGTGAGGAGCGAGTGTGTCATTGGACTAAGTATTGGTCCACTGAAAGGTTTTTCAGATAGTCTGGATGGAGTTTTCCTCCAGACCCCACGCTGGTTATATTGTTTTTTTTTTATGTTTGTTTTACGGTTTTTATTGTCATGATGCCGAGCTTATACTATACCATTGCTACCCTAAGGTCAAGCATGTGCAGGATGTTTGACTGTGTACATGCTGATCTAGAGGACTATAGGTATTTTGCACTTAGTTTTAAAAATGTATGGGTTTCTCTCTGGCCTCGGACTCTCAGTGGTGATATACAAGCCTGCTATGCACATTCACCGCAAATCATTCCCTCAAGATGATGGGTCTCCATATTATTTCGCATAACGCACAGGGTCTTAACTCTCCCAGGAAAAGGAGAAAAGCCTTCAGATTTTATAAACAAATGGGGGCCGACATTATCTTATTACAGGAGACCCACTTCTCCGCATCATCTCATCCTCGTTTTTTCGACAAGGCGTATAAACTAAACTATTATACCACCTATGAGTCCAAGGCCAGAGGGGTTGCTGTTTTTGTGAAAAATAATGGGTCATTCGAGGTTACACGCTCATACAAAGACCCGAATAGCAGATATCTAATCTTACAAGGACAAATAAAGGGAAAGGCAATCACCATAGCTAATGTTTACGCCCCGAACTCTGCCCATAGTAGATTCTTTACTGAATTCCTACATGTTTTAGATAAATATAGTTCTCCTCATATGGTGGTAGGTGGGGACTTTAACTCTGTTGCGCATCCCCTTTTAGATAGAAGTAGGCCCTCACATCACGCCACCTCTTTTCCCAAAACATTGACAAAAGCCTTGAATTCAATGCAACTCTTGGACACCTGGAGAGCCTTGAACACAGGAGCCAAGGAATATACCCACTACTCCAACCCTCACGACAGCTATGCTAGGCTAGACTACATATTCACCTCCCCCATCCTGCTGGCCAACTCGGCTAAGGCTGATATTAAAATTTGCCCATGGTCAGACCACCAGGTGGTCTCCTTTCAATCAACTCATGTTGGAATATCTCCCTCGGTGGCCTCATGGAGACTAAACGACTCCCTGCTGTCAGACCCAGCAATTTTTGCACAAGTAACTTCTCACATAGAGGAATACTTCCACTTTAATAACACAGTGGACATATCCCCTCACACCCCATGAACAAATCTGTTTGACACAATCCAGAGATAAAGGAACGCTATCCTTTATTTACAAAAACCTACTAGATCTAGACCTCCCCGAAAAGTCCACAGCCATGCTTAAATGGGAATCGGATCTGGACCACGTCTTCACTGTTGAAGAATGGTCAGATATGCTGACTAACTTACACAAAAGTTCAAAGTCCATCGCAGTCAAAGAAACAATCCTTAAAGTTCACTCTAGATGGTACCTCACCCCTGACAAAGTCCACAAATTTTACCCCACGGTTCCTGAAACCTGCTTTAGGGGCTGTCAGGAGGTGGGCACGATGCTGCACACCTTCTGGAGTTGCCCTCACCTACAGCATATCTGGAATCAAGCCTCTATTAAAGTGGAGGCCCTCTCAGGCTCCAACACAGCACTAACAGCGCCTATATGCCTTTTATTTGCCCCTATCCCAGGTATCCCCCCATCTACACGAACTCTGATCAACACTTTGTTCTCAGCTATCCAGTGGACTATAGCTCTTAACTGGAAATCTAGATCGGTCCCCTGGGCCCAAGTCTTACAAAGAATGGAAGCCATTCGTCTTATGGAAAGATTGTTCCATTCCATAATGGACACTATGCATATATATGATAAAAAATGGTCGGACTGGTTCCTAGACCAACTATTGGCTATACCAGACCCTTTACAGCCTCCTCTATGATCGAGTAAAACTCACGATCAGGGACCTGGATCTCTCTTCATCACGCCCCTTAAATATTAGATAGTCCATAAATACGGTAAAATTCTCATGGTAGTAACTGTATAGCCCTTTCTGTTTTCATGACAATTGTTATGGTTTTGTAAGTTGTTATTTCTGGTATATGATTTTGTAAAAAAAGAATAGATGAGAAACTCTATATATGGACAGCACCTGCTCAACAATACCCTCCAACTGGATTCCCACTCACCTCTTAAGATCACCTTTTCTACCGGTTTGGCTGTTTGTACAGATGATATATGATGGAATTTAACTAAAAATTGTCTCCCTCCTATGCAATACTACATGTCCAAATGTTTACGTTCATATGTGTATATTTTTGCAATTCTCATCAAAAAGGAAACGGAGTGACACTTATTCAGGAGTATGGATTGCTGCTCACCCCTTCAGAGTGAACTAAAAAAGAGAAGTTTTCCCCCCCAAAAGAGGGAAGTGGGGTTTTTAGGCAGCACAGTAGATAAAGTGAGATAATTGATACGACATGGGTCAAAGATAAAAGAAAAATTGTTTTATTTTATTGGCACCACTGTGACAATAGATTTAAAAGACATGAGCCTCATTTCAAGAATGCCATACAACAATCATATAATAAAACGTACAGTATTGCATGGACAAACAGTGCTTTTCACAGTATCATATTTCCTAAGAGCAGAAACAAGGGAAACAAAAAGTAAAACCTGACGCGTTTCAACTATTATCTGTGTAAGTCTTCTTCAGAGGATTACTTTTTTAGAAAAGACGTCTTTATCTGCTGGAATATAAAGCATAATGGTATAACATGCTTGTAAGCATGGAATAAGTACAGTCATCTCTTAGTAACTATACATGGTAAATACTGACATCGACCATTATAATGAAGCTTTATATATTTACCCACGTCTGTGTGATTGGTATTATGGGCTTCTTTACTTGAGGGTCTTTCTAAAATGATTTTCCTTCTCCATGCGGCTCCAGGGCGCTTCCCCACCGATCGAGGCGAGCCAGGCAACAGATTTCCGGGTGCAGGGCTTACAGGGGGTCACACGGGTTTTGACCAGCGGCAGCCGATTGAGCTGGGTGGGGTTCGGGACGGGACGGGGGGGGAGGAGGGGGATAGAATCCAATTCCTGCATCAATATTCCAAAAGAGGGAAAGGGTTAAAGGAGTGTTGTTCTAATTCTAATGTATAAGTTATTTATCTTTTTTTGAGGCATCATATGTACGTTATATTCGGATGCCTTATCAGAGGGCTTGTCCCTCTTGCGGATAATATATAGCCTGTTGATATATGACCTATTATGGCATACATAATATGGCCTACCTATCCCATGTGCACCACTTTTTCTTCACTTGTGTATACCTTCCCTTTCCTCTTTCATTATAGATTCTATGTATTGGATGTTATTGTAAACAGACCCATGTGAGAAGTGGGGCGTTCGTGTGAGGGAAGGATAGAAGGGGGAAAGGAAAGGGGACTGGGGGGGAAGGGGGGGGGGGGGGGGGGGGGGGGGGGGGACGGGGGGGGATGGGAAAAAGAAAAGAAAAGAATAAGAAAACGGAGCATGACTGTATGGCGCGCACATACAACCAGGGGGGCAGGGAATGGGAAAAGCAGGGGGGGGGGGGGGGGGGGGGGGGAGGTGTGTGGGAGGTTGGGTTAGGGGGGGAAAGACGGGAGGAAGAGACAAGGGGGAGGGAGAGAAATGGGGGAGAGAGGGGGGAAAAAAGAAGGAAGAAAAGAGACCGGAGGGAGTGATGGGACGGGGATTGAGGGCGGGGTCGGGGAATGGGGAAAGGGGGAAAGAAGGAAGGGGAAAATGGTGAAGAATTGGTGAGGTACTTGTTGGTGTCGTGATTGGGAAGTGTATAGATGTGGAGTGGGAACCTAGAGTGATGAACTCTGTGCATGGCGAAATGATGTGCAAGTAGGAGTTAACTGTGAAAAAATAGTGTAAACTGTGCAGTGCCAAATGGACATAGGTCGGAGTGAATGGTCAATGTGAAGAGACTGTGGATGGGACTACATGCTGAAAGTGCCAGGAGGAAGCGAGTGACGGGGGGGGGGGGGGGGGGAGGGGGGGGAAAAGGAAGGAAAATGGGAAATGGGAAGGGGAAAATAAAGTGGCATGGTGCAAAAGATAAAATTATGATGGTGTGTCTTGGGTATGTTTCACTAAACACATAATGCAAGTACTTAACCAGACACATGGTATGTATTTGGATACGTATGAAAAAAGACATAGTTAGTATCAATAATTACCTTGTTGGGTCGAATGCCAGAGGCGCCCCCCTTAGTAGTGTTGCTATTGCACAAAAACTAATCCCCACAATGAGGGGAGCCACAGTGCCCTCTTGGGGGACCGTGCAGGAAGAAAAGGGGTATATGTCTGCAGCGTTAGATGTGTGTCTGCAGTTTTAAACCACCTGATGGAATGAGAGATACGCAGGGTAAATACTTTGGTCAGTCATCTAAATGGGATAGTATTAGGAAAGGAAGGGAAGGTGTACTTACTGGTTCGGTGCTGGTTGGATGCGTACCCTCACATGGAGATAAAAGTTACTCTCTCCTGTGGGGTATTTATGGGTATAGGCTAATTGGACTTATGAATATCAGGTGTGTGGAAGCGGATGGTAGGAGTGGGGAGTGGGCGGGAGGTGTGGAAAATGGGAGAGGGTGGGAGGGCCAGGAAAGGGGAGGGGGGAACCAGGAAAGGGGAGGGCCCGATACCTGTCACTCCAACGTTCGGCTGCGGCCGTCATGGCGGTCATTGGACCGCCTCGTGTGGCCTCCTCGGCGTTCCCGAAGGCCTGGGCGGTCCCGCAATTGCGTTGTCTCCGTCGCAAGTGCGTGACGTCACGCGCTGTGCGCACGCACGCGGCCTCGCGCATGCGCACTAGCGCTAGACTGGTGTCCGGAAGACAATCGGGGATGCCGCCGGCAAGGGGGATGTTCCTCGACGCCAATTATCTGGACCAGCCAGGGCATTGGCCGAGGGAGTATATGGAGGAGACACTGGTGGAAAAAGCTCCTCCTCCCCTTGCCGTGAAGCCGTGCACCTCGGTATGACCTGAACACACCTAGACCGATGGGGGCGGATGAGAGCCACCTAGAGGGGAAAATCAAGATGAAAAGAATGTTTTTATTCGTGCAAAGATTACAAGAATTATCCTTGCTTAATGGGCATAGTGATCTAAAAAAATGCCAAGATCGTTCTTCATCAGTACACATATAGTTACCATCTAATCTTTGACAATACATGTAAAACATAGTACACACTGTATTGAGTTTATAAGGAATGAAGTATCAATTTTAATGTTTAATAGACATGAAAACTTAGGCGCATAAATACATATAAAGGAATACCATGCTAAAGAGTATTGTGAAACTATGTGGTTATGAAGGGAAAGCAGGAGTCCCACCCCGGAATGCTGTTAGTCCAAACATGTCTACCCGTAGGCCCAGAGGGGGGATGAACTGATTACTTTTATTGTGTTTTTCCTGAAACGAACCCCTTCAAAAAGGGGGCGAAAGAAATGGACTCGTTGAGTCCGGGTGGTGAGGTGGCATCTAGATTGAAGATCCATCTCTGCTCACACTGTAAAAGTGTTTTGTTCCAGTCGCCACCTCGATCGGGGATATGTATCCGATCGATGGCAGTGAATGTTATATTGGGCATTCTGTAGCTGTGCTTGACGACCACATGACGACCCAAAGGCAGATAGTGATTGCCTATCTGCATCGAGTAGACATGTTTGGACATCCGGCGGTGGAACTCCTGCTTTGTCTTCCCCACATAATAAGCCCCACATTCGCAGGACATCAAATATACTATACCCCTGGTTTGGCAATTGGCATAGTGCCGTGGCTTGAACATAGTCCCATTTGGGAGACAAAAGGTTTTTGAACGATTTATATACCGGCAACACGAGCAGTGGCCGCAGGGGAATGAGCCAAAGGTCACACAGTGTTTCAATCTCTTTATCTCGTTCTTATACTCGCTTTGTACAAATTTGTTTTTAAGCGATGTGGCTTTTCTGAATGTAATTGAAGGGCTGTTGGGGATGAAATTACTCACTTTTGGGTCATCTGTCAGGATGCTCCAGTGTTTTTGAATAACGTTTTTGATCTCATTGTGTTGTTTCGAAAATTGAAGAATAATTCGGGTAAAATTATTATCATGATTCTTCCTTACGGTTCTCTTTGTGAGGAGATCATTGCGAGATTGTGTACAGGTTCTATTGTAGGCTTTCCGTAGGCAACAGCGGCTGTAGCCGCGTGCTAGTAGCCTAGCCTGTAAGTTTTTGGCTTCTAGTTTGAATGAGGACTCCTCAGAGCAGTTTCTGCGAATACGCAAATACTGCCCATAAGGAATCGAATCTTTGAGAGGTTTGGGGTGAAAGCTGTCAGCATGGAGAATTGTGTTTCCTGCTGTGCTTTTCCGAAACAGGGTTGTAGAGATTTTATTTTCGTGACTACGCTCCAATTGGACATCAAGGAAGGTGATCTTGTTTGGGTCATGTGTCATCGTGAATTTTAAATTGTATTCATTGACATTGATATAATTATAGAATTCTAGCAGCATTTCTTCTGGTCCCTCCCAGACGACGAGGACGTCATCAATGTACCGTAGCCATAGTTTGATATGGCTCGTGTACCTGAGGAGGTCCTCGTCGCCTAGGAGGGATTTCTCCCACTCCCCCAGGTACAGATTGGCGTAGGCCGGGGCACAGCATGTGCCCATGGCCACGCCCTGCACCTGGAGGTAGTGGGAGTTGTTGAAGGCAAAAAAATTGTTATGGAGAATGTAATTCAAACTGCTGGTGATGAAGTCATTCAGGGGTGGGTCATATTTGCCGCTCCGCCGAAGAATGTCCCGTACAGCTGCGACCCCCTTGACATGGGGGATCGAGCTGTACAGGGCCTCGACGTCTATGGCCACCAAACGGGAGTTGGGTGGTAACAGTATTGTTTGGGTGGCCTGCAAAAGATGGATGGTATCCTTCACAAAGGATGGTAAACTTATAACAAAGGGTTGCAATAAGGAGTCTATCACCTTACTAAGATTCTCGGAGATGTTTCCATTTCCCGAGACAATTGGTCGTCCCGGGGGTTTACTATACCCCTTATGTATTTTCGGGAGACTGTAAAATGTTGCTACTCTGGGGTGTATGACCATAATGAATTCATATTGGTCCTTGGTGATGGTGCCATCAACAAGGGCCAATTGTATCATGTCATAAAATTCACTATATGAGGTGTGTATTGCCTTAATAGTGACACTTACATACCAATTCCTATTATCTAAAATATTCTGGCACATGCTTACGTAGTCCTCATTATTCATCAATACAACATTGCCACCCTTATCTGAGGGTTTAACTGTAATATTCACATTTTTACGTAAAGATTCTATGGCTTTAGATTCTTCAAAGGTTAAATTAGTGGGAGGGATCTTTTTTTGTGAAAGTTTCTTTAGATCTCTTATAGTTTGTTTTACAAAGGTCTCAATACTTGGAGTCAAATTAAGAGGGGGAAATCTGGCTGATGATTTTTTATGTTTCGTAGGGGGAGTCTGCGTGTCTTTCCCTGCATCTGCTAGCAGGGTTTCGATGTCAATTTGATCTATCAAGTCTATTGTATTGTTTTCTTGGTATAATAATGTGAGGTCACGTAGGGCTTTAAATTCCTTCATGCTGAAGGTTGACCAATCTGTGTCATCGATGTTGTCCGTCTTTGAATGTAGGCTCTTGAGTAGGAGCCTACGTGCAAAGAGTTGCAAATCGGTGACTAGTTGAAATATATCAAAATTCTCCTGTGGACAAAAGGTTAGTCCACGAGCTAATACCTTCTCTTCAGCTGTTGATAGAGAATGGGAAGACAGATTTATAACACTGTAGGACTCACTGGCGCCCGTGTCACAAATGAATCCAAATTTCCCACTCCTTTGTTTGTTTGGGGTGAGAGGGATCCCCGTGTTTGGTTTAAAGGGCTTTTAGGACCCTGCCGGAGGTGCTCAATTCTCGGGTTTGTGCGGGTAGTGCTACTCGACGCGTTGGAATTAACAGAGTCTGAGTTGTCAGTATCTATGCTTGATGACTCTTCTTTAGAATTCAGGGATTTTGTATGTCCCTTATCATGAGTCGCTTGGCTAGCTTCTAATGTTTGATCTACAGTGCGTTTTTTTCGGTCTTGTTCGGGAGAACTTTTATTGTTACGGCTTCGTTTAAATTTGCCTCTCCCTTTTAGGGGGATTTTTACATTTTGACTCGAATTGGAAGGATTTTGGGCCTTAGCTGTATCATTATTATATTGTTGTGACTTTACTGCAAGATTTTTATTGTTCTGCGTGTTGGTGCTCCATCTATACGCTCGTCCCTCCGAAAAGGCCATTTTGTCCCTCCAAAATTTGATTTCTTTTTTGTGCAGGATGCTTTGATTATACGCAGACAGATCATCTCTTAGTTTAGTACGCAAATCCAAATATAGAGCATGCTGCACAAAAGATTCCAAAATTGATTCTAACTTGCTAATTTCGATATCTAATACCGAAATTTGTCTGTTGTATTCCCTACTTAGGATGGCCATCATTTCTTGTGAACATTTATTCAAGTTCTCCTCCCATTCCTTCTTACATTCGGTACTAATTTGGTCCAGATTTGGAAAAATCTGGACCCGGAGTCCTAAAGGATTAATCTTCTCTTGATCATATCTAGCAAACGATTTAACATGCCAAAATAATGATGATTTCTTTTCTAGAATTCTATTTAGTTTCTGTGTGAGTGTGGATATTTGAGTTTCTACTCTATCCTTTTGTTCAAAATTATTTTCATAGGTGGACATGAGGTCATTCCATTCTTCACCCTGGAAACTACCCATATTCATTTTAATGGCCATACACGGATGTAATTCGATAAAGAAACACCAAACACATTTGCATAGATCTCAAAATAAATAAATATACGTCCAGAGGCTCATGTCTTTACTCCAAAGTGTCACAGGAGGGGGGGACGGGGTGTTTAACCACCCAATTATATCAGCAGAAAAAGGAAAGGAGTGACACTTATTCAGGAGTATGGATTGCTGCTCACCCCTTCAGAGTGAACTAAAAAAGAGAAGTTTTCCCCCCCAAAAGAGGGAAGTGGGGTTTTTAGGCAGCACAGTAGATAAAGTGAGATAATTGATACGACATGGGTCAAAGATAAAAGAAAAATTGTTTTATTTTATTGGCACCACTGTGACAATAGATTTAAAAGACATGAGCCTCATTTCAAGAATGCCATACAACAATCATATAATAAAACGTACAGTATTGCATGGACAAACAGTGCTTTTCACAGTATCATATTTCCTAAGAGCAGAAACAAGGGAAACAAAAAGTAAAACCTGACGCGTTTCAACTATTATCTGTGTAAGTCTTCTTCAGAGGATTACTTTTTTAGAAAAGACGTCTTTATCTGCTGGAATATAAAGCATAATGGTATAACATGCTTGTAAGCATGGAATAAGTACAGTCATCTCTTAGTAACTATACATGGTAAATACTGACATCGACCATTATAATGAAGCTTTATATATTTACCCACGTCTGTGTGATTGGTATTATGGGCTTCTTTACTTGAGGGTCTTTCTAAAATGATTTTCCTTCTCCATGCGGCTCCAGGGCGCTTCCCCACCGATCGAGGCGAGCCAGGCAACAGATTTCCGGGTGCAGGGCTTACAGGGGGTCACACGGGTTTTGACCAGCGGCAGCCGATTGAGCTGGGTGGGGTTCGGGACGGGGGGGGGGGGGGGGGAGGAGGGGGATAGAATCCAATTCCTGCATCAATATTCCAAAAGAGGGAAAGGGTTAAAGGAGTGTTGTTCTAATTCTAATGTATAAGTTATTTATCTTTTTTTGAGGCATCATATGTACGTTATATTCGGATGCCTTATCAGAGGGCTTGTCCCTCTTGCGGATAATATATAGCCTGTTGATATATGACCTATTATGGCATACATAATATGGCCTACCTATCCCATGTGCACCACTTTTTCTTCACTTGTGTATACCTTCCCTTTCCTCTTTCATTATAGATTCTATGTATTGGATGTTATTGTAAACAGACCCATGTGAAAAGTGGGGCGTTCGTGTGAGGGAAGGATAGAAGGGGGAAAGGAAAGGGGACTGGGGGGGAAGGGGGGGGGGGGGGGGGGGGGGGGGGGGGGGGGGAGGGATGGGAAAAAGAAAAAAGAAAAGAATAAGAAAACGGAGCATGACTGTATGGCGCGCACATACAACCAGGGGGGGGCAGGGAATGGGAAAAGCAGGGGGGGGGGGGGGGGGGGGGGGGGGTGTGTGGGAGGTTGGGTTAGGGGGGGGAAAGACGGGAGGAAGAGACAAGGGGGAGGGAGAGAAATGGGGGAGAGAGGGGGGAAAAAAGAAGGAAGAAAAGAGACCGGAGGGAGTGATGGGACGGGGATTGAGGGCGGGGTCGGGGAATGGGGAAAGGGGGAAAGAAGGAAGGGGAAAATGGTGAAGAATTGGTGAGGTACTTGTTGGTGTCGTGATTGGGAAGTGTATAGATGTGGAGTGGGAACCTAGAGTGATGAACTCTGTGCATGGCGAAATGATGTGCAAGTAGGAGTTAACTGTGAAAAAATAGTGTAAACTGTGCAGTGCCAAATGGACATAGGTCGGAGTGAATGGTCAATGTGAAGAGACTGTGGATGGGACTACATGCTGAAAGTGCCAGGAGGAAGCGAGGGACGGGGGAGGGGGGGGGGGGGGGGGGGAAAAGGAAGGAAAATGGGAAATGGGAAGGGGAAAATAAAGTGGCATGGTGCAAAAGATAAAATTATGATGGTGTGTCTTGGGTATGTTTCACTAAACACATAATGCAAGTACTTAACCAGACACATGGTATGTATTTGGATACGTATGAAAAAAGACATAGTTAGTATCAATAATTACCTTGTTGGGTCGAATGCCAGAGGCGCCCCCCTTAGTAGTGTTGCTATTGCACAAAAACTAATCCCCACAATGAGGGGAGCCACAGTGCCCTCTTGGGGGACCGTGCAGGAAGAAAAGGGGTATATGTCTGCAGCGTTAGATGTGTGTCTGCAGTTTTAAACCACCTGATGGAATGAGAGATACGCAGGGTAAATACTTTGGTCAGTCATCTAAATGGGATAGTATTAGGAAAGGAAGGGAAGGTGTACTTACTGGTTCGGTGCTGGTTGGATGCGTACCCTCACATGGAGATGAAAGTTACTCTCTCCTGTGGGGTATTTATGGGTATAGGCTAATTGGACTTATGAATATCAGGTGTGTGGAAGCGGATGGTAGGAGTGGGGAGTGGGCGGGAGGTGTGGAAAATGGGAGAGGGTGGGAGGGCCAGGAAAGGGGAGGGGGGAACCAGGAAAGGGGAGAGCCCGATACCTGTCACTCCAACGTTCGGCTGCGGCCGTCATGGCGGTCATTGGACCGCCTCGTGTGGCCTCCTCGGCGTTCCCGAAGGCCTGGGCGGTCCCGCAATTGCGTTGTCTCCGTCGCAAGTGCGTGACGTCACGCGCTGTGCGCACGCACGCGGCCTCGCGCATGCGCACTAGCGCTAGACTGGTGTCCGGAAGACAATCGGGGATGCCGCCGGCAAGGGGGATGTTCCTCGACGCCAATTATCTGGACCAGCCAGGGCATTGGCCGAGGGAGTATATGGAGGAGACACTGATGGAAAAAGCTCCTCCTCCCCTTGCCGTGAAGCCGTGCACCTCGGTATGACCTGAACACACCTAGACCGATGGGGGCGGATGAGAGCCACCTAGAGGGGAAAATCAAGATGAAAAGAATGTTTTTTATTCGTGCAAAGATTACAAGAATTATCCTTGCTTAATGGGCATAGTGATCTAAAAAAATGCCAAGATCGTTCTTCATCAGTACACATATAGTTACCATCTAATCTTTGACAATACATGTAAAACATAGTACACACTGTATTGAGTTTTTAAGGAATGAAGTATCAATTTTAATGTTTAATAGACATGAAAACTTAGGCGCATAAATACATATAAAGGAATACCATGCTAAAGAGTATTGTGAAACTATGTGGTTATGAAGGGAAAGCAGGAGTCCCACCCCGGAATGCTGTTAGTCCAAACATGTCTACCCGTAGGCCCAGAGGGGGGATGAACTGATTACTTTTATTGTGTTTTTCCTGAAACGAACCCCTTCAAAAAGGGGGCGAAAGAAATGGACTCGTTGAGTCCGGGTGGTGAGGTGGCATCTAGATTGAAGATCCATCTCTGCTCACACTGTAAAAGTGTTTTGTTCCAGTCGCCACCTCGATCGGGGATATGTATCCGATCGATGGCAGTGAATGTTATATTGGGCATTCTGTAGCTGTGCTTGACGACCACATGACGACCCAAAGGCAGATAGTGATTGCCTATCTGCATCGAGTAGACATGTTTGGACATCCGGCGGTGGAACTCCTGCTTTGTCTTCCCCACATAATAAGCCCCACATTCGCAGGACATCAAATATACTATACCCCTGGTTTGGCAATTGGCATAGTGCCGTGGCTTGAACATAGTCCCATTTGGGAGACAAAAGGTTTTTGAACGATTTATATACCGGCAACACGAGCAGTGGCCGCAGGGGAATGAGCCAAAGGTCACACAGTGTTTCAATCTCTTTATCTCGTTCTTATACTCGCTTTGTACAAATTTGTTTTTAAGCGATGTGGCTTTTCTGAATGTAATTGAAGGGCTGTTGGGGATGAAATTACTCACTTTTGGGTCATCTGTCAGGATGCTCCAGTGTTTTTGAATAACGTTTTTGATCTCATTGTGTTGTTTCGAAAATTGAAGAATAATTCGGGTAAAATTATTATCATGATTCTTCCTTACGGTTCTCTTTGTGAGGAGATCATTGCGAGATTGTGTACAGGTTCTATTGTAGGCTTTCCGTAGGCAACAGCGGCTGTAGCCGCGTGCTAGTAGCCTAGCCTGTAAGTTTTTGGCTTCTAGTTTGAATGAGGACTCCTCAGAGCAGTTTCTGCGAATACGCAAATACTGCCCATAAGGAATCGAATCTTTGAGAGGTTTGGGGTGAAAGCTGTCAGCATGGAGAATTGTGTTTCCTGCTGTGCTTTTCCGAAACAGGGTTGTAGAGATTTTATTTTCGTGACTACGCTCCAATTGGACATCAAGGAAGGTGATCTTGTTTGGGTCATGTGTCATCGTGAATTTTAAATTGTATTCATTGACATTGATATAATTATAGAATTCTAGCAGCATTTCTTCTGGTCCCTCCCAGACGACGAGGACGTCATCAATGTACCGTAGCCATAGTTTGATATGGCTCGTGTACCTGAGGAGGTCCTCGTCGCCTAGGAGGGATTTCTCCCACTCCCCCAGGTACAGATTGGCGTAGGCCGGGGCACAGCATGTGCCCATGGCCACGCCCTGCACCTGGAGGTAGTGGGAGTTGTTGAAGGCAAAAAAATTGTTATGGAGAATGTAATTCAAACTGCTGGTGATGAAGTCATTCAGGGGTGGGTCATATTTGCCGCTCCGCCGAAGAATGTCCCGTACAGCTGCGACCCCCTTGACATGGGGGATCGAGCTGTACAGGGCCTCGACGTCTATGGCCACCAAACGGGAGTTGGGTGGTAACAGTATTGTTTGGGTGGCCTGCAAAAGATGGATGGTATCCTTCACAAAGGATGGTAAACTTATAACAAAGGGTTGCAATAAGGAGTCTATCACCTTACTAAGATTCTCGGAGATGTTTCCATTTCCCGAGACAATTGGTCGTCCCGGGGGTTTACTATACCCCTTATGTATTTTCGGGAGACTGTAAAATGTTGCTACTCTGGGGTGTATGACCATAATGAATTCATATTGGTCCTTGGTGATGGTGCCATCAACAAGGGCCAATTGTATCATGTCATAAAATTCACTATATGAGGTGTGTATTGCCTTAATAGTGACACTTACATACCAATTCCTATTATCTAAAATATTCTGGCACATGCTTACGTAGTCCTCATTATTCATCAATACAACATTGCCACCCTTATCTGAGGGTTTAACTGTAATATTCACATTTTTACGTAAAGATTCTATGGCTTTAGATTCTTCAAAGGTTAAATTAGTGGGAGGGATCTTTTTTTGTGAAAGTTTCTTTAGATCTCTTATAGTTTGTTTTACAAAGGTCTCAATACTTGGAGTCAAATTAAGAGGGGGAAATCTGGCTGATGATTTTTTATGTTTCGTAGGGGGAGTCTGCGTGTCTTTCCCTGCATCTGCTAGCAGGGTTTCGATGTCAATTTGATCTATCAAGTCTATTGTATTGTTTTCTTGGTATAATAATGTGAGGTCACGTAGGGCTTTAAATTCCTTCATGCTGAAGGTTGACCAATCTGTGTCATCGATGTTGTCCGTCTTTGAATGTAGGCTCTTGAGTAGGAGCCTACGTGCAAAGAGTTGCAAATCGGTGACTAGTTGAAATATATCAAAATTCTCCTGTGGACAAAAGGTTAGTCCACGAGCTAATACCTTCTCTTCAGCTGTTGATAGAGAATGGGAAGACAGATTTATAACACTGTAGGACTCACTGGCGCCCGTGTCACAAATGAATCCAAATTTCCCACTCCTTTGTTTGTTTGGGGTGAGAGGGATCCCCGTGTTTGGTTTAAAGGGCTTTTAGGACCCTGCCGGAGGTGCTCAATTCTCGGGTTTGTGCGGGTAGTGCTACTCGACGCGTTGGAATTAACAGAGTCTGAGTTGTCAGTATCTATGCTTGATGACTCTTCTTTAGAATTCAGGGATTTTGTATGTCCCTTATCATGAGTCGCTTGGCTAGCTTCTAATGTTTGATCTACAGTGCGTTTTTTTCGGTCTTGTTCGGGAGAACTTTTATTGTTACGGCTTCGTTTAAATTTGCCTCTCCCTTTTAGGGGGATTTTTACATTTTGACTCGAATTGGAAGGATTTTGGGCCTTAGCTGTATCATTATTATATTGTTGTGACTTTACTGCAAGATTTTTATTGTTCTGCGTGTTGGTGCTCCATCTATACGCTCGTCCCTCCGAAAAGGCCATTTTGTCCCTCCAAAATTTGATTTCTTTTTTGTGCAGGATGCTTTGATTATACGCAGACAGATCATCTCTTAGTTTAGTACGCAAATCCAAATATAGAGCATGCTGCACAAAAGATTCCAAAATTGATTCTAACTTGCTAATTTCGATATCTAATACCGAAATTTGTCTGTTGTATTCCCTACTTAGGATGGCCATCATTTCTTGTGAACATTTATTCAAGTTCTCCTCCCATTCCTTCTTACATTCGGTACTAATTTGGTCCAGATTTGGAAAAATCTGGACCCGGAGTCCTAAAGGATTAATCTTCTCTTGATCATATCTAGCAAACGATTTAACATGCCAAAATAATGATGATTTCTTTTCTAGAATTCTATTTAGTTTCTGTGTGAGTGTGGATATTTGAGTTTCTACTCTATCCTTTTGTTCAAAATTATTTTCATAGGTGGACATGAGGTCATTCCATTCTTCACCCTGGAAACTACCCATATTCATTTTAATGGCCATACACGGATGTAATTCGATAAAGAAACACCAAACACATTTGCATAGATCTCAAAATAAATAAATATACGTCCAGAGGCTCATGTCTTTACTCCAAAGTGTCACAGGAGGGGGGGACGGGGTGTTTAACCACCCAATTATATCAGCAGAAAAAGGAAAGGAGTGACACTTATTCAGGAGTATGGATTGCTGCTCACCCCTTCAGAGTGAACTAAAAAAGAGAAGTTTTCCCCCCCAAAAGAGGGAAGTGGGGTTTTTAGGCAGCACAGTAGATAAAGTGAGATAATTGATACGACATGGGTCAAAGATAAAAGAAAAATTGTTTTATTTTATTGGCACCACTGTGACAATAGATTTAAAAGACATGAGCCTCATTTCAAGAATGCCATACAACAATCATATAATAAAACGTACAGTATTGCATGGACAAACAGTGCTTTTCACAGTATCATATTTCCTAAGAGCAGAAACAAGGGAAACAAAAAGTAAAACCTGACGCGTTTCAACTATTATCTGTGTAAGTCTTCTTCAGAGGATTACTTTTTTTAGAAAAGACGTCTTTATCTGCTGGAATATAAAGCATAATGGTATAACATGCTTGTAAGCATGGATTACTTTTTTAGAAAAGCCTCATTTCAAGAATGCCATACAACAATCATATAATAAAACGTACAGTATTGCATGGACAAACAGTGCTTTTCACAGTATCATATTTCCTAAGAGCAGAAACAAGGGAAACAAAAAGTAAAACCTGACGCGTTTCAACTATTATCTGTGTAAGTCTTCTTCAGAGGATTACTTTTTTAGAAAAGACGTCTTTATCTGCTGGAATATAAAGCATAATGGTATAACATGCTTGTAAGCATGGAATAAGTACAGTCATCTCTTAGTAACTATACATGGTAAATACTGACATCGACCATTATAATGAAGCTTTATATATTTACCCACGTCTGTGTGATTGGTATTATGGGCTTCTTTACTTGAGGGTCTTTCTAAAATGATTTTCCTTCTCCATGCGGCTCCAGGGCTGCATTGCCGCTGTTGCCTACGGAAAGCCTACAATAGAACCTGTACACAATCTCGCAATGATCTCCTCACAAAGAGAACCGTAAGGAAGAATCATGATAATAATTTTACCCGAATTATTCTTCAATTTTCGAAACAACACAATGAGATCAAAAACGTTATTCAAAAACACTGGAGCATCCTGACAGATGACCCAAAAGTGAGTAATTTCATCCCCAACAGCCCTTCAATTACATTCAGAAAAGCCACATCGCTTAAAAACAAATTTGTACAAAGCGAGTATAAGAACGAGATAAAGAGATTGAAACACTGTGTGACCTTTGGCTCATTCCCCTGCGGCCACTGCTCGTGTTGCCGGTATATAAATCGTTCAAAAACCTTTTGTCTCCCAAATGGGACTATGTTCAAGCCACGGCACTATGCCAATTGCCAAACCAGGGGTATAGTATATTTGATGTCCTGCGAATGTGGGGCTTATTATGTGGGGAAGACAAAGCAGGAGTTCCACCGCCGGATGTCCAAACATGTCTACTCGATGCAGATAGGCAATCACTATCTGCCTTTGGGTCGTCATGTGGTCGTCAAGCACAGCTACAGAATGCCCAATATAACATTCACTGCCATCGATCGGATACATATCCCCGATCGAGGTGGCGACTGGAACAAAACACTTTTACAGTGTGAGCAGAGATGGATCTTCAATCTAGATGCCACCTCACCACCCGGACTCAACGAGTCCATTTCTTTCGCCCCCTTTTTGAAGGGGTTCGTTTCAGGAAAAACACAATAAAAGTAATCAGTTCATCCCCCCTCTGGGCCTACGGGTAGACATGTTTGGACTAACAGCATTCCGGGGTGGGACTCCTGCTTTCCCTTCATAACCACATAGTTTCACAATACTCTTTAGCATGGTATTCCTTTATATGTATTTATGCGCCTAAGTTTTCATGTCTATTAAACATTAAAATTGATACTTCATTCTTTAAAAACTCAATACAGTGTGTACTATGTTTTACATGTATTGTCAAAGATTAGATGGTAACTATATGTGTACTGATGAAGAACGATCTTGGCATTTTTTTAGATCACTATGCCCATTAAGCAAGGATAATTCTTGTAATCTTTGCACGAATAAAAACATTCTTTTCATCTTGATTTTCCCCTCTAGGTGGCTCTCATCCGCCCCCATCGGTCTAGGTGTGTTCAGGTCATACCGAGGTGCACGGCTTCACGGCAAGGGGAGGAGGAGCTTTTTCCACCAGTGTCTCCTCCATATACTCCCTCGGCCAATGCCCTGGCTGGTCCAGATAATTGGCGTCGAGGAACATCCCCCTTGCCGGCGGCATCCCCGATTGTCTTCCGGACACCAGTCTAGCGCTAGTGCGCATGCGCGAGGCCGCGTGCGTGCGCACAGCGCGTGACGTCACGCACTTGCGACGGAGACAACGCAATTGCGGGACCGCCCAGGCCTTCGGGAACGCCGAGGAGGCCACACGAGGCGGTCCAATGACCGCCATGACGGCCGCAGCCGAACGTTGGAGTGACAGGTATCGGGCCCTCCCCTTTCCTGGTTCCCCCCTCCCCTTTCCTGGCCCTCCCACCCTCTCCCATTTTCCACACCTCCCGCCCACTCCCCACTCCTACCATCCGCTTCCACACACCTGATATTCATAAGTCCAATTAGCCTATACCCATAAATACCCCACAGGAGAGAGTAACTTTTATCTCCATGTGAGGGTACGCATCCAACCAGCACCGAACCAGTAAGTACACCTTCCCTTCCTTTCCTAATACTATCCCATTTAGATGACTGACCAAAGTATTTACCCTGCGTATCTCTCATTCCATCAGGTGGTTTAAAACTGCAGACACACATCTAACGCTGCAGACATATACCCCTTTTCTTCCTGCACGGTCCCCCAAGAGGGCACTGTGGCTCCCCTCATTGTGGGGATTAGTTTTTGTGCAATAGCAACACTACTAAGGGGGGCGCCTCTGGCATTTGACCCAACAAGGTAATTATTGATACTAACTATGTCTTTTTTCATACGTATCCAAATACATACCATGTGTCTGGTTAAGTACTTGCATTATGTGTTTAGTGAAACATACCCAAGACACACCATCATAATTTTATCTTTTGCACCATGCCACTTTATTTTCCCCTTCCCATTTCCCATTTTCCTTTCTTTTTCCCCCTCCCCTCCCCCTCCCCCGTCACTCGCTTCCTCCTGGCACTTTCAGCATGTAGTCCCATCCACAGTCTCTTCACATTGACCATTCACTCCGACCTATGTCCATTTGGCACTGCACAGTTTACACTATTTTTTCACAGTTAACTCCTACTTGCACATCATTTCGCCATGCACAGAGTTCATCACTCTAGGTTCCCACTCCACATCTATACACTTCCCAATCACGACACCAACAAGTACCTCACCAATTCTTCACCATTTTCCCCTTCCTTCTTTCCCCCTTTCCCCATTCCCCGACCCCGCCCTCAATCCCCGTCCCATCACTCCCTCCGGTCTCTTTTCTTCCTTCTTTTTTTTTCCCCCCTCTCTCCCCCATTTCTCTCCCTCCCCCTTGTCTCTTCCTCCCGTCTTTCCCCCCCTAACCCAACCTCCCACACACCTCCCCACCCCCCCCCCCCCCCCCTGCTTTTCCCATTCCCTGCCCCCCTGGTTGTATGTGCGCGCCATACAGTCATGCTCCGTTTTCTTATTCTTTTCTTTTCTTTTTCCCATCCCTCCCCGTCCCCCCCCCCCCCCCCCCCCCCCCCCCCTCCCCCCCAGTCCCCTTTCCTTTCCCCCTTCTATCCTTCCCTCACACGAACGCCCCACTTTTCACATGGGTCTGTTTACAATAACATCCAATACATAGAATCTATAATGAAAGAGGAAAGGGAAGGTATACACAAGTGAAGAAAAAGTGGTGCACATGGGATAGGTAGGCCATATTATGTATGCCATAATAGGTCATATATCAACAGGCTATATATTATCCGCAAGAGGGACAAGCCCTCTGATAAGGCATCCGAATATAACGTACATATGATGCCTCAAAAAAAGATAAATAACTTATACATTAGAATTAGAACAACACTCCTTTAACCCTTTCCCTCTTTTGGAATATTGATGCAGGAATTGGATTCTATCCCCCTCCTCCCCCCCCCCCCCCCCGTCCCGAACCCCACCCAGCTCAATCGGCTGCCGCTGGTCAAAACCCGTGTGACCCCCTGTAAGCCCTGCACCCGGAAATCTGTTGCCTGGCTCGCCTCGATCGGTGGGGAAGCGCCCTGGAGCCGCATGGAGAAGGAAAATCATTTTAGAAAGACCCTCAAGTAAAGAAGCCCATAATACCAATCACACAGACGTGGGTAAATATATAAAGCTTCATTATAATGGTCGATGTCAGTATTTACCATGTATAGTTACTAAGAGATGACTGTACTTATTCCATGCTTACAAGCATGTTATACCATTATGCTTTATATTCCAGCAGATAAAGACGTCTTTTCTAAAAAAGTAATCCTCTGAAGAAGACTTACACAGATAATAGTTGAAACGCGTCAGGTTTTACTTTTTGTTTCCCTTGTTTCTGCTCTTAGGAAATATGATACTGTGAAAAGCACTGTTTGTCCATGCAATACTGTACGTTTTATTATATGATTGTTGTATGGCATTCTTGAAATGAGGCTCATGTCTTTTAAATCTATTGTCACAGTGGTGCCAATAAAATAAAACAATTTTTCTTTTATCTTTGACCCATGTCGTATCAATTACCTCTATGTCGTATCAATTATCTCACTTTATCTACACTTTTTGTAGAACATGCTCTCAATCTTTTTCTGGCCAAAATTAGGCCAGCAAAAGTCCGATGGAGCATACACACAATCGCATTTTCCGTCCAAAAGCTCTCTTCGGTCTTTTACTGGCCGAATTTCCGATCGTGTGTACGGGGGATTAGAGGTTTGCGGATAAAGTTTATTTAATTAAGGCTGGAACACTGTACCACCTGACCAATAGCTTGTATCCCTGTTCTTGAAAGCGGCTTGCTATGGAGGATTTGTGAGCCAGTGAAATAATCCTGTTAATTTGCGGTCTTGTGAAAAAAATCTGAAGGTCCTCTTCCCTTGCTGTTTTTGACTCCCTGTAAGAAGGGTCAATAGAGTCTGGTGAGTGTGCTTTGCATCTGCATGTTGGTAGAAAGGACAACACTTTATCTTAACTCACGGTGGATGTTTACTTCACTGGGATTATTTTGGACTTTGTCTGTCTTGTTTAGGGATGAGCTTCGAGTTTGAGTCAAACTCATGTTCGACTCGAACATTGCCTGTTCGCCCGTTCGCCGAACAGCGAACAATTTGGGGTGTTCGCGGCAAATTCAAAAAGCCGCGGAACACCCCTGATTAAAATAACTGCTCCAAAAAAAAACGGCCATTTTTAAAACTTTTTTTTGCATTGATACATGTCCCCTGGGGCAGAACCCGGGTCCCCAAACACTTTTTATGACAATAACTTGCATATAAGCCTTTAAAATTAGCACTTTTTTGAGTAAGATTTTTCATGTTTGAGTCCCATAGACTTTAACGGTGTACGGATGTTCGAACTAATTTATTGCCTGTTTGCATGTTCTGATGCAAACCGAACTGGGGGGGTGTTGTTCGGCTCATCCCTACTCTTGTTATATAGACTAAAATATTCATTTGTCATTTAGTGACATTATTTGTATAACTTTGGTGGTACTTTAAAAGTTTTATTTTAATATACTGTATTTACATTTGATCATACATCACACTAGGGAGAGTGGTTACTTTTATATATATTTTTCATTATTGTTGTTACACTTTATAAAGAGCAGCTTATCTATTTTTTTCCTATTTACATTAAGTAGTATGTTTTTAAAGTCGAAAAACACATTTTTTTGCACTTAAAAACATTTTTTAGCACTTTATAACGGTTCTAGTTATTAATGTGCACAGGTGTGGGAATCTATTTAGGTTCTGTATTTACCGTAGACTCAATGTCCACCAGCACCCACCAATTATTCAGTATGCAGGCAGAACAGCAGTCTGCCTATGTAAACAAGGCAGATCACCATTCTGTCAGCAGGGAAGGCATTGATCCTGTGTTTCTGCATAGCAGGGACATGATATATGCCTTCCCTTAGTATAAGCACCTCCCCCACAGTACACAAGCACTGGCTAGGAACACAGTTAACCCTTTGATCGCCCCTGATGTTAACCTCTTCCTGGCCAGTGTCATTAGTACAGTGGCAATGCATATTTTTAGCACTGATCACCGTATAAGTGTTTTACTGGTCCCCAAAAAGTGTCAAAAGTGTCACTTATACCGTGTACACACGAGCAGACTTTTCGACGGACTAGGTCCGACGGTCTTCCTGACTGACTTTCTGCGGAGTTCCGGCAGACTTTCTGAACGAACGGACTTGGCCACACACAAGCACACCAAAGTCTGACGGATTCTAACATGATGACGTACGACCGGACTAGAATAAGAAAGTTCATAGCCAGTAGCCAATAGCTGCCCTAGCGTTGGTTTTCGTCCATCGAACTAGCATACAGACAAACTGATTTTTCGACCGGACTCGAGTCCATCGTAAAGATTTGAAACATGTTTTAAATATAAAGTCCATTTAATTTTTAGACAGCAAAGGTCCGATGAAGCCCACACACACGATCGAATTGTCCGAAAAATTCACTCCGTCGGACCTAGTCCTTCGAAAAGTCCGCTCGTGTGTACGCAGCATTAGTGTCTAATTCGTCCTCCACAATATCGCAGTCCTGCTATAAGTCACTGAATGCCGCCCTTACTAGTTAACAAAAACAAATAAATAAAAATATCCCATAGTTTGTATACGCTATAACTTTTGCGCAAACCAATCAATATACACTTATTGGTATTTTTTATTTTTTACCATAAATACATATTGGCCTAACTTGAGGAAGAAATTTGATAAAAAAAAAATTTTATTGGATATGTTTTATAGCAGAATGTAAAAAACATTTTTTTTTTTTTAATTTTATTTTAATTGTTAGTCTTTTTTTGTTTATAGCACAAAAAAAACAAAAAACGCAGAGGTGATCAAATACCACCAAAATAATTTTATTTGAGTACAGCGTCGCAATTGTCAGTTAAAATAATGCAGTGCCGTACAGACATGTGCACAACAAAAAAAATATATTTTTTTCGTGGGTTCGTATTCGTAACGATTCGTACATTCGTAAGTCTTCGGTGTTCGTATTCGTAACGATTCGTACATTCGTGAGAGTTATTTTTTCGTTGATTCGTTTTTCCGTTAGTTTCATTTTCGTTCATTCGTTTATTCAAAATTCAGACGCATTCGTAGTTATTTGTACATTCGTACATTCGTACATTCGTAACATTCGTAGATTCGTAATCGGAGCATAATTCATAATTGTATGTAATGTGTATGCTATTATTACATTTTAAGAGACACGGAAAATTACGAATCGAAAAAAAAAGTTACGAATGTATGAATTTTTTCGTTCAATCTATTCGAAGCACGTTAAGCAGCACCATTGTAAGGGACACAAAAAATTACCAATTCAACAAAAAAAAAGTTACGAATGTACGAATTTTTTCGTTCATTTTCATTTTCGTTGTTCCTGTTTTCGTTTTTCGGATTTTCTTCATTCGTACATTCGTTGTTTCTAGTTTGTTTTTTTCGGATTTTCGTTATTTTCGGATTCGTTCGATTCGAACGTTTCGTTATTCGTTAATTTTTTTTGCGAAAATAATGAAAAAAAACGAAAAACGAAAAAAAAACGAAACAAATTGCACATGTCTAGTGCCGTAGCGCAAAAAATGGCCTGTAATGAAGGAGAGTAAACCTTATGGAGAGCAGGTGGTTAAAAAAAAAATCCTTTATAATAACTTTAAGAAATAACTTTTCATTTTAAATTGTTATCACTGTGCATGTATTTAACCACTTCCCGCCCGGTCAATAGCATATTGACGCCTGGGAAGTGGTTTCGTTATCCTGACTGGGCGTCATCGCGGCGATCGGTGGAGCGGTGTGTCAGTCTGACACACCGCTACACTGATCTCGGTAAAGAGCCTCCGGCGGAGGCTCTTTACCACGTGATCAGCCGTGTCCAATCACGGCTGATCACGATGTACACAGGAAGAGCCGTTGATCGGCTTTTCCTCACTCGCGTCTGGTAGAGGCGAGTAGAAGAGAGCCGATCGGCGGCTCTCCTGACAGGGGGGGTATGCGCTGATTGTTTATCAGCGCAGCCCCCCCTCAGATGCCCACACTAGACCACTAGGGAAGCCCCCAGGACCACCAGGGAAGCCCCCAGGACCACCAGGGAAGCCCCCAGCATGTGGATGGCCAGGTACACCCCCATGGCCATCCACATGTTAAAAAAAATGCAAAAAATATGCCAATCAGTGCCCACAGATGGGCACTGATTGGCACATCATATTTATTTAAAAAAAATGTGTAAAAAAGGGATGCCCAGCAATGCCAACCATCAGTGTCATCAGTGCCACTCATCAGCGTCCATCAGTGCCACCTATCAGTGCCCATCTGTGCCCACCCATGCCCACCTATCAGTGCCCATCCATGCCACCTATCAGTGCCACCTATATGTGTGCATCAGTGCCACCCATAAGTACCCGTCAGTGCCGCCTATGAGTGGCCATCAGTGCCACCTGAGTGCCCATCAGTGCCACCTGAGTGCCCATCAGTGCCGCATACCAGTGCCACCTATCAATGCCCATCAGTGCCACCTATCAGTGCCCATCAGTGCCGCCTATCAGTGCCCATCATCAGTGCCCATTAGTGCCCATTATCAGTGCCCATTATCAGTGCCCATTAGTGCCGCCTTATCAGTGCCCGTCATTGAAGAAGAAAACGCACTTATTTACAAAAACTTGTTTTTTTGCAAAATTTTCGGTCTTTTTTTGTTTGTTGCGCAAAAAATAAAAATCGCAAAGGTGATCAAATACCACCAAAAGAAAGCTCTATTTTTTGGAACAAAATGATAAAAAATTTGTTTGGGTACAGTGTAGCGTGACCACGCAATTGTCATTCAAATTGCGACAGCGCTGAAAGCTGAAAATTGGCTTGGGCGGGAAGGTGTCTAAGTGCCTGGTATTGAAGTGGTTAAAGTACTATTTCTAAGTGAATATTCTCTACCCCTTTAAAAAAAAATCAACTCAAAAATCAAAAATCAACTTAAAATATATTTCTTTAAAATGAAGATATGATGTAACCTCTACCTGATGCTTATAATAATGATGTCGCTTATCATCAAATTTTCCTTTACGGAGTAGTTGCATATTGTGAAGAGCTTTAGCCAAGTTTTCGACTGCGTAATATATTCGTGGCGTGACACCTTGATTCACAAAACCGTCCATGTTTGGTAATTTTTCTGCTTGGTCAGTGGCTGTTTCACATACTATTTTGCTCTTTCCTCTGTTTGCAGACAAACACTTTGCTATAGTTAAAAAATATTGGGAACCTGGTGAATTGTTTGTACTATTCATCTTGTCAATGCCATCAAATAAATGTTCTTTATCTGGAAGGGATAAGGGGTAGAGTTCCACCGCTAAACTCCCGTTAATTGCAGTTATTGGTAATAGATGTACTGAAGATCTGGAAACCCAAATAGGAGGAAAAATAAATGTTTTATCATCGGCAAAACCATCATAGATAGAGAAAACTGCATTGATGTAGACATAAGATCCACATACTACGATGACCTTAGAAGTGGAGTTTTTAAAAATAGCGGCAGTGTCTTCAAGAGCTTTGAATGACATATCATCCGTTAATGTTTCTATTCCAAGTTTATATGTAAACTCAACACAAATCCCATGACTGATCATGTACTTTGTTAAAATGTCTTTTTCTTTATCTCCAGCATCATCATCTGTTGTGAATATTCCAACCCAAGTCCAGCCAAAGTGTTTCAACAGCTCAATTACAGCCAAATAGTGGACATGATCATTCTGAACTGTTCGGAAAACATGAGGATAAAGACGTCTGTCAGTAAGAGAAGGGTCTGTAGCTCCGTAACTTATCTGTGAAAGAAAATCATTATCTTATGTCTTTAAAGCACTAATTTATCAGTAAAAAATGAAATAAAAAGCATTATATTAACCACTTAAAGTAGTTGTAAGCCCTTACAGACCACTTTACACTACAGGTATGCCTATAATAAGGCTTACCTGTAGGTACCGTGAATATCTCTGACCCCCAGATCTCGGGCCCCCCCTATGTGAATGAGTATTGGGTACATAGTACCCTTACCCATTCACCAAAAAAGTGTCAAAAAAGTAACGAAAACACAGAGACGGTTTTTGACAATTCCTTTATTAAAAAATAAAAAAAACGTCCCCCCCCCCACGTAAACCCATCATCAATCATGCCGCCTGCCACCACCGGACCTGAAAAAAATTGCTCCACAGCCAACTAAGGCAAACCGCCGAATGCCTGGCTTGAAATTTGATAGTTCTTATATAGGTAAGGACGAGGCCACCTGACGACGTCACTTGGTGGCACCGGCCCCTTGTGATGTCCCTGACCCAACATGCATTGGTCAGTGGTCTCAAGGGGGTGTCACCAGGTGACTTTGCCAGGTTGCTCCACCTCTTACCTATATAAGAAATGTCAAACGGCAAGCCAGGCATTAGTTGACGGTGGAGTGATTTTTTTTTTTGGGTCCGGCAGTGGTGGCAGAGTCGTGATTGACAATGGATCCAAATCGAGGGACATTTTTTTCTTTTTTCATAAAGGAATTGTTAAAAACTCTGGGTTTTTATTACTTTTTCACACTTTATTGGTGAATGAGTAGGGGTACTATGTACCCCATATTCATCCACATCAGTGCCTGATGAGGTGGTGCTGGGATCAGAAGCCACAAGAATATAGCTGGACTTTTCTCTACACACCAAAGAGGCCATTGGTCCTGCCTGTAGAGGGCTTTTGGGCAATCTGGCTGAGTGCCTTGCCAGATTTACCAAACAGTGTTCCAGCTGGGTCTGAGTTCTTTCTGCAAGCAAGTGATGTGCTGGAGGAAGAGGAGTGTTTACAGAGCATGTAAATAGTTAAAGTGTCCCTGAAGAAATTTTTTCCAGCCAAGTGGGCATCCCATAATCATCCCATCCCCATCTAAGTTTATTAACTCCTAATTAAATACAAAAGCAAAGCTGCTGGACTGTTTTGCTATCTCAGGTGAGCCTGTGGAAATTTGGTGTGCCTGGCTGTGCAGGGCTGGGGATCTCTATTTACCAGGGAGGAGCCCCTGGGGGATGCGCTACATACACATTCTGCATTCGGAGCTTTTCATCTTGCAGACCCATTTCTTACTTGAGTTAGGAGCTGTCCTCTGGCCATAATTCCAAGCACAGTTACCTAATGATAATCAATCCCACTACACTGATTGACACACTGTAATACGAGATCCAGCCCCCCACACTTTCACACCAAGCCGCCTATAGCGTCAGCAGTAAAACGCCGCTTTTTTAGCAGCATTTTACCGTCGGATTTGGGGCGCATTTCGGCCATTATCGGGCGCTTTTACCCCCCACTAGTAGCCGAGAAAGGGTTAAAACCGCCCATAATACACCGCAATAGCAGCGTTTTGCCGGCGGTATTACATCGCTGCCCCATTGATTTCAATGGGGAGCAGCAGTGGTGGAGCGGTAAACACACCGCTCCTTCACCGCTCCAAAGAAGCTGCTGGCAGGACTTTTCCTGACATCCTACCAGCGCACCGCTCCAGTGTGAAAGCACTCCAGCTTTCACACTGGAGACAATAGTGCAGCTGTTTTAGGGCGGATTGCAGGTGCTATTTCTAACGCTATAGCGCCTGCAAAACGCCCTTGTTGTGAAAGGAGTCTTATGCGGCGTACACACGGTCGGAATTTCCAATGGAAACAGTCCGATGGGAGCTTTCCGACCGTGTGTACGCCCATCTGTCTTTTTCTGTCGGAATTTCCGACGGACTTTGGATTGAGAACCTGTTCTCAATTTTTCCGACGGAAAACCTTTCTATCGGATTTTCCGATCGTGTGTATGTAATTCCGACACGCAAAATTCAGATGCATGCTCGGAAGCATTAAACTTCCCTTCTATAGTGCTATCGAACGTGTTTTATGCCGCTGTGTTACAGACCGTCGGAATTTGGTGTGACCGTGTGTAGGCAAGACAGTTTGAGCGAAAGTCCGTCGGAATTCGGACGGGAAAACCATCAGAGCTTTTTCCGACGAGAATTACGACCGTGTGTACACGGCATTACTGTCTCCTTTCATCAGTACAAAGCTGACAGAGATGCTACCCTTCCCTACTCTATCCAAAACTAAACAAGAAAATTGTATCTTTACTTACACTTTAGGAGTGGTAAATTTTGCTCATATTAGTAAGGCTTGTATAAATCATGATGGTCTCAAATTTGTCACTTTGCCATGAAGACACTCTCAAACCTATTTAGTTAAATCATGTATTCCAGACAAAGTATGGCATATTAGAGGGATGCACATATGGTGCAAAAGATAAGATCTTCTTTATTAAATCATTTAATTACTTAAAATTTAGAGTTGAAAATTGCCAGCTGGAAAAGGAGTTAAAACAAAGAAACTTGAAAAGAATTCCTTGCAGTGGGGCTGCACTGCAAGATAGACAATGCTTGCTTAGATCTAGGGGAAATAAAAAAGAAGGCCTCCATATTACTAGATTGTTCCCCACAGTTTCTTTTCCCTCATGCTCCAGTGGTACAAGACCCTTTGATGTCATCAATACTGATGTAAGGTCCACTCCATAGCCCTACACTGGACATGATGAAGGCGAGGAAGAGTCCACCATTGGAGCTCAGGGGAGCACCATATGCCGGCGCAGTGGAGGATCAGTTAAGTTAAAGTTCCCTAGTTTGAATGTGCTGTAAGGGATCATTTTAAGTTTCCCAAAGTTGGGCTTTAAGTCCTATTATCTGTGTTGCACCATAACAACCATTTTTCTTCATTGTACAGGCATATATTTTTTTGTCTACCAATGCATCCCAAAAATAGTGTAAAAATGTTATAAGAATATCAGGCACCTACCTGTGTATATCTATAGATCCCCAGTATTTGTGCCATTGGAATAGTTGTCATTGAGTAATGGTCTCCAATAAAACTCACAAGTTTTCCTTCTCCAGAACATGAGTAATTAGGGACCAACTTCTGTGGTCCACATAAAATTTGTAGAACATTTTTTACAGCCACACCGGCATCTAAACATGAATCAGTGATGTGATAGCCCAATGTAATATTGGGTAAAAATTCCGTATTCTGATTAACTTTGTGAATAGCAAAACGAAAAACCAAAACATTTAGTAGTGCTCGAAAATCATCACTGTAGAATCAAAGATATTAATTTCACATTAAAGTGGATCTACGAGATATTAATGATTTCGCTTACAGGCAATATATTATTGATGCCAAAATGAGGACATCGGTATGACTTGAGACAAAATCCAATATAGTTCACTGATTGTTCAATATACTGCTATTTATACCTTTTTTAGAACACTATTCCATTACTAATTGATAGCAATATGTACAAAATTCTGCAGCCAGAATCTTCACTAGGTATGGTACAACGGACCCTATTGCCGCGTACACACGATCGGACTTTCCGGCAGACTTGGTCCGGCGGACCAGGGTTCCTTCAGACAATTCCATCGTGTGGGGGCTCCAGCGGACTTTTTCTTCTCAAAAGTCCGGCGGACCTAGAAATGAGACTGGCTTCAAATTTGTCCGGCGGGATTCGAGTCCGGTCGGAAAATCCGGTCGTCTGTGTGCTAGTCCAATGGACTAAAACTGCCGCTATGGCAGCTATTGGCTACTGGCTATAAACTTCCTTATTCTACATCATCACACTTGAATATGTCAGACTTTTGGAGTGATCGTGTGTGGCCAAGTCCGTTCACTTGAAAGTCCGGTGGTCCTCAGCTGCAAAGTCCGTCGGATTGTCCGCTGGAAAGTTCGATTATGTGTAGGCGCCATTTCACCCCTATCCTGGAGTTCTTGCACTGGCTACCCATCAGGTTTTGCATTGACTTTACCCACTTGACCTCCGGAAGATTTACCCCCTTCATGACCAGACCATTTATTCGCTTTTTAGCACTGTGTTACTTTAACTGACCATTTCACAGTCATGCAACGTTGTATCCAAATTAAATCATGATATGTTTTTTTTCTATACAAATAGAGCTTTCTTTTGGTGGTATTTGATCAGGTTTTTTTTTTGGGCTATAGACAAAATTTTTGAAAAAAAAAAAATATATATTTTTTACTTTCTGCTATAAAACATATATGAAACTTATCCAATAAAAAAAAAAAAAAATCAAACTTCTTTGTACATTTAGGCTAATATGTTGTAAAGTGCTGCGCAAACTGTTGGCGCTATATACATACTGTATAATAATAATAATATGTATTCTGCTTCATATTTTTGGTAAATAAAATCACAATAAGCGTGTTTATTTATTTGTTGTTTACTAGAAATGGTGGCGATCCGAAACTTATAGCAGGATTGTGATAGTATGGCGGCCAAAATGACATTAACTGACACGTTGAGGGAACCAGTGACACTAGTACAGTGATCAGTGCTAAAAATATGCACTGATAGTATACTAATGACACTGGCTGGGAAGGGCTTAACATCTAAGTCAATCAAGGGGTTAAATGTGTGCCTATTAGTGCTTTGTGCATTCACTATGTGCTGCTTTTACTAAGGGATATGCCGTTTTCCTGCAGGGAAACAAAAACCGGGACAGAGCTCTATGTTGTTCAGATTCATAGAGCTCTGTCCTATCATCCTCTTCGCCGGTCAGTGGGAGCTGGCAGTCAATCATTGACCAGCACCTGCTAATCAGCTTGAGCGTGTGTCGTCTACCCATGAGTGCTGGATCACGTATTAGATACAGTACGTAATCCAGCACAAGAGAGCCGCTTTGCCGCTGTACTCCTACGTGAGGCTGTCGTCAAGCGGTTAAGATACTCTTCCTTACCTAAAAGGCATTCATGGCTTGGCAACCCCATTATATGTCTGAACTTTTTTAAACTAATGCTGCGTACACACCGTGTACACAAATCTTGGATGTTTTTTCCGACGGAATTCCACTCAAGCTTGGCTTGCAAACACGGTCACACAAAAGTTTGCTGAACTTTCGACCGTCAAGAACGCGTGACAACACTACGACTAGCCGAGAAAATTAAGTTCAATGCTTCTGAGCATGCGTCAAATTGTTTCCGAGCATGCGTTGGAATTTTGCGCGTTGGAATTACTACAGATGATCAGAATTTCCGATCTAAACTTTTTCCAACCGAAAAATTGAGAACCTGCTCTCAATCTTTTGCTGGTGAGAATTCGGCCAGCAAAAGTCCGATGGAGCATACACAGCCCATACACAGCCCACTCTGCTCCAATGATCAGACTTGTCCTGATGCGCCTCCCCTGCACAGTCATTCTCTGGGAAGCTCAGTGTGCTGTTGCTGCTCCTCCTCCTGCTCGTATGCAGCTGAGAACAGAGGGAATGTGATCACTTATAAAAAAGTAAAAAAGGGTTTTGATATATATATATATTTTTTTTATATCTATTCACAAATGTTTTGCCTTTCATTTCTATTTTAAATTGAATGGATTGTTTTACACGGTGATCATTTAGAATTTCTTTATTCACCACTGGGTTTTTTATTTTTCGATAAACAAACATTTTGAAAACAATAGGGGTTATTTACGAAAGGTATTTCCACTTTGCACTACAAGTGCAAACTACAAGTGCAAAGTGCACTTGAAATTGCACTGAAAGTGCACTTGGAAGTGCAGTTGCTGTAAATCTGAGGGGTAGATCTGAAATGAGGGGAAGCTCTGCTGATTTTATCATCCAATCATGTGCAAGCCAAAATGCTTTTTTTTGTTTTCCTTGCATGTCCCCCTCGGATCTACAGCGACTGCACTTCCAAGTGCACTTTCAGTGCAATTTCAAGTGCATTTTGTGTAAATAACCCCCTTTGTGTTGGTTTATCACATAAAATCCCAATAAAATGCATTTACGTTTTTGATTGTAACATGACAAAATGTGGAACATTTCAAGGGGTATGAATACCTTTTCAAGGCACTGTGGATATATAGATAGATAGATCAGCGAAGGGACAGAGGGACATTGTTCCAAATCATGGACAGTCCCTCGAAATCAGGGACAGTTGGGAGATATGCTTGTCTATGCTTTGGGACTATGAGGGGCAAAGACTGCCCAGTACAACTCAACGCCTATGGTGTGAATGGGCATTTAGTCTGAGAATTGCTGTCACCCCGTCTACATATACAGCCCTGGATTGTAGTTTCACAGCCAACAGATACACAAATTAGGAATAGCTGTTGTTGGGGAACTACAAACCCCATCCTGTCAGGCACAGCATGATAGACTTGTCATATTACAAAGAGTCACAAGCTGAGGAAGGAACTTCATGTACCAGAATTACCTCCTCACATACATGCAGAATATGGCTGACTGGGAATGCTGGGACTTGTATTGTAAAGAAGGGGAGTAGATGGATAGATAGATAGGATAGAAAGATAGATAGGATAGATAGATAGATAGATAGATAGATAGATAGATAGATAGACAGACAGACAGATAGATAGATAGATAGATAGATAGATAGATATAGATAGATAGATAGATAGATAGATAGATAGATAGATAGATAGATAGATAGATAGATAGATAGATAGATAGATAGGTAGATAGATAGATAGATAGATAGATAGATAGATAGATAGATAGATAGATAGATAGATAGATAGATAGATAGATAGATAGATAGATAGATAGATAGACAGGCAGATAGATAGATAGACAGATATACAGATAGACAGATAGATAGATAGATAGATAGATAGATAGATAGATAGACAGACAGACAGACAGACAGACAGACAGACAGACAGACAGAAAGATAGATAGATAGATAGACAGACAGACAGATAGACAGACAGACAGACAGACAGACAGACAGACAGACAGATAGACAGATAGACAGACAGATAGATAGATAGATAGATAGATAGATAGATAGATAGATAGATAGATAGATAGATAGATAGATAGATAGATAGATAGATAGATAGATAGATAGATAGATAGATAGATAGATAGATAGATACTACAAGATACTACAAGCCTACAAGCTATAGTAGAATTCTAATGTTGTATGACACTAGTAATAATTATATTTATTCAATATTATTACTAGTCAACCAACATTATCTATATCTATATCTATAGCCTATGGGCAGAGCATTTGACCATAAATGTCCGCTCGCGCCGACTGCTTCGTCAAATCTTCATGTCAAAGGCACATTCAACCTTTTTTGCTATTGTCTCTATTATGTTGAATCTTTTCTCTCTATGTCGAATCTTTTCTCTTTATGTAGAGTAATCTTGAACTAATAGAGCTAAGGTTAGGCACATTCGACCACAGGTTCAATGGACACAGAACGCTATTGTCGGCGTCATGTCGAATCTCCTATCTATATGAAACGGTTGCAACGAAAATGAAAATAAAGCATTTGTTTATGTCGGATCTTTAGGTTTTCGGATTCTGCACATTCGTTATCGTTAACGATAACGAAAATACCCGAAATTCGGACGAAAATGCATTCGGACGAAAACAAATGCACATGTCTAATAGTTAAATAGATAGAGGCAGCCATGTCTGTATCCGCGTAGCTGCTGCATCCACCTCTTAAGGCTGAATGAAGCCTTATGCCGCGTACACACGAAGGGACTTTTCCCGGCGGACCTAAGTCCAGCGGACAATCCGCTGGACTTTCCAGCTGGGTCCGCTGGACTAAAAAGCGAACGGACTTGACCACACACGATCACGCAAAAAGTCCGACGGTTCACGCGATGACGTACAGCACGTACGACGGGACTAGAAAACGAAAAATACTAGAAAAATACTTGCTACTGAGCATGCGTCCTTTTTGGTCCGCCGGACCATACTACACACGGCCGGATTGTCCGCTGGACTGCCAAGTCCAGCGGATAATTTTAAAACAAAACTTAAAACTTTAGTCCGCCGTACTTTGGCCAAAAAAAGTCCGCCGGCGCCCACACACGAGGGGATTATCCGCTCGACTTCGGTCCAGCGGATAATCCCGCGGGATAGTCCCTTCGTGTGTACGCGGCATAACACGTATCTAAAAGCAAGCTTTTTTCTGATCTTTTACAAAAGGACAAAGGATGTAAACCATGCTATATGATCAGTAAAGTTCTCACAGCCATATGTTTGGAAAAAAAAAAAAAACACAAGTTATGTTTCCTTAAGATCTTGTGTATATGTGGGTACAGGTGTGTAAAATTCTTCTTCATCATCTTCTAGCTGCCAGTGTTGCAATTTACATCTTACTTACTTAGCTGCTTCTATGAACTTAGTTATACCTTTGTACGTGTGGAAATGCTGCACAGAACAAACTCTGCCCAAACAATGTTTCTGACCGATTTCCTTTCAACCCAAATCTCTTATAATGACAATCAATCCTGAGCATTGAATAATCTAAATTTACATAGGAAAATTACATAGGGGGTTAATTATTAAAGGAAAATCCACTTTGCACTGCAAGTGCACTTGAAAGTAAAGTCGCTGTAGATCCGAGGGGGACATGCAAGGAAAATAAAAAAACAGAATTTTAGCTTGCACATGATTGGATGATAAAATCAACAGAGCTTCCACTCATTTCAGTTCTACCCCTCAGATTTACAGCGACATGTACATGTAGTGCAAAGTGGATTTGCCTTTCGTAAATAACCCCCATTGTGTGATGTAATAGTGTAATAAAATGTTACTTACTCCACACAGTCAAATAGTTTCATATATGATTTTGCTCCCTTAAAATTAGTAGTCCCAGCACGTATAGTGAACACTCCTCCGATGATGAAGTCACCCCCTTGGTAAAATCCAAATTCCTCATCTATGTCCTTTATCATGAGATTACAGGGTGATGATGAACTCCGAATGCTGTATATACAAAGAGCCATCCACAGAACAATCCAAGTGATCTGGAATTTCTGCATGGTACATACAGCTATAGATTTAATCTTCATAACTATATACAATAATATACACTCTGTTAAGGAGAATATACCATACCATCTAGAGGGTTCTGTGCTATGATGACCCACACGGGTCAGTGACATCTCCACAGTATGTGATGGTGTCAATTTCTCTTCTCTTCTCTTCTTACTCATTTTATACTGTTCAGTGTGATAGATTTCTAATTGTTCTGAATATAGATAGCCACGTTATCACCATGAATCTACTTTCAGCTGTGCTTAAACTGAGCTTTTCTAAAAAAAACAAAATGAAACTTAAAAAAAGAAACTGAACTTCATACCTGGCCTATTCTGGCACTCCTCTCCTACATGTAAAAATCATAATTTTTTTTGCTAGAAACTTACTCAGAACCCCCAAACATTATATATATATATATATATATATATTTTTATATATATATATATATTTTTAGCAGACACCCTAGGGAATAAAATGACAATCATTGTAACTTTTTACATCACACGGTAATTGCACAGGAATTTCAAGAATCAAAAAAAAAATTAAAATTTGCTTTAAAATCGCACACACTTAAAAATCTCTATAGGCAACGCGTTAATTTTTTTTACAGGTTACCAGTTTAGAATTACAGAGGAGATCTAGGGCTATAATTGTTACTCTTGCTCTAACGCACACGGTGATACCTCTCATGTGTGATTTGAACCCCGTTTACATATGTAGGCCGGATTTTTTTTTTACACTTTCTCTTCAAAAAATGTTTTGATAACTTTTATACCTAGTACAAGGAATAATAGGAATGGTGCGTGACAGGTCCTCTTTATGTAGAGATCTGGGGTCTATAAGACCCCAGATCTCTCCTCCAGGCTGAAAAGACCGGGATACGAAAAAAAATTATAGATCTTTCTTTATAGCTGAGTTTTCGGCTTTGTTTACTTCCGCCGGCCAGACGTGGTGTCATGACGTCACTCCTGGGCCTCCGACGGCCATAGGAATGACTGGGGACATCTGGTCATCAGAAATCTCTATGATCAACTTCCAGCAGCGGCAGATTCATTCTCTAGCTTGCCAATCATACGGGCGAGTCAGGAGAAGCACCGGAGGGCGTCGGGAGGGGGGCATGTCCCCCGTGTGCTCCAACAGGAAGACAAGAGGGACAGTATCATTGATGCATGCATTGTCGCTGCTCACCATCCTCGTGGTCTCCTCAAATGGTGACAGGACAGTGCATGCATCCTTGTTCAGTAGCCACTGGCGTGGCAAAAAGAAGCCAAGCTCCCCTGACCCTGTCCTGGTGCCATACTCACACAGGTACTCATTGATGGTCCTCTGCTGCGCGTGTAGCCGCTGCAGCATTGTCAACATTGAGTTCCACCTGGTGGGCATGTCACAAATGAGGCAGTTGGTGGGCAGGTTGCATTCCCTTTGAATGTCAGCCAGCCGAGCACTGGCATTGTATGATCGGCGGAAATGACCACAGACTTTTCTGGCCTGCCTCAGGAGGTTCTGTAAGCCTGGGTACCTGCTCAAGAACCGCTGCACCACCAAATTCAGGACATGTGCCAAACATGGGACATGGGTCAAGTGTAGAGTTGAGCGGACACCTGGATGTTCGGGCTCGGCAGGTTAGGCCGAACTTCAGAAAAAAGTTCGGGACCGAACTTGACCCGAACTTGACCCCGAACACCGAACCCCATTGAAGTCAATGGGGACCCGAACGGCTATAATAAAGTGTCGGCTCCTGTCCCCCTTAATACAGAGAACAGTCATTGAAGTCATTTATTTTTAAAAAGTTAGTCATAAAAAGTGTTTGGGGACCCGGGTCCTGCCCCAGGGGACATGTATCAATGCAAAAAAACTTTTAAAAAACGGCCGTTTTTTCGGGAGCAGTGATTTTAATAATGCTTAAAGTGAAACAATAAAAGTGTAATATTCCTTTAAATTTCGTACCTGGGGGGTGTCTATAGTATGCATGTGAAGGGGCGCATGTTTCCTGTGCTTAGAACTGTCTCTGCAAAAAGTGTCATTTTTGCCGGAAAAAAAGCTATTTAAAATCACTCGCGGCTATATGAATTGTCGGCTCCCGTAACACAGAGAACAGTCATTCATTGAAAGCCATTCATAAAAAAAAAAGTCATTGATAAAAAAAAGCGTGGGGGTCCCCCCAAATTCAATAACCAGGCCCTTCAGGTCTGGGATGGATATTAAGGGGGACCCCAGCCAAAAAAAAAAAAATGGCGTAGGGTCCCCCTCAAAATCCATACCAGACCCTTATCCGAGCACGCAGCCTGGCAGGCCGCAGGAAAATAGGGGGGACGAGAGCGCCCCCCCTCCCACCTGAACCGTACCAGGCCACATGCCCTCAACATTGGGAGGATGCTTTGGGGTCCCCCCCAAAGCACCTTGTCCCCATGTTGATGAGGACAAGGGCCTCGTCCCCACAACCCTGGCCGGTGGTTGTGGGTGTCTGCGGGAAGGGGGCTTATCGGAATCTGGAATCCCCCTTTAACAAGGGGACCCCCAGATCCCGCCCCCCCCTGTGTGAAATGGTGAGGGGGTACAAAAGTACCCCTACCATTTCACCAAAAAAGTGTCAAAAATTGTAAAAATGACAGAAAGGCGGTCTTTGACAATTCCTTTATTAAAATCTTCTTTCTTCTTTCTTCTGGTCTTCCTTTCTTCATCCTTCGGTTTCTTCATCTTCTCCTTCCGGCATCTTCTTCTTCCATCTTCTTCTTCCTCTGATTCGTCCAGCAGCGGTGTCTCTTCTGGGCCGCTCCGCGCAATGGGAGGCTCCCGCTGTGTGAGGCTTCTCTCCGGTATCTTCTTCCATGGCGTCGGTCTCTGAGGCTTATCTCCGGTATCTTCGCAAAAGGGGAGACACAGACCCGAAGGTGAAAAAGAGTGCTGCTCACCCCTAAAGGATAGCAAAAAGGAACAATCCCCCACGTTGGGGTTTTTAGGCAGCGTACAATGAAAAGAAGTCAGAGTTGGTATGTAAAAAAGTTTTAAAGTTTATTTATTATAAAAAATTGAAACCATTGGGTTAGAACATGAGCTCCAGTGGGAAAAATTATATGTATATATATATAAAAGAGAACATGGATATACAATAAGCAGACTAATATTCACATAACAACAGTAAATACAATATCTGTCGTATAGGTGAGAAACTATCTCTGACGCGTTTCAACCCGATAAAGGGTCTTCCTCAGAGGGAAAGGAGGTCTGCTAAACAGAGAGGAATATAATATTAATGTTAGTGGTATCAATACAGTTTACAGAGTGAAAAGGCTCAAAAGTAAGGAGCAAAAAATAGCAGAACACAATGAGGTTTATATTTACCACAATAATGTATATCCTGGGGATAAAAGGTGTGTGATATTCCCACGTGGAGAGTTTTTGGCAAGGAAGACACCGTCCACTTAGATGGGGCACGCCGGACGGAATCCACTGAGAATCACCCGGGTCATGGGGTACCAAGAGCCTTACGGGAGGTCACACGCTTGGGGTTCCTCTCCTACTTCTCCCACTGCCGAGGCAGGGGTATCAGGGGAGGGAAACAACCTGGGTGGGACCCAGGAACGCGCAGGCACCACCTGTGACAAAGTCCAAAGGGTAGGGATTGTATTATAGATTGGTGTCTGAAAAGTAAAACAGTATAATGCAGCTAGGGGGAGGCATTTGTAAATTGGGCATCTATATGTAGTTGTTATTGCCGTACAGGGTGACCAGAGCATATGGTGAATGTGATGTGTGGATGAGAGGGAGAAAAAAAGCAAACCAACCCCCAAAGGGAAAAAGGGAAACACAAAGAAAAAAAACTTGAATCACTAAAGCACAGTGAGAAAGGCGTGAACGCGTGGAGGGTGTGTGTGTGGAGGAGTGAAGGGGTGAAAGGAAAACGGAATAGTCCCTGGAATAGTCCCTGGGGCGGGTCAGGGAGTAGAGTGAGGGTGAGTGGGGGAGCGGGAAGGAAGGAGGGGGGGGAGGGAGGAGGGGGAAGGGGAAAAGGGGGGGGGAGGGAAGGGTTGGGAGGGGGGGGAGGGAAAGAAGGGGGGGAGAGGGGGGAAATGGGGAAAAGGAGGAGGAAAGGAGGGGGGGGGCAAGAGGGAAGGGGGTGTTGAAGCTGTGTAAGATGAAAAAGGTGTTAAACATACCTAATCGAAAAATGGAAGAGTGGGGGTGGGACAATGTGTATATGTGTTAAACAAATAAGAGGCTATGGTCCTACCTGGGGAAATAAAGTACAGGGGTAGTGCCACGGGCTGCTGGCGGTGAAGCTATGTCACAATAGCCGGTGATGCATTTGGGAGAGAACCCCCAATCCTGATCACAGGCGTGGTGATTTTGTGGGGGGACCTAGGGTCGATGGAATAAAGGTCACCCAATCTGAAAGCAAAAAGTGGTAATGTTCATTGAAACCAAACAGAAGGTTAAGTGGACAAAAACTGTCCACTTAGAGCAACGAGGTGATATACGAGGGTGAGGGCAATAGGTATAGCCTTTGGACAATGTCCATACATACCGCATATAGGTCTCGGTGTGATCTGGTCCTGTTTGGGTGGTGGCAGTGCAATGTAATAACTGTCAGTCCTTTTATAGGTGGGCGATCAGCATTGGTAGCCGGATGTGGGTCACCGGAAGTAGTCAGCGGACAGCTGACCCTATTGGTGGATGAATGTCCACACGTGCCTGGCCTTCATCCAGGTGAGGAAGGCCGCCATTGAGGCAGGCCGCGTGTGGCGTCCCCGGCGTTCCTGTCGGCCATGATGCGGCCCGTTGCTACGTCATCCCTGACGTAAGTCACGTGACGTACGCTCGTCATGCGCACTAGCGGCGTCCCGCGCGTGCGCAATAGAGAGCGTCGTCCAGGGATGTCCAGGAATGCCGCCGACGAGGGTTACTTCCAACGAATGGTCGCACGGGACCAGCCCAGGTGCGTCGATCGTGGAAAAGGAGGGAGGCGCCAAATGATGGAGTATAGCGCGGCTCCTTACCCTCGTCGGGAAGGCGTGGTGGTGTCACCCAGCGGCCGGGATGATACAGCAGGGTCAGGCAAACCCCAGGGGTGGACAGGCGTCTTCCTTAAATGAACTTGGCCAACCTGCGGCAAAGGAGATGATACAATAATGTTGAACTGGGGGTAAAAATAGAAAAAATAAATTAAATGAATAAATAGTGAGTGAAGAAAAAAGTGAAAAATGGTGAGGAGAGAAAAGAAAAAAAAAAAGAAAAAAATAAATAAAAAAACCCCATATCAACATGGCCGCAGGTGGGTCAGTAAAAAACAGCTCAATTCTATCAAAGGTAACATGAAACTCTGACTAATTCTAGTATGGAAACATGAAACAATTCTATCAAAGGTAACATGAAACTCTGACTAATTCTAGTATGGAAACATGAAACATGGGTATTTTACAGGTTAGGTTGATATAGTACATACTACAATTTGTACAAAATTATACATAGGAGACATTTGTTATATGTACATCAAATGTATACATAAGACTCTGGTTAAAAACTGTCGTTTAGCTGTATGTAATCTGGTATGGTCTAATTGTATGGCATCATCCAGATGGGGAACATAATATAAAAATATGAACGGAGTATTATATTAAATTGTATTGGGTATCAAGAGGGAATATTGACAGCATCTCTGTTCTCGGAGAGACCCATAAATTGTTGGGCTGTCGCAGAGGGAGAGAGGTGGGGTAGGGAAAGGCGAAGCAGGAGCTGCAAAAACGGACGTGTCCAAAAGAGGTCAATGCTTGAATAGACCAACATAGGACGTCATGTGTGTAGCGCCTCAAGCGCTTTTGATTCCTCCCTGGTTAGATTGTTTGGGTGTATTTGCTTACGTGGAAGTTTGGAGATGTCGCGAATAGTCTGTTTGACAAAGGTGTCAATGCTAGAGCTTAAACTTGGGGGGGGGGAACTTCGAGGAAGGTTTTTTGAATTTCACATTGTGGTTGGATGTGGATACATTGGCACTATCCAATAGACTATCTAAATCGATTTGGTCTATTAAATCGAGGGTGTTGTTCTCCTGGAACAGTAAGGTGAGGTCACGTAGCGCTTTGAACTCCCTCATGCTGAAGGTAGACCAATCGGTAGTGTCATCAGGGATGTCGGTCTTTGCGTGCAGGCTCTTGAGTAGGAGCCGGCGCGCAAAGAGTTGGAGATCCGTGACGACTTCGAAGAGGTCAAAGTTTCTTTGTGGGCAGAAGGTCAGCCCTCGAGCGAGGACATGAGATTCCGCTTTAGATAGGGGGTGCGACGAGAGATTGATCACACTGAGTGATTCGGAGGAATCCGTGTGACAAAGGCGTCCAGGTTCCCTGTTCCCCTGTTCGGTTGGGGTGAGGGGAATCCCCGTGTGGGGTTTAAAGGGGGTGGACGTATAGCATTGACTTGTCCTATTGTGTGCTGGTTAGTAGCTAAGGACGTGGAATTCCCAGATCCTGAGGATTCCATAGATGGAATGCTATTAAGGTTGTCAGTGTTGGTAGGGACATCTTGGTTATTGGGTCTGGACTCAACATCAGTGTCAGTAGTGCGTTTTTTGTTTTCTTGCTCGGGTGAACCCCTGTTGTTGCGACTACGTTTGTATTTACCTCTTCCTTTGTATGTTGTATTGTCCTGCTGGTTGTGTTGGCTAGCGGTGGGGGTGCCTTTGGTTTTGGGTATTTTCCTAGTATTATTGGTAGATTGTGTAATCCCTGTGGTTTTCTTGGTGGAGTTCCACCTATATGCTCGTCCTTCCTGGAAGGCTGTCTTGTCCCTCCAATATTTAAGTTCTTTTTTATGTAAGATGTTTTTGTTGTGCCTGCGCGTTCCTGGGTCCCACCCAGGTTGTTTCCCTCCCCTGATACCCCTGCCTCGGCAGTGGGAGAAGTAGGAGAGGAACCCCAAGCGTGTGACCTCCCGTAAGGCTCTTGGTACCCCATGACCCGGGTGATTCTCAGTGGATTCCGTCCGGCGCGCCCCATCTAAGTGGACGGTGTCTTCCTTGCCAAAAACTCTCCACGTGGGAATATCACACACCTTTTATCCCCAGGATATACATTATTGTGGTAAATATAAACCTCATTGTGTTCTGCTATTTTTTGCTCCTTACTTTTGAGCCTTTTCACTCTGTAAACTGTATTGATACCACTAACATTAATATTATATTCCTCTCTGTTTAGCAGACCTCCTTTCCCTCTGAGGAAGACCCTTTATCGGGTTGAAACGCGTCAGGAATAGTTTCTCACCTATACGACAGATATTGTATTTACTGTTGTTATGTGAATATTAGTCTGCTTATTGTATATCCATGTTCTCTTTTATATATATATACATATAATTTTTCCCACTGGAGCTCATGTTCTAACCCAATGGTTTCAATTTTTTATAATAAATAAACTTTTTTACATACCAACTCTGACTTCTTTTCATTGTACGCTGCCTAAAAACCCCAACGTGGGGGATTGTTCCTTTTTGATCTCCGGTAACTTCTTCCAGGGCGTCGGTCTCTTCTTGGGCCACTCCTCGCAATGGGAGGCTCCCGTGTGTGAGGCTTCGCTTCGGCTGACAGGTCTTTTATAACGGAGGGCGGGGCCACCTGGTGACCCGCCCCCCTCTGACGCATGGGGACGTCATGGGGACTTCCCTATGGCTTTCCCCTCTGACATCACGGGGAAAGCCATAGGGAAGTCCCCATGACGGAAGAAGATACCGGAGAGAAGTCTCACACAGCGGGAGCCTCCCATTGTGCGGAGCGGCCCAGAAGAGACACCGATGCTGGACGAGAAGGCCAAGAAGAAGCGGATCGGAGGAAAAAGAAGATGGAAGAAGAAGATGCCGGAAGGAGAAAATGAAGAAACCAAAGGATGAAGAAAGGAAGACCAGAAGAAAGAAGAAAGAAGATTTTAATAAAGGAATTGTCAAAGACTGTCTCCTGTCATTTTTACCATTTTTGTCACTTTTTTGGTGAAATGGTAGGGGTACTTTTGTACCCCCTTACCATTTCACACAGGGGGGGGCGGGATATGGGGGTCCCCTTGTTAAAGGGGGCTTCCAAATTCCGATAAGCCCCCCGCTCGCAGACCCCCACAACCACCGGCCAGGGTTGTGGGGACGAGGCCCTTGTCCTCATCAACATGGGGACAAGGTGCTTTGGGGGGGACCCCAAAGCACTCTCCCAATGTTGAGGGCATGTGGCCTGGTACAGTTCAGGAGGGAGGGGGGCGCTCTCGTCCCCCCCTCTTTTCCTGCGGCCTGCCAGGTTGCGTGCTCGGATAAGGGTCTGGTATGGATTTTGAGGGGGACCCCACGCCATTTTTTTTGGCTGGGTTTCCCCTTAAAATCCATCCCAGACCTGAAGGGCCTGGTTATTGAATTTGGGGGGACCCCCACACTTTTTTTTTAATTTTTTTTATTTTTTATCAATGACTTTTTTTTTTATGACTAGCTTTCAATGAATGACTGTTCTCTGTGTTACGGGAGCCGACAATTCATATAGCCGCGAGTGCTTTTAAAAGACATTTTAAAAAGCACCATTACATCGCCGAACACCGGACCCGAACCCGAACATACAGTCAATTGTTCGGGTTCGGGTCCGTAACCCTAAAGTCCGGTACGGACCCGAACTTTACAGTTCGGGTTCGCTTAACCCTAGTCAAGTCCCTGTCGGAGGGCGGAGAGGAGGTTGGTGCCATTGTCACATACAACCATTCCTGGCTGAAGCTGGCATGGCATCAACCACCTCTGAGCCTGCCCATGCAGAGCTGACAGAATCTATGCCCCAGTGTGGCTCCTGTCCCCTAAGCAGACCAACTCAAGCACCGCATGGCATCTTTTTGCCTGAGTACTTGTGTAGCCCCTTGAACGCTTTTGAAGCACCGCTGGTTCAGAGGACAAATCTGCAGAAGAGGCCATCGAGGAAGAAGAAGAGGAGGGGGTGGAGGAGAGAGCTGTGGCAGAATCACCACTAGCATTTTGGAGGCATGGTGGTGGAATAAACTCAAATCATACTGAACCCTGTCCTGCATCCTTCCCAGCTGCCAGCAGAGTTACCCAGTGTGCCGTGAAGGAAAGGTAACGTCCCTGCCCATGCCTGCTGGACCATGAGTCAGCGGTAATATACACATTACTGCTGACTGCCCTGTCTAACGAGACCAAAACATTGCCTTCCACATGCTGGTAGAGAGCCGGAATGGTCTTCTGTGAAAATAAATGGCGTTTTGGAACCTGCAACTGAGGTACAGCACATTCCACAAATTCATCAAAGGGAGCAGAGTCTATCAGCTGAACAGGCAGCAGTTGCAGTGCTAGCGATTTTTCCAAGCTAGCATTTAGACGCATGTGGATGACTGGGAACAAATTTATTTTTATGGTTTAGCAACTGGTGTAGGGGAATTTGCCTGCTAAAATTAGATTGTGTTGTGCTGCTATCAGATTGGCTGCAAGTACTTGGGACACCTATTGCTATACCTTCATTCTTCTCAGTGCAGGTTTTTGAGAGGTCTGGAGGTATAGGGGGGTTGGAGATCCCAGATGAGGAGCAAGGAGAAGTCCACTTTTTTCTTTGATGTGGGTCTTTCAAGTGCTGTTGCCTACGGACTTGTTGCCTTATGAGTAGGGTTGAGCGAACCCGAACTGTAAAGTTCGGGTCTGTACCGGATTTTTGGGTGTCCGGGTCCCGGACCCGAACCCGAACTATTGGCTGTATGTTCGGATTCGGGTCCGGTGTTCGGCGATGTATTGGCGCCTTTTACAAGCTGCAGGGCAGCCAATCGACGCTAGTTTCACTAGTGTGCCCTTAGAAGCCATCACAGCCATGCCTACTAATGGCATGGCTGTGATTGGGCAGTGCAGCATGTGACCCAGCCTCTATATATAGTACAGACACACAGCACACAACGTCACTCTGCTATAGACAGGTTCCTGTGCTGCTAAGAGAGGATTTTAGGAGTTAGTCTGATAAAGTCAGTCAGTCCACATTCCTTAAATTTTCTTCAAATTAGTTATATCAGTGAACGATCTACATAGCTAGAGTAGAGAGTGTCGTTAGTAAGGAAAAGAAAGAGGCAGAGAGAATTATTCAAGAGATTCCTAAATCAATTGTACCCTGGCTGGGGTGCAGTGCACAGTCTTTTAACAGTGCCTTTAGGCCAGTGCCAGACAAAATATAAGTTTTACCTGCAAGCTCAGTGCAGCATCACTGCACTGCATATTTTAGTAAGAGATACACCATACTCTTTGTGTATTCTGCTATTGGAAAAACATTGCAAAAAAATTACATTTTTGCTGTTTTTTTGTCCAATAGCATTTTCTGCGTGTTCATACACGCTTTAGACACTGTACGTGTATTCTGCTATTGACAAAAAATAAAATATTTCAGTGCTTTGTGCAGGAGTGTGACATACAATCGATCAATATTTCTTCTATTGTATATTGTCCCCAAAAAAAAATTGTAGTGACATTTTTTTTCCCAATAGCATTTTCTGCGTGTTCATACACGCTTTAGATACTGTACGTGTATTCTGCTATTGACAAAAAATAAAATATTTCAGTGCTTTGTGCAGGAGTGTGACATACAATTGATCGATATTTCTTCTATTGTATATTGTCCCAAAAAAAAAAATTGTAGTGACATTTTTTTTCCCAATAGCATTTTCTGCGTGTTCATACACGCTTTAGACACTGTACGTGTATTCTGCTATTGACAAAAAATAAAATATTTCAGTGCTTTGTGCAGGAGTGTGACATACAATCGATCGAGATTTCTTCTATTGTCCCAAAAAAAAATTGTAGTGACATTTTTTTCCCCAATAGCATTTTCTGCGTGTTCATACACACTTTAGACACTGTACGTGTATTCTGCTATTGACAAAAAATAAAATATTTCAGTGCTTTGTGCAGGAGTGTGACATACAATCGATCGATATTTCTTCTATTGTATATTGTTCCAAAAAAAATTGTAGTGACATTTTTTTTCCCAATAGCATTTTCTGCGTGTTCATACACACTTTGACACTATACGTGTATTCTGCTATTGACAAAAAAATAAAAAATTGTAGTGACATTTTTATTTCCCAAAAAAAAATTGTAGTGACATTTTTTTCCCCAATAGCATTTTCTGCGTGTTCATACACACTTTAGACACTGTACGTGTATTCTGCTATTGACAAAAAATAAAATATTTCAGTGCTTTGTGCAGGAGCGTGACATACAATCGATCGAGATTTCTTCTATTGTATTGTCCCAAAAAAAAAAAAATAGTAGTGACATTTTTTTCCCCAATAGCATTTTCTGCAGTTTAGCAGTTTTTGAGATACACGCTTTACATACTGTGGGTGTATTCTGCTATTGCAAAAACACCCATTTAGGGCGAGATCATACATTTTGAAAATATGAGGAGATCATCAAAAAGGGGACGTGGCCCGGGTCGTGGTGCTGCTGGTGGTGCTCCTGTTGCAGGGAGAGGACGTGGTAGATCTGTGCCAGCTACACGCACTAGTGATACACCTTCCTCAGGTGCAAGTAGGCGAAAGAGCCTGCAGCGGTATTTTGGCGCGCCTAATGAGGCTGTACGAATGTTGAGGCCAGAACAAGTACAGGCGATAGTAGATTGGGTTGCTGACAGTGCCTCCGGTTCCTTCACATTGTCTCCCACCCAGTCTCCTGATGAAAGTTCAGAGTTGGCACCTGCAGCCGATGTCCATCAGTCTTTCACCTCACCCCCTTGCAAATCAGCCAATCAGTCTGAGCCCCAAATCATGCAGCAGTCTCTTCTGCTTTTTGATGACTCTGTTAGCAGGGTTTCCCAGGGCCATCCACCTAGCCCAGCCCCAGAAGTGGAAGAGATTATGTGCACCGATGCCCAACCACTTATGTTTCATGATGAGTACATGGGAGGACCATCGCAGCACGTCTCGGATGATGATAAAACACAGGTGCCAACTGCTGCTGCTTTCGCCATTGTGCAGACAGACAAGGAGGGCAGGGGTGAAGACTGGGTGGAAGATGATGTGGAGGACGATGAGGTCCTTGATCCCACATGGAATCAACATCATGCAGGTGACCAGTGTAGTTCGGAGGAAGAGGCGGTGGTCGCACAGAGCCACCAGCACAGCAGAAGAGGGAGCAGGGTGCAAAAGCGGAGCGTCCGTCCCCTAGACAGTACGTCTGCTACTGCCCAATGTAGCAAGGGACCGAGCACACCAAAGCCAGGTCCAAGGAGTTCCCTAGCGTGGCAGTTCTTCAGACAATGTGCTTTGCTTTGCACGCTGTGCGATCAGAGCCTAAAGCGAGGCATAAACGTTCTCAACCTGAGCACAACCTGCATGACCAGGCATCTAAGTGCAAAGCACAAGCTGCAGTGGAGTAGACACCTCAAAAACCAAGAAAGGTCTCTGGCTCCTCCTGCTTCCTCTTCTGCTGCAGTCTCTGCCTCTTCCTCCACCTCTGTAGTGACAGTGACACCTGCCAACCTGCAAACAGAGGATCTGCCAGCAACACTACCACCTGGGTCACCAACCATCTCCACAATGTCCCATGGAATCGTTCAGCTCTCTATTTCCCCAAACACTGGAGCGGAAAAGGAAGTACCCCCCTAGCCACCCGCGATCCCTGGCCCTGAATGCCAGCATTTCAAAATTCCTCGCCTTGGAAATGCTGTCATTAAGTCTGGTGGAGACGCAGAGTTTTAAAAGGCTGATGTCATTGGCTGTCCCACAGTACGTCGTGCCCAGCCGCCACTACTTTTCCAGATGAGCTATCCCTTCCCTGCACAACCAAGTGGGGGACAAAATCAGGTGTGCACTGCGCAACGCCATCTGTGGCAAGGTCCACCTAATTACGGATGCGTGGACCAGTAAGCACGGTCAGGGACGTTATATCTCCCTAACAGCACACTGGGTAAATGTAGTGGCGGCTGGGCCTGAGGCAGATAGCAGTTTGGCGCATGTCCTTCCACCACTGAGGATTGCAGGGCACTTCAGTTTGCCTCCTGTTGCTAACTCCTCCTACTCCGCCTCCTCATTTTCTACCGCCTCCTCATCCGGTCAGCGTAACACCTTCACCACCAACTTCAGCACAGCCAGGGGTAAACGACAGCAGGCAGTTTTAAAACTTTCCTGTTTGGGGGAAAAACCTCACACCGCGCAGGAGTTGTGGAGGGACATGGAACAACAGACCGATGAGTGGTTGGTGGCAGTGAGCCTCAAGCACGGCCTGGTGGTGTGCGATAATGGGCGAAATCTTGTAGCAGCTCTGGGCCTAGCCGGTTTGACGCACATCCCTTACCTGGCGCATGTGCTGAACTTGGTGGTCCAGAGGTTCCTTAAGAATTACCCCGATATGCCAGAGCTGCTGCAGAAAGTGCGGGCCGTCTGTGCGCACTTTCGGCGTTCTCACCCTGCTGCTGCTTGCCTGTCAGCGCTGCAGCATAACTTCGGCCTTCCCGCTCACCGTCTCATATGTGACGTGCCCACAAGGTGGAACTCCACCTTGCACATGCTTGCCAGACTGTGTGAGCAGCAGCAGGCGATAGTGGAGCTTCAGCTGCAGCACGCACGCGTGAGTTGCTCTGCGGAACAGCACCACTTCACCGCCAATAACTGGGCCTCCATGCGAGACCTGTGTGCCTTGTTGCGCTGTTTCGAGTACTCCACCAACATGGCCAGTGCCGATGACGCCGTTCTCAGCATTACTATGCCAGTTCTATGCCTCCTTGAAAAAACTCTTCAGGCGACGATGGAAGAGGATGTGGCACAGGAGGAGGAGGAGGAGGAGGAAGAGGGTTCATTTCCAAGGCTTTCAGGGCAGTCATTTACAAGTGGCTACGAGGGTGGGTTCCTGCACCAACAAGCGCCAGGTACACAATTGTCCGGCAGCAAGGGCACAGTTCTGGAGGATGACAAGGTGGAGGATGAGGAGGAGATGGAGGAGGAGGAACCATGTTCACAGCAGGGTGGCACCCAGACCAGCTCATGTCCATCACTGGTGCGTAGCTGGGGGGATACAGAGGACACAGACGATACACCTCCCACAGAGGACAGCTTTTCCTTGCCTCTGGGCAGCCTGTCACACATGAGCGATTACATGCTGCAGTGTCTCCGCAACGACCGCCGAGTTGCCCACATTTTAACTGGTGCTGATTATTGGGTGGCCACCCTGCTGGATCCCCGTTACAAGGACAATGTGCCGTCCTTAATTACCTCACTGGAGCGTGATCTTAAGATGCGTGAGTACAAGCGCACGCTGGTAGACGCGCTGCTGGTGGCATTCCCACCTGACAGCGGGGGTACGGTGGAAGCACAAGGCGAAGGCAGAGGAGGAAGAGGTCGCCAACGCAGCCAGGGCACCGCCAGCACCTCGGAATGCAGGGTTAGCATGGCCGAAATGTGGAAAAGCTTTGTCAGCCTGCCACAACAACCAGCACCCCCAGCTGAGATGGAACGTCTTAGCAGGAGGCAGCATTTCACCAACATGGTGGAGCAGTATGTGTGCACACGCCTACACGTACTGAATGACGGGTCTGCCCCCTTCAACTTCTGGGTCTCCAAATTGGACACATGGCCTGAGCTTGCCCTTTACGCCTTGGAGGTGCTGGCCTGCCCTGCAGCCAGTGTATTATCTGAACGTGTATTTAGCACGGCAGGGGGCGTTATCACAGACAAGCGCAGCCGCCTGTCCAGAGCCAATGTGGACAAGCTCACGTTCATTAAAATGAACCAGGCATGGATCCCACAGGACTTGACCGTACCTTGTGCAGAATAGACACGTATACCGGTGTTCTGACAAAAACTGGCCATCGGCTAGTGTCCGGCCACTTACTGTGCAGGCGTGGAGATTCACAAAATCTCCAAAGATGAACGTCGCCTGGGCAGTGAGTGCAGGTTCAAGCCCCACCATCCAAGTGGACATACGGTAGCACATAGTAACAGGGCCCCTCACGGGCTCGCTTGACTAGGCTTCAACCTCGGATGATGTGGCTTGAACCTGGAGTCACCGCGCATCGTCTTCGGAGAGTTTCAAAATCCCCTTGTCCTACGTACTGAGCAAGTGCAGTACAGGGCGGACACTATGCGACGGGGGACAGAATTCGACACATCATTCACCACTAGCCTTACCCAGCCATTGTTGTATTTTTGAACCAGTGTTGGCTACCTCGTCCTCCTCCACCGCCGCTTCCACCTACACCGCCACATCCACCGCCACGTCAACCTCCTACTCCATATGGACCTCGTCCTCCTAGGTCAAGATTATAATTTTTTCATTTTTTTAATTTCCAAGTATTTTATTTTCCCACTATCTTATCCATTAAATTTAATAATTTTTTCCAAAAAGTGCGTATTCTGGGGTATTCCCACCATATGTGCGGCATCGTGCTGTTGAGTTTCTGAGGTTCTTTTTTTTGGAAAATTCTTTTTATTCACAGTTTTTTAAACAGCAATAAACAACAATAACAGAAACCCACATAAATCCCCCCCTTCCCCCCTCCCCCTTGTGCAATGTCCCAAGTATAACAGGAAGTTAACACAATCACGTGCCCTCCGGGCTACTCAAATCATTTTACAGTACATGCTCAGGTAAAACAATAAACACAATCACCTAGTAGCTATACCGCCCGTCTCATCATTTCAAGCAGTGCATGTTTCTTTCGTGTAATATTTAATCCATTACTCATGCAGTCACTCAGACAGTACCATCCGAAGAGAGCCAGCACTGCCATACCTTCTCAAATTTTTTGGGGCACCCCCTACTTAAGTAGGTGGCTTTATATAAGGGTAGTGCTCTATTCACTATGCCTTTCCAGAAGGCCAAGGATGGGGCCTTAGGTTTTTTCCAGCATAAAAGGATGGCTTTGCGTGCATAAAATAATGTTAGAGAGATCATGGTTCTTTGTGCCCTAAGTGGTGCTACTTCCTCCACCAGGCCCAACATACATACTGATATCGTCATGGGGACAGGTAGCAGGATCAGCTCCTGGATGGTCTTTGTGACCCCTGTCCAAAATACCTGTATGGACGGACACTGCCAGAATACATGATCGAAGTCCGCCTCTGTCGCGTTACAACGCCAGCAGGTGGCGCTATTCAAACCATAGATGCTGGCTAGTCTCGCTGGGGTATAATATACCCTGTGAAGTATCTTGAATTGGATGTACCTGTCACGGGCCGATACTAGGACTCGAAAAGGGTGGTCCCACATATCGTCCCAGTCATCTCCTTGGAAATTGGGGACTAGTGAGCTCCATTTCTCTCTGCATTTACTGAGTGCCGGAGGCCTGTCTGCAAATAGCTCTATAATAGTTTCCGATAGCGTCTTCCGCACAGACTCATCACAGAGCAACTGTTCCAAAGGTGAGGATTGCAGTAACACTGCTCCTGTGCCAAACTGTGCAGAAAAAGCATGCCTCAGCTGAAGGTAACGGAAAAAGTACCAGTTTGGGAGATCATGTTTATCTTTTAATTGATTAAAGGAAAGCAGCTTCCCCCCCCCCCTACTATGTTCTTTAATTGTTTGATGCCAACTCTGGCCCATATTACTGGATCTGGGATATCGCTAAAAATGGGATAACCTGGAATTGAGCCACAATGGTGTGTCCGGTGACCAGGCCTCTGTGTCTGTGTGCATTAGTACCTTTGCCCTGTCCCACGCGCGAATAGTAACACGCATGGAGCCAGTCAAAGGCGCCGCTGCCTGTGGCCCTCTAAACACTAAATAGTAAAGACTCTCATAGGATCCCACTAGAGCAGCCTCCAGTACTGTCGCTGCATCCCCGTCATCCCTTGTTAACCACCGTCTGGCAAATACCATCTGTCCTGCAATAAAATACTTGAACAAGTCAGGAAGGGCCAGTCCTCCCTGTCCATAGGGTTCTTGTAATGTACGGAGACTCACTCTGGGGTGTCCAGAGCTCCATAGAAACGAGCTAAAGAGGCTGTTTACGCGCCGAAAAAAGGAGCAGGGGACCCACACGGGAGTATTGCGCAAAAAATAGAGGAACACTGGCAGTATCTTCATTTTAAGTAGATTCACCCTACCAATTAAGGAGAGTGGAAGATGCTTCCAAGCCTCTAATTGTATTTTTACCTTCATGATCAGTGGCATTAGGTTAAGTGTCAAGTAGTCCGTGACTTGGGGGGATATAAGTATACCCAAATATTTTAATTCCGTAACCCAGGCAATAGGCACCAAAGGTGATGCCCGTGCCTGAGCCCCATCATCAATGGCCATGATATTGGACTTTTCCCAATTCACCCGCAGCCCTGAGAAATTTGCGAATGTGCTTAAGATCTCAAATACTGCCTCCAAGGATGGACCCGGGTCTTCTAAAAAGAGGAGCATATCATCAGCATATAGGGCTGTGCATTCTCGAATGCCGCCTACCTGAAGGGCTTTAACCTCTGTGGATGCTCTCAGAGCAATGGCTATAGGCTCTATGGCCAAGGCAAATAAAGATGGGGAGAGGGGGCAGCCCTGCCGCGTTCCCCTCCCCACCGAAAACTGTGCGGAAACTTGAGTGCCTATCTTAATTGCTGCCTTGGGTGAGCTGTATAGGAGGGATATCCACGTAAGGAACACCTCTCCAAACCCCATATGCCGTAATACAGTGGACATGTAATACCAGTCCACCGAATCAAAGGCTTTAGCCATATCTAAGGAAACAATCACCCTGGCTCCGGGGTTAGCATGGTCGATCTGTAAGTGCGCAAACAGCCTGCAGAGATTTGTATCAGTGGACTTCTGGGGTATGAACCCGGTTTGGTCAATGTCTACCAGTGTGGTTAGTACCTTTGACAATCTTGTGGCCAATATTTTAGTGAGAATTTTAAGGTCCTGGTTAAGGAGAGCTATAGGTCTGTACGAGGAGCAGGTCAAGGGATCCTTGCCCGGTTTCGGCAATAAGACCACCTGAGCCTCCATAAGAGAATCTGGCAGCGTCTTGTGTTCCAAGCAAAAGTGAAACAGTGTCTTAAGTCTTGGCACAAGAGTCTCCAAGTGCGACCTGTACCATTCAATACAAAAACCATCCGGCCCAGGTGATTTGTGTGGAGGAAAAGATCTGATGGCTTTTTCTATTTCCTGTTCAGTGATCTCCCCTTCTAGACTATATTGATCTGACTCCGACAGTTTTGGTATACACAGGAAATTAAGCAGGGATTCAAGATCCTCTTTGTTATATGTCGGTATGGGCATGTAAAGAGTGCTGTAATAATCTACAAAGGTATCAAGGATGTCGCTTGGGTCTGTCAATAGGGTACCCCGAGAGTCAGTGATACAAGGTATACTAGTCTGAACTCGCTGCTCTGCAACCAACATGGCCAAAAGCCTACCATTTTTATCTCCCTGTTCGAAGAGGGACTCTGCCCTCCTCGCCCAGGAAGTGTGGGTCAATTCGGTGAAGTGCAACGTCAGAAGGCAGCGCGCCTCAAGCAGTTCCCTGTACGTAACATCTGACTGGTCGGCCGCATGGGCCGCCTCACATGCTCTCTCTTTATCTTGCAGCTCTTGTGATTGGTGATTAAAGTGTTTGCGTGCTTGTTTGATTGCCGAGATGTATTGACCCCTCATACACGCCTTAAAGGCGTCCCATACTATCGGGAGTGGGGCTGACTGTAGGTTATCTTCCCAGTAATCTGTAAAAGTTGGCGCCACTTGAGAGGAAACCAGTTCTACCTCCAACCACCCCGGGCTTAATCGCCACGCGCCCCCTCTAACCTGCGAAGGTATACCAATATGAACCCGTAGGGGGGTATGGTCCGACAGGCCCCCGGCAATGTAATTGGCTCCCCTCACCAACTGCAACATAGGGGCATTATCAAACGCTAGATCAATCCTGGATGAGGACTTGTGAGTTTTTGATAGGTGTGAGTAACTTTTGGTGGTGGGATTTTTCCATCTCCACATCTCTGTGAGAGTAGCCGTCGCCGCCCACGCTGCCAGCTCTACAGACGCCCCTCTCCTGGAATTAGAAGAGTCTAGGGCAGTATTCAAAATGGCATTGAAATCCCCTGCTACAATAAGAGGCAGGTGCATGAGGGGAGCCAATCTACCCAACAAGTCATATAGTACCTGAATGTGGAATGGTGGGGGAACATATACATTAACTAGCACCATGCTATGCCCATGAATGTCCGCTACTACAATTACATAGCGGCCCCCTGGATCTGTGACAACTTGATGAACAGTACAAGGGACTGCCTTGCTGATCAGCACCGCGACACCTCTGGCGTATGTAGAATATGTAGCATGTATCGCACGCTGGATCCAGGAGCGTTTTATAGTGAGAATCCTATTGCCATCTAAATGCGTTTCCTGTAGGAAAACGATGTGTGGTTTAAGCGGTTTCAAGTATTGGAACATTAGGGCACGCCGAAATTTATCGTTTAGGCCTCTAACGTTCCAAGACAGTATATCAAATACAATTCCTGCCATCAATAAATGTTAAAGAGTACAGCAATACATGGTATAACCTCATAACAATTGCTACCGACCTATGAGCATTAAAGTTCTGGTTCAGAACACAAATCTTACGTAGCCCCGGGCAGATTCTGGAACATTGCACATAGAACAACCCCCCTCCCCAAAGAAAATTGCAACTCCCGCTGCTGTGTAACCCATTTACTGATACACGCAGCGTATTCCCAAAACCAATGAGCACACATACACTTAAACTAAGCCTGTAGGGTGGGTAAGCAACCCCACACAGGACAAAAAACTCCCTGCCACGCAGCCTATTCCCCAACATAACTTGGCTTGTAGCTTGATCCCAAAAACCTTGAAAAAAAAAAAAAAAAAAAACACAGTCAGTGACTCAATAGTAGCCAAGGGGCATAAACCTAAGTGGATAACGACCCTGGAGTGCAGTCACAGCGCTCCCTGAGTCAGTTTGTGGCTTAAGTTTGTAGGGTAGCCACCCCCGTTGACGTGCGTCCAAGACAAGCCAAGTGGGGAAAGTAACAAACTTGTCTTGTAGAGTTCCGTGTGAATAGCTCGCTCAAGTAGGATCTCTCAGACATGTGAGGATGATAGAGTAATACGTAGTTAACATGGGAGTCTGGTTTGGTTTCTTGTTTTTCTTCCCCCCCATGAGCCCCAGCTGCACCTGGGGCCCATACGGTGGATTAGTACACGTGTTGTCATTGCAGCCCATTAAGCCAGGCATCAGCCCCAGCCGGTGTGTCAAAAAATTTAACAGTACCCTCATGCTGAACTCGCAGGCGACTAGGATAAAGCATTCCATATTTAATGTTACGATCTCGTAGTCTGCGCCGAACATCAGTGAAGGTCAGCACTCAATGGGGTTCGGAGTTCGGGGGCAAGTTCGGGTCAAGTTCGGTCCCGAACCCGGACTTTTTCCCGAAGTTCGGCCGAACCCGAACATCCAGGTGTCCGCTCAACTCTAATGTTTACATGAAGGAAAATAGGCCAAAATAGGCCCGGTATTGAAGTGGATAATGGCTTTAAGTATTGGATTTCTTGGCTGTATGTTTTTCCCAAAATGTTATATTATTCTGTTTAGACCTGACCTGAATACAAAAGTAGGGTTGCTTGGAAATAGAACATAATAAGTTCCTAACATATTGTAAACATAATACAATCTCCTCAATTTGAGACTATACGACATAGGGATATTAAAAATGTATGCAATATAATTCTACAAATGTTTCTTTGAAACATTGGTGTTTTATTTAGCTTTTTGTTACATTAAATATGTTGTAAGACTAAATGTTTGGTTTGGTATATTTAAAATGATGTACCTTTCATTTTCCTCATATTCATGCATTGGAATAGGTTGTGAGATACGTTTTATCGCAAGGCACTGCATTGTCTTAAAAGTCTTTGCAATAGTCAGAATGCACCAAAAAATACCTGCACAGAGATGTTGTATACATACCCTGTTTCCCCGAAAATAAGACCTAGCGTGATTGACGGTGATGGCTGCAATATAAGCCCTACACCCCAAATAAGCCCTACCATGTTTCCCCGAAAATAAGCCCTACCCTGAAAACAAGACCTACAAGGACTTTAAATAGGGCTTATTTGGGGGGGTAGGGCTTATATTGCAGCCATCGCCGACAATCACGCTAGGTCTTATTTTCGGGGAAACAGGGTATGTTCATGTGCGCTCTGTCAGCTCAAATAGAGAGAAATGGGCAATTAATCTACTCTCTATAGTGGGGAGTCCATGCATGAGAGTTCAAATGCAGCAAGAGGTGTGTAGATGGTCACAGATGGGCTGACTCTGGATGGCTGCTGGCTCATAACAAGCTAGAAGGTGCTCTGTGGACAGTAAAAAACAAAGAAGGGAGCAGCGCCATCTAAGTGCAGCGTGACAAAAACATTATTAATATTGAACAGATAGTAGAGATTACAGCGCATGTGAAATGGTATAGGAAGTTTATCCACTCCTGGGGGAAGGTGGTCGGCTCACAGGTGGAGAGGCAGCTGATGTTCCCGGCTGCGCTGGTTGCTCCCAATACTTCCTGGTTCTCAGATTTGGCTCAGGGGCGGCTGGACACTTATGGATGGTGAGAGAGTGGGGAGGTGCGCACGTTCGGAGCATGCATGCTCCTTCATCAGTCAATAGTTGTGGCCATGTTTGGAGAGGTTTTTATAGTCCATTCAGCCAAGGGATGTTGATATGGTGCCATGGCTACCGCTCGTGGTAAGGGCTTCTGATTACAGAATGGGCACTGGTATGTCAGGCTGGATTGGACTGATCAAGCTCATATGAACAAAGATGAGCTTTTTTTACATGCAATGGAGATAATGCAGGGGTAGAAAAGAAGGGGGGGGTTTGATAAAATACTTTTTATACTCAAACATTGGCTGTTTGCCGTTCGCCAAATAGCGAACAATTTAGGGTGTTCACGGCAAATTCAAAAACAGCGGAACACCCTTGAAAAGTCTATGGGAGAAATAAAAAGTGCTAATTTTAAAGGCTTATATGCATGGTATTGTCATAAAAAGTGTTTGGGGACCTGGGACCTTCCCCAGGGGACATGTATCAATGCAAAAAAAAGTTTAAAAAACTTCATTTCTTTCCAGGAGCAGTGATTTTAATAATGCTTAAAGTGAAACAATAGATGTAAAATATTCCTTTAAATTTTGTACCTGGGGGGTCTCTATAGTATGCCTGTAAAGTGGCACATGTTTCTAGTGTTTAGAACAGTCCGAGAGCAAAATTAAATTTCTAAAGGAAACAAAATAATTTAAAAGTACTCAAGGCTATAATGACTTGTTCGTCCCAGCAATACACATAAAAGTTCATTGATAAAAACTGCATGGGATTCCCCCACAGTTCATTACCAGGCCCTTTAGGTCTGGTATGAATATTAAGGGAAACAACGAACCAAGATTTAAAAAAAAAATGCGCTGGGTCCCCCCAAAAATCCATACCAGACCCTTATCCGACCACGCAACCTGGCAGGCCGCAGGAAAAGAGGGAGGGACGAGATAATGCCCCCCCTCCTGAACCGCACCAGGCCACATGCCCTCAACATGGGGAGGATGGGGAATACCATGCCATTTTTATCAATGAACTTTTATGTGTATTGCCGGGACCAACAATTCATTATAGCTGTGAGTACTTTTAAATTACTTTTTTTTCCTTTAGAAATTTAATTTTGCTCTCAGACTGTTCTAAACACGGGAAACATGTGCCACTTTACAGGCATACTATAGACACCCCCCAGGTACAAAATTTAAAGGAATATTTCACTTTAATTGTTTCACTTTAATTATTATTAAAATCTTTTTTTTTGCATTAATACATGTCCCCTGGGGCAGGACCCAGGTCCCCAAACACTTTTTATTACAATAACTTGCATATAAGCCTTTAAAATTAGCACTTATTGATTATGATTATTTATGTTCGTGTCCCATAGACTTTAATGGTGTTCACGTGTTCAAACAAATGTTTTGCCTCTTCGCATGTTCTGCTGTGAACCAGCATAGTCAACCAAAGAGGTTGAGTGCACATGCTCAGCATCATATCCATAGGTTGTCTTTGGGAAATAGACGTATGAGTGCTGCCAGCATTGCTGAAGAGGTTGAAGGGGTGAGGGGGGGGGGGGGTTCAGCCTGGTATTTCTGAGACCATACGCCACCCACTGCATCAAATTAGTCTGCATGGCTGTTATCCCAGAAGGAAGCCTCTTCGAAAGATGATGCACAAAAAAGATCATAAACAATTTGCTAAAGACAAGCAGACTAAGGACATGGATTACTGGAACCATGTCCTGTGGTCTGTTGAGACCAAGATAAACTTATTTGGTTCAGATGAAGTAAAGCGTTTGTGGCGGTAACCAGGTGGGGAGTACAAAGACAAGTGTGTCTTGCCTACACTCAAGCATGGTGGTGGAAGTGTCATGGTCTGGGGCTGCATGAGTGCTGCTGGTACTGGGAAGCTACAGTTCTTTGAGGGAACCAGGAATGCCAACATGTACTGTGTAAGAGGACTCCAGTGGCAACCTGTGAAGCTCTGGTGAACTCAATGCCCAAGAGAGTTAAGGCAGTGCTGGATAATAATGGTGGCCACACAAAATATTGACACTTTGGGCCCAATTTGGAAATTTTCACCTAGTTGTGTACTCACTTTTGTTGCCAGCGGTTTAGACATTAATGGCTGTGTGTTGAGTTATTTTGAGGGGACAGCAAATATACACTGTTATACAAGCTGTACACTCACTACTTTACATAGCAAAATGTAAATTCTTCAGTGTTTTCACATGAAAAGATATAATAAAATGTTTACGAAAATGTGAGGGATATACTCAATTGTGTGAGATTCTGTAGGTAAGGGGGGGGGGCACCTGGCTATGTCACCTGGTGCCCCCCCCCCCCTTGTGACATCACAGACCTGTGCATGCTAGGTTGGTGATATCACAAGGGGCATGGTATGGACTGGGGAGGACCCCATGCTGTTTATTTTCCAACATTTTTAATGGTCAGCTTTTTAATTTAAATTCAGCTGTAAGCGGGCTTCCCATGCCGCTCCTTAGCAACCAGCTCAATCCGGTAACATACTCAACATAACTAATGTGGTAATTACTGCTAATCTGAACAAATACCGCAATTGAATACTTGCACAATTGTTACCACATGCTTCATTGTACCGCATAATATTAACCGTTATTTAACTCTCAGTGAATTGACCCCAAAGAGTCTTTCAATGGGGGTAGACAATAAAATGTTAAAAGGCATGTGGCCTTGTCTGGTATAGTAAGGAGAAGGGGAACATTGGCCTCCATTTTGGGGAACCAAATACTGTTTTTTTTTTATATGTTGTTGCTTTTTTCTTTGTGTACAATCAATTTAAAGAACTACATTGTACTGTTTTTTTATAACACCATGGGGAGTTTAAAGGCTTCCTCCAAGCATTATATGTCAATGATTTGTGCATGTTCAATGCTGCCTCTAAGCCACCCTTTCCCTTCTGAGCATTACAAAAAAAAAAAAAAATGGTATATGTCCCCCATGGCAGTGCCCAGCTCTCCATGTACTCTTTTCAACACTTGTTTGCTTTCTTATTAGCCTTGAAAAAAAACAAAAACAAACAATTAAGCTCATATAGACTTCAGTTAGGTATGGCATTACGTTTGTGGTTCATGGGATTCCCTTTGGGTTCACCAAGCCCTGTATGAACCACACACAGCCAGGTTCAATCATGCCCACTCTCAGGTCCTAAATACTTTAGGCTGGTGATGACATCATGGATAATTGGGTGTGGGAACAGAATGCAGAACTGGATCACTGATGACCACTTATGAAAGAGCAGCTGTGGTGGGTCATGTGATGGGGGCTTGGGTAAGAAAAAAATGCTTTACAGGGCTTTGAAAAAAATCTTTCCCACAACTGGGTTTTAACCACTGCTGTAAAAAACTCATTTACGAGATCTCTGATTGCATCACCAATCAGACATGAACCTCCCAATAGGGCTTGAATCCTATTGGTGGCTGTAAGGAGCTTCTTTTGAATATTAATTTTGTAACCCACCCAGGACATATTTGGTCTAAAATAAATCTACTTCTCAAGGACTAAATTATTGCACAAATTCCTTTAAATTTTGTAAGTCAGAAAAATGTTTTGCTGGTGTGCGATTTCTTACAAGAATGTTCAATCAATTTGATTTAAATGTTCAATAAATCTTATTTTAAATGATATTTATGGATTTTTTTGTTAAATCTTCCCCATGGTCAGCCTTGGTAATAATGCTTTGTCACATTTTTATCTCTTTAGGAGAGAGGAAGCAATGTATCTGCAGTGGGTGTGTTTGGGATTCTCTCTACTGCATTACAAATAGTCCAGCAAAAGGGGTTCCTATATCGCCAGATCCCTGAGAATAAGGGGTGGGGAGGACAGAGATGCACTACAGCCTAGCCTGAATAAAAAACTAAAGTACTGATCAGTAGAGATGGCCTTGCGGTAGCCCGGCGGTCGGTTTGCGGCAAACTTTGCTCATTCGCGATTCGCCAAACCGGCGGACTTATGGCGCTGTTTGCGGCGGCCATATTCGTTTACATTGTGAAGAACTTTGACCCATGACACATCCATCATGGGGTACAGGGCAGCCAATTGAGACATTTTCAGTACATGGACATACCCCCTACCTTATAAATAGACCTGATCTGGCGGCCATTTTACATTCTGTCTTTTGTTAGTATAGGGAAAGGACGCTGTGTGGAGCAGGGGCAGTCAGTCTGTAATCACTAGCTATTACTATTAGGTCCACAAAAGTCCTTTTAAGGACTGGTATAGGTGTACAGTATATAGGGTTGTTGTAATACACTTATAATATACTTTCTTTCAAATATAGAAAGCATATTATAGTGACTGCAGTGCTGACCGATTCTGCAGCTCTTTTCTCAGTGCAGGGACAGTTTGGTGTTTAGAGCAGGGACAGTCTGTAATTCACAAGCTAGCTACTATTAGGTTCACAAAAGTCCTTTTAAGGACTGGTATAGGTGTACTATTTGGTGTGCAGTATATAGGGGTGTAATACACGTATAGCATAGTATAGTGCATTTCTACTGTGCAGCATTGTGATTCTGAGCGGTTCTGCAGCAATACTACAAAGAGTGAAAAACGCAATTCGAAAAAAGTATTATAACTGGTGTGATAGACCAGTGGCCCCCCAAAACGACAGATTGAAGCGGGGGGTTATATACCTTCTGCCACATAAACTGCACTTCTCTAGAGACTTTTGTCACAGGGTCAATTAAAAAATGACAGGCAGAGGAAGAGGCCAGCCCTTCCACAGGGGTGGTAGGGGTAGGGCAGGACCAACAGGCTTGAGCCAAAGTGGGAAGTTGCAGAAGGTGCGTTCGATTACGTCAAAGAACCCACCAGACTTGGTTGAGTGGCTCACTCAGCCTTACTCTTCTGCACCCTCCTCATCCTTTCTATCTGCACCCTCTTCACTCTCTGCTGTGTGCACCCCCAAAGACACCACCACCATATACCCTCCGCTTGAGTCACAGGAATTATTTTCCAATCCATAATCACAAGACATTTCCGATGCGCAGCCATTCTTGGCATTGGATCAGGAAGAGGAGGTAGTAACAACCGCCACTCAGCAGTCTGACGACAGTACCCAGATCAGCCCAAGGAGGTTGGTCCCTGCTGTTGCTGCCTACTCCAAGATCTCTAATTATAGTGGTGGGGAAGGTGATGTCGATGATAACATGTCTAGGGACGTAAAGTGGGGGCCCACAAGAGAGAAAGAGGAGGGGAGTTCAGAGGGAGAGATGGACCAGCAGATAGGGAGGAGAAGCAGGCGGAACTTACATTGCACAGGAGGGACAAACCAGACTGCTAATGTATCAGGAGCGAGGCATCAACCATGTACGGTCACATCTGTCGCTCCCAGGACGCCGGCACATGGCTCCGCAGTGTGGGCTTTTTTTTTTTTAACAGAAACGTTTTTATTAGAGAACAAAAAGAATACATACAATGTCAATACATCTGAGTCATTCATTGGCAAGGGACATGGTCAAACATAGTAACATGTCATATTATTTCTTTATAGAATTACTGAGAGAAAATAGACAAGGTACATTTAGGTCAGGTTTGGGGAAGCATAATAGAGCATTCTGTTACCAGATATCTCTGGTCAATTGAGTACCAATACTACCCGAATGGATATAAACCGCAAAATCAGCTGTAAGCCCCCATACACACGCGCGGATTATCCGAGGACCAGGTCCGTCGGATCACGTCCATCGTACTTTGTCCGATGTTGGTGTTGCGTACACTCGGTCGGACAACGTTGTCGGAATTTCCGGTCTGCAAGAACGTCGTGACGTAAGTCGTCTTCCACGAGACTAGAAAAGGGAAGTTCAGCACCACGTCAGGCACCCGTTGGGCTCCTTCTGCTGATCCCGTGTTTATCGAGAGTTAGTTGAAGTTTGGGGACTTAAGATTCGCGCTTCTCAGTTTTCTGACTCAGATCGTTACTGCTCTTCAGTTTGTGCTTGTCGTGCGTATCTGTTTATTAGTGCGTGTAGTCAGTTCGCATTTGTTGGTCATTGCGGCCTATATCTTGATATAGGACGCTTTGATTTGCACTGCTTATTGTCTGCTCGTATCTGGTATTCATTTCGTTCTTTCAGGCCTTGCTGTTTATCGGTGCTTTCTGTTTGTCCGTTCTGACCAGCCGACCTTTTGTGAGCGATGTTTCCCGTACGTACTCGTCGCCGAGTTCATGCTGTACGCGGAATTGGTGTCGGGCTTTTAGCTTTGAGCCAAGACCCGTCCATGAACAGAGTGACGAGGAGTATGTGGATCAAGAATTGGTTGCTTCAGCGTGATCAGTTCTCGCACATGCCTTTGCTTCGTGAGATCCGGGAGAATAATCCTGATGATTTCAGGAACTTTCTCCGGATGACGGACCCCGTGTTTCACCGTCTTTTGGCTTTGCTGACCCCTTTTATCAGCCGGCAGGATACCTGCATGATACAAGCCATCACTCCGGAGCAGAGGCTTGTTGCTACGTTGAGGTACTTGGCGACAGGGAGAAGCCTTCAGGATTTGAAGTTCTCTTCAGGTATCTCTCCCCAGGCCCTGGGAATCATTATTCCAGAGACCTGTTCTGCCATCATCCAGATCCTGCAGGAGGACTATATTAAGGTAACATTTCTACTTTACTATTCTCTTCTATGTATGCTCTGTTTGCTAATGTCTTGTATTTTTGACCTCCTTCCCTAATTACCATGATTGCAATATGCTCTAATATGCTGTGCCCCTTTTCTCCTTCATGCATTTTTCCCTTCACTTACCTCACCAGCATGCTCTTCTGCTCCAATAGACACCTATGGCCTAGTCACTTAAGCAATGTATTTTGTCTGCTGCATAGTATTGTTTTCCCCCAAACACCCCCGAAAATATGCACAAATGTTTGCTGTGTGGTTTACTTCATGTAGAGCCCCTTTTTTTTCCCTTTTTGTTGGTGGGGGTGCCAAATTCATTCTGAACCCCCTCCCCCAACTGCTCTGTCAGATGGTACCAATCCTCTATCTGCTGGCTTTCCCAAGGTCAATACACACTATATACCTACCTCTTTATAGTGGGCATCTTTAGGGATGAATTCAGCAAAGCATGTAGTGCAAGGGGCTGGCTCCATACTTTCCATTTCCTCTTTTTTGTTGTTCTTTCCCTCCTACTAGCTTGCTAGGTAATTTCAGAATGTCCAAATGTGCGTTCCTTTTTTTTGGGGGGGGGGGGGGGTGTGTGGATTTTGAATGTTATTTTATCTTTCATGTGGGCTGCCAATAGTGTTAAGTAAGGAGGGTCTGGCTAAAGTAGCACACATTATTGAGCCATTTGGCAATCAATGAAGTGCAGAGGGTTACCTGTCCAACCCCCCCCCCCCCAAAACCCCTAGTTATTGTCAATGGCCCATCAGAAGTGGGGCGATTGATGGGGGGTGAGTCATCTGCTAGGGGGACCCTCTACTTTGCGTTGCAAATACTTTCCAGCTTTAAATGTAAAAGTCTGTCTTCTTCCAAGATGTTTAGTGTCTAATCTGCTTGCAATGTTTATGTGCAAAGTGACTAATTTATTTTTCTTGTTTCACTCCACAGTTCCCTTCCACGCCACAGGAATGGCAGACTGTGGCCTCCCACTTTGCCACCCGTTGGGACTTTCCTAACTGCGGAGGTGCAATTGATGGGAAACACGTCCGCATCGTCCCACCCCCCCAACTCGGGGTCCTACTATTATAATTACAAGGGGTTTAATAGTGTCATGATGTTGGCGGTGGTGTCGGCGACATACGAGTTTTTGTATGTGGACGTGGGGATGAACAGCCGAATCTCGGATGGTGGTGCCATTGCGCACACGGAGTTCTACTGGCGTCTCCAAAGTGGCAGTCTGTGCTTGCCACCTTCGTCTTTGTCGCAGATGAAGCGTTTGCATTGACTGCCCATCTGATGAGGCCCTTCCCGATGAGGACCCTCACCCCAGACCAGAGGGTCTTCAATTACAGGCTGTCAAGAGCCCGCAGAGTGGTGGAGAACACCTTCGGGATCCTGGCCAGCCGCTTCCGCCTGTTTTTGACGGCTATTAACTTGGCGGAATACAAACTCAACCACATAGTTCTTGCCTCTTGCATATTGCACAACTTTTTGAAAAGACACAACACCAACTATGTGGTGACCGTTGGCCCAGATGTTGAGGGCCCTTCCAATGCCGACCTCACAGCCCTTCAAGCGGCACGTCCAGGCTTGCCACCTCGAAATGCCCGTGCGGTCCGCGAGCAATATATGGACTACTTTGTGGGTAGGGGGGCCATTGCTCTGCCTGACGATGTGTGAGAGGCATTTTTAAATAAATATATTTTTTTACCAAACCTATGATTTCTTGTCATTTCCATATTCTAGCTTATTTGAGATATACATTTTTGCCCTTTAGCTTCAACAGTGGGAATGCACTTTCTGGGCAAAAGGAGGTAACAGTCTCTTCTTCCCAAAAAGATTCTTCTCATGTTGTGTGTTTGCTACCTAATCTTTGGTCTAGAGAAGGTTTGTAGTGCATAACTGACACCCAAAATACTCCTTTTCATCACCATGACAGAAATGTGTGTATTACCAAAAATGGTGTGCTACGTGTTTTCAAACAAATCACTGTGGGTGTCATATACATAAGTCAAATCTACTATGCTCTACAAGTGCAGTGCAAAAGTGCCCTGGAAAATACACTTGCAGTGCAAACTGGACTTGCCTTTAGTAAATAACACCCATTGCCCTCCAAATCCTTTACAGTTGACATACACAATGCTGTTTTATTTTTAAATAAGGAAGCCACACATTTAGAAAATTAAAAAAGTTTACTTGCAACACATTCACAAGTGCATTTACAAACTTCTTGCCCAAACTGACAAGATCTTGGTTCTTGACAACATTGTTTACAAACATTCTGCATTTGGTAAAACAAGGCATGGAGCAAAACAGAACATAGGAACTAGGAAAGTTCAACTTTCTAAAGTGAAGACAAGATCAGACATGACTATATGTTAAAAGTGTGTTTGATCTTGCCTTCATCACATGGGGGGTCACCCCTGGAAAGTTGAAATTTAGAACATGCACACAATTTGGGTCTGAAAATGGTCATTAGATGGTAAAACACATGCCTAGAATCTTCAAAAGTGCCATTTTCCATCATGGGGATGAATGGACGTTTTTTGGGGGTGCAACCCCTTCACCACAACCACTTTAGTAGTTCGGAAAGTGGTTGCACCCCCAAAAAACATTGTCATTCATCCACCATGATGGGAGCTAGCACATGTGGACACAATGTGTGCATGTTCCAAATTTCACACAGTTCCTAAGTAAGTTGCAAATGTGTTCAGAAACAGCCACATATGTGTGTGAATTACTTGGTGCGTTTTCAGATTTTTCCTAAAACATCAATGATGTTCTTCAATTTTTGTTGAACATCATTGATGTTTTGCTTTATGTCATCTAGATCTCGATTGCAGACCATTATCTCCCCGATGAGTACGTGGGCAAAAGTGCGATTCTTCTTCCACAACATCCACGTCACCTAAAAACAGCCAAAAAACAAAAAAATGTGTTGTGGAAATGAGGCAGGCATACATTGATTAGCTTACCAGTAGTTGTGTTCTCCCACACTCACCTGTTGTGGTGACAAGTTCTCCAATTTCTATGATCTCTCCTTCCTCCTCCTCCTCCTCTGCTTCTGGTCTTTCCCCTTCTTTGGGAGGTGTTGGTTTTGTGGTTTCCTCAGACGTCATGAGTTTTCGCTCCCCTATGAGAAGGTACAAAAGGAAGATTTAGCAACACAATCTATTGAGGGCAGAAATAGGAAATGTCAAACATTGCTTGAAAGTGAGGGACAATATTTTTGTTTGGCCAGTTACAAATGACACCAACATGAATGTAGTCACTTTGTAAAGGTGATAAACTTACTAGCTTTTTGGTAGAAGTTTGTCTGATGGAGACCCCCCTCTAGTATCCACTGGAGCACATGTGTGGAAAAGCATAATTAAAAGTGGGTTTGGGTGTCCCAGCACTAGTGCTCTACAGTCCAGATGGGTAAACAGCTACTGGGTGACCTCTCCTTTACATTGAATAAATTGGCTTTACATTCTTGATGACATTTCTAGTGAGAACAAACTTCCTTGGACCAAAAAAAACACCAAACATCGTATTATAAGTAGCCGAACGATCGAGGTTGAGTACCATCGAATGGACACACACACGAACATGACAGTGGCAGAAAGATCGAGGTTGAGTACGATCAAATGCACAGACGAACATGAAAGTGGCCATTTTCTAATGTACAACTTTGTCAAAATACAAACACATGGAGCAGTATGCAAGCCAAAAATCAAACACAAAACACAACTACTTACTTTTTTGAAGAACTCGCTTGATCTTTCTGTACTGATCGGGCTCCCTCAGTTTCAGGTCTGACCAGCGTTTCCTCAGTTGCTCCTTGGATCGTTGTACCCCAAAATGATTGTACAGCCTCCTCACAACTTTAGACATGATCTTGGCCTTGCGGACATTGGGGTTGAGGTAAGGCCCATACTTCCCATCATAGTCGCTCCTCTTTAATATGTCCACCATCTCCAACATTTCTCCAAATGACATATTGGAGGCCTTGAATTTCAGGCTCCGGGATCGGGACGTTTCTGCCTCCGGCCTTTCCTCGTCCACCTAAAACGTCACACGCCTGTGTCGTAGCCACGATCTGTGAGACGAGGGAGAGAAAGCTCACGCACGAGACGATCGCTAAAACGAAGGTACATTTTGACGTTGGTACATAACTAGCCTAGACTGATTAGACCTTGAGGCTTCTTTATGGAGAAGATTAGGAGAGTTTAGCCTGACATTATTTATAGTGTTTTGTGTGGTGTTGTGTCTTGCAGAGATTATGGACCGCTTCAACCATGTGAGTTTTCTCCCCCTCTTCATTGATAAATATCGGGAAATGCCCCTATTATGGCAGGCGAAACACCGAGACTACAGCAACAGACCAAAGAGGTACGCAGCCATGAAGAAACTTCAAAGCCAAGGTTCCCCACGGCAACCGTGGAGACCTTAAGAATAAAAATTGCCAACCTGAGGAGTACCTATTTCAGGGAGCGCAATAAGGTCCGGAAGTCCCAAGCATCTGGAGCTGGAGCAGATGAGGTCTATGTCCCCACGCTCTGGTACTATGAAAGCCTCCATTTTCTCAAAGACCAGGCTAATGTCAGGAAGTCACTCTCGACTCTTCCTTGCACGCGTCCTTCCATGCACGCCACCCCTGATGAGGCTTCCGAGGAGCAACCTGGGCCTTCCAGTCTGGAAGATGTGGAGGAGCCCAGCTTGAGCCATGTATAGTAGTTTTGTAACCATTTTTGAGAATAATGAATGATGTTCACTTAATTCAGGATCCCCAATTGCTTAGTTCCTAACGTGTTTGACATATCAACTGACAGTAGTGTTGTAGACAGTTGGGGCAAGAATCTAAACTGCAGGGCTGAGAATTGTATGGTTTTCTATTTGTAAACATTTTGCAACAGTCACTAGATGAAAATTGTGTGTGTTTGATGAACAAATAACCGAAACTATGTCCCTTTTTCATACACAGGAAGACCTCAGCCAGGAGGTGGCTGGGGAATGTGGCAGTCAGGAGGAGGCAGGGGTTAGTGGCAGCCAACAGGGAGGTAGGCGTAGGAGCCTGACTGTCTCCCAAGTCCCTCCCCTCTGCCTTCCCTACAGAAGGGCGAGAAGGATGGGGGAGGTGGGAGAGTCAGCGCTCCAGCTGATCAAAGATGCTTCAGCCTCCCTATATGCCACACCCACCTACGAGGAGGCCTTTGGCTCCTTGGTTGCCAATAAAATGAAGGGTATGGAGGTGGAGCAACGCAGCATGTGTGAGGGGCTCATCCTCAAGGTCATAAATGAGGGGATGGCTGGGGAGATGACCCCACTCACACATGTTTGCGATAGTGACCTTGCTCCGCCTCCTCCTCCTCCTCCTCCTTCTGCCACCCCACCAGCAACACAGCCACAGCGTGCAAGGAAGCGTGGAAGGAAGACCTGAGAGTGACGACCTGGATTCAGTCTGGTCTGAGAGAAGATGGAGCCTCTCGTAGTACCAGAGCCTGGGGACCTAGATGGCATCTGCTGCAGTTCCGGATGTTTTGGACTTCAGGACTAGATAGCACTCCCTTATTATTTAGATACAGTGGTGTGAAAAAGTGTTTGCCCCCTTCCTCATTTCCTGTTCCTTTGCATGTTTGTCACACTTAAGTGTTTCGGAACATCAAACCAATTTAAACCAATTTAAACAATAGTCAAGGACAACACAAGTAAACACAAAATGCAATTTGTAAATGAAGGTGTTTATTATTAAAGGTGAAAAAAAATCCAAACCATCATGGCCCTGTGTGAAAAAGTGATTGCCCCCTAAACCTAATAACTGGTTGGGCCACCCTTAGCAGCAACAACTGCAACCAAGCGTTTGCGATAACGTGCAATGAGGCTTTTACAGCGTCCTGGAGGAATTTTGGCCCACTCATCTTTGCAGAATTGTCCTAATTCAGTTACATTAGAGGGTTTTCGAGCATGAACGGCCTTTTTAAGATCATACCACAACATCTCAATAGGATTCAGGTCAGGACTTTGGCTAGGCCACTCCAAAGTCTTCATTTTGTTTTTCTTCAGCCATTCGGTGGTGGACTTGCTGGTGTGTTTAGGATCATTGTCCTGCTGCAGAACCCAAGTTTGTTTCAGCTTGAGTACACGAACAGATGGTCGGACATTCTCCTTCAGGATCTCTTGGTAGACAGCAGAATTCATAGTTCCTTTTATCACGGCAAGTCTTCCAGGTCCTGAAGCAGCAAAACAGCCCCAGACCATCACACTACCACCACCATATTTTACTGTTGGTATAATGTTCTTTTTCTGAAATGCAGTGTTCCTTCTACGCCAGATATACTTGGACACACACCTTCCAAAGAGTTCCACTTTTGTCTCATCGGTCCACAGAATGTTGTCCCAAAAGTCTTGGGGATCATCAAGATGTGTTGTGGAGAAATTGAGATGAGCTTTGATGTTCTTTTTGCTCAGCAGTGGTTTTCTCCTTGGAACTCTGCCATGCAGGCCATTTTTGCCCAGTCTTTTCCTGATGGTGGAGGCATGAACGCTGACCTTAACTGAGGCAAGTGAGGCCTGCAGTTCCTTGGACGTTGTTGTGGGGTCTTTTGTGACCTCTTGGATGAGTCGTCGCTGCGCTCTTGGGGTAATTTTGGGTGGCCGGCCACTCCTGGGAAGGTTCACCACTGTTCCATGTCTTCGCCATTTGTGGATAATGGCTCTCACTGTGGTTCGCTGGATTCCCAAAGCTTTGGAAATGGCTTTATAACCCTTTCCAGACTGATAGATCTCAATTACTTTCTTTCTCAATTGTTCCTGAATTTCTTTGGGTCTCGGCATGATGTGTAGCTTTTAAGGATCTTCTGGTGGACCTTACTGTGTCAAGCAGCTCCTATTTAAGTGATGCCTTGATTGTGAACAGGTGTGGCAATAATCAGGCCTGGGTGTGGCTAGAGAAATTGAACTCAGGTGTGGACAACCACAGTTATAGTATGTTTTAACAAGGGGGGCAATCACTTTTTCACACAGGGCCATGATGGTTTGGATTTTTTTTTTCACCTTTAATAATAAACACCTTCATTTACAAATTGCATTTTGTGTTTACTTGTGTTGTCCTTGACTATTGTTTAAATTGGTTTGATGTTCCGAAACACTTAAGTGTGACAAACATGCAAAGGAACAGGAAATGAGGAAGGGGGCAAACACTTTTTCACACCACTGTAGGTACTCCTCAGGCCCCCAATTTTTGACGCTTCAAAAATGATGTTTGCCGTGGGGGTCCAAGGCTTTGCAAATTCCCCAAGTTTCTCCATCGCTTTGGTTTGTTGCTGAGACCTAAATAAAGGTATTTTTGATTTGAAATAATCATTGCCTATGTGTTTTACTTTTCTACAATGTCAGTTTATTTGTGAGTAGGCAGGTACATTTCACTAATCATAAAGTATAATTAACAAGGGGCACCAACAACCAACAAACTCCTAGTAAATTTAAGCAACAAATAGAAATGTTAATAATGTTGTTTTGCTAAGTTGAGACACACAACCCCCCTCAAAAAAAAAAAAATTCCTTAAAATATGTATTCCAAAAAAAAAACAAAAAGGACAAATCCCCCCAAAAATATAACAAAGATTCTTTTCCGATCTGAGTAAAAATAAACATGTAGAAATCCTGTAAAGTAATAAAGAACTAAGTTTGGGAGAAGTGCGGGTGAATAGGAGCAGCTAAAACATGTCATTCTTCTTGCATTGTAAAGAAAAAGAGAATGCGCTGCATTAAAGACATTTTAACATTGCAGCGTGACGAATGTGCTGTGTCGATTAGGAAAGGTAGTTTTACCTGACCGAGCGCTTCCGTCACAGAATTTCTTCTGAGCATGCGTAGCACTTTGTCCGTCGGACTACGCTACACACGGTCGGATTTGGTCTGATCGGACTTTGGTGTCAGAAAATCTATCCAGCAGGAGATACGACTTTGTCCATCGGACAATCCGAGGTACACTGTCCGATGGTGCCTACACACGGTCGGATTTTACCGACAACATTGTCCGATAGGACAGAATCCATCGGAAAATCCGACCGTGTGTATGGGGCTTAAGGAGGGGTCGTAGCACAGTCACACATGAGAACTATACCCTTTCTCCCTTCATTTCCACTTCAATTCTTAAATAGTGAGTGCCCGTGTTTCTATCCATGGACCCCATATTTTGTGGAATTTTTGCGGGCATTTCCGTCCTTTATATGTTAGCTTGTATATCGGGAGGACCGAGTCCACCAGTGTACGCCACTGAGCAATTGTTGGTCGGGGTGTGGGCTTTTTTTAACGTGTCTGCTGCTGACAATAGTGTTG
>CM053026.1:754936202-755014074 GCA_028564925.1 Lithobates sylvaticus | reverse complement strand
CACAGGCAGCAACACACACACACAGGCAGCAACACACACAGGCAGCACACACACACACACACACAGCAACACACACACACAGGCAGCAACACACACACACACACACACACACACAGGCAGCAACACACACACACACACAGGCAGCACACACACACACACACAGGCAGCACAACACACACACACACACACAGGCAGCACACACACACACACAGGCAGCAACACACACACACACACAGGCAGCAACACACACAGCAACACACACACAGGCAGCAACACACACACACAGGCAGCAACACACACACACACAGGCAGCAACACACACACACAGGCAGCAACACACACACACAGGCAGCAACACACACACAGCACACACACACACACAGGCAGCAACACACACACAGGCAGCAACACACACACACAGGCAGCAACACACACACACAGGCAGCAACACACACATATCAGTAAAAAATGCAGGCCCAAAACCCAATAAACCACAGTAATGTATCCTACAAAACCCTTACCTTCGTACAGAGCGCTCGCTACTTCCGTTCGGAAAACACGTGGCCCTCAAACAGCCTTATATACACTGCGCACGCGTCGAAGTCCGCCTGCGTCCTCCGCGTCGCCCGCCCATGACGTTCCTCGTGACGAGTATTCCCCGCCCCGCTTCCCCTCGTTGCATTGGGGGTGAATAAGTACATGAAGATGGCGGACACATTCTCAGCAAGTAGCGCGGAGGAAAGCCCAGAACCCCAGACATCTGCATCCAGCAGCAGATATAAGGCCACCAATATGGCCTTTGAAGAGATGGTGGAGATGGTGGACATCCTCCAAAGGGAAGATTACAACGGGGAAAATGGCCCCTAACCTCGACCCAACTTGCGCAAGGACAAGATTCTGAGTACAGTCGTCAGCACCCTGGAGCATAAGTTCGGCGTACAAAGGGGCAAGGATGGTCCGACATTAAATCCAGGGAGCCCGATCAGTACAGGAGAATTTGAAAAGCAATCAAAAAAAGTAAGTCAAGCACGTGCGCTACTATGGTTATATTTGATATGTCTAATCTTGCGAAGATTTATTATAATTCGTACGTGAATCTTGCGAAGATTTTATTAGAATTCGTACGTAAATCTTGCGAAGATTTTATTAGCACCCGTACATGAATCTGGCGAAGATTTTATTAGAACTCGTACGTGAATCTGGCGAAGATTTTATTAGCACTCGTACGTGAATCTGGCGAAGATTTTATTAGAACTCGTACGTGAATCTGGCGAAGATTTTATTAGAACTCGTACGTGAATCTGGCGAAGATTTTATTAGATGCTGCAGCTACCATCTTTGATATTGGAATCATGAAATTAATCTTTGCGGCTTCACTTCCCGGGTCACTATTGGGCATGCGCCAGTTGCGCAATGCAATAGGACTGGTCCGCGCTAGCTCTGGGACCCCTGTGTGTCCCAGCAGACAGCACGGTGGGACGGGATGTGGCGTATACTTCTGTGGGAGTCTATGGCTGGATGTGTGTGCAAATACCTGCCTTACACAGGTATCTGCAACCCCTCCCCCCTAAAAGGTTCCAAATAAGACACCAGAGGGGTGCAGGGATCCAATGAGCGGAAGTTCAACTTTAGGGTTTAAGGCCGGTTTAAGTATTGGAGTTTCATTAGATAGAGATTTAAATTCTGTATTCAAGTAGGATCTTGTAACAAACTGCTAATAATTGGACAACACTTTTAAACAATGTTTAATATTCATATTTTGGCACTCAAATATCAGTGTGATTAAAAGTGTACCTTTGTGTTCCATTACCATAGGGGGCAAAAGACTCAGACGTCACTCAGGACATCCCAGGACCTCCCGGCCTCAGCAGACTAATTGGGCAGTTAGCCCAAGCCCACGCGGGGATGTGGAGGAAGTTGAGGTGCTTGAAGTCGAGCACATCTGCACCCCACCAAGTGAGTGTCTGAGAACACAGATTGAGCTACTAAATTAAGGTCTGCATGTTTTTGACCTTTTTTTTCTTGTGTTTTATCTACCCAACTTTTAGGTGATGATCTGGTTGTGGAAGGCCAAGCTGCGGAGCCATTTTCCACGGACAGTGCCCACAGGCTTATTGGCCAGATCATGGGCTGGAATATGCAGCTGGAAAAAATGGGAAACCAGTTGGAAACCATGCAGAAGGAGATGGCAAACCAGTTGCAAACCATGCAGAAGGAGATGGCCACCATGCAGCAGGGAATGAAGGACATGATTGATGTTTTGGGGAGAATCTAAAGACCCCTTTTCCATTTCCAAACATCAATCATGTCCTTCATTCCCCTTTTGATCCGCAATTTTTTTAGAATTTTAGATGCCAAATTTTGAATATGCACATGGTGTGTCAACATGTGCTATGTGCCATCAGGGGATCTCAATGTACGCATTTTGTGTTTGCAACCCCTAATGCTAGTAGGTGAGAGGAAAGGGGTTTCACACACAAAACACGTCCATTGATTCCCCATGATGGAACATAGCACATGTTGACATTACCCATTTTGATGTTAAATTTGTGTGCATATTCAAAATTTGGCTTCTACTGTACATGGGTTACCAGTTGAACTTTGTAAGTTCCCTAGTTTTACATTGCCTAAATATTTTATAATGAAAAAAAAATGTTTTTAATATTTGAAACCTTGTTTTTATTTTTTCAAAAAAAAAAATGTTGGATAAAAATAAAAAAAAAATATTATATATTATATTACCAAAACCAAAAAAAAAAATGAAAAATGTTGGGAAAAAATAACAAAAAAATATTATATTACCAAAACCAAAAAAAAAACAAAACAAAAAAAAAATAAAAGATAATAAATCAACAAAAAGTAAATAAAAATGTTTGGATGTGCACTATAATAAAAAAAAAATGTTTGCACAAATTAAACAATATGTGTGGCTTCTTCTTTTTAAATACTACCAGTTTGACCAAAAAATGTTGTGGTTCATTGACAAAGGGGCTTATTTACTAAACGCTAAACAAGTTTTGCACTATAATAAGTGCACTAGGACAACATATAAAACAGCCAAAAATAAAAGCAAAGAATACGAAAAAAACAATATTTGAAACAGACATCAATGGATTTATTTTTCAAAAATAAAGTAAGTTTTAAGGGTCTGCTGCCATTGCAATGGCCCCCCTACCATTAAAATAAGTTAAATATCGGTCCCGCACTTGCTGTGCTGCTTGTGGGGCCAAGCCAAGACGGCGATTATCCAGCCCTGTCATCTCGGCCTCCACTCCGGCCTCAGGCCCAATAGGTAGTGTGTAGCTGGTCGAATGCTTCCGGAGGTAATTGTGCATTATACAGCAGGTGAGAATAATTGTATTGAGTTTGTACTCTGCCAGATGGATCGAAGTTAAGAGCAATCTGAAACGGTTGGCCATAATTCCGAAGGCATTTTCAACCACCCTTCTTGCTCTGGCCAACCTAAAATTAAAAATCCTCCTCTCAGGGGTGAGGGATCTTTGGGGAAATGGCCTCATCAGGTGTTCACCCAGACCAAACGCCTGGTCGGCAATGAAAACAAAGGGGAGTCCCTCCACATTCTCTGCATCTGGTGGCAGCTCCAGGCCACCAGTCTGGAGACGACGGCAGAACTCCGTCTCGTTAAACACTCCTCCATCCGACATCCGGCCGTTTTTTCCCCACATCCACATAAAGAAAGTCATATTGTGCCGACACCACCGCCATCAACACTATACTATGGAACCCCTTATAGTTCCAATGGGGTGGGGGCACAATTCGGACATGTTTCCCGTCAATCGCCCCTCCGCAGTTGGGAAAGTCCCAACGGGCAGCAAACTGGGAAGCCACAGTCTGCCATTCCTGTGGCGTGGAAGGACACTGTGAAGTCAAACAGAAAGATACAATTATAATTAAAAACAAGCCAAAACACCAAACTAAATCCAAGAAATTAACAAACAATTTTGAGCAACATATGTATTTATTTTCTTAGTCCTTGAAATCAAACCAAAATATTAAAGATAAGGGACAATTCTCTGATTGATGAACCCTCTGATGGCCCAGAGAAGATAATAATGGGGATGTGGGTGGGGAGTAATTAATTCTAAGGTCAAACAATACACATGTAAACAATTAAACAGTGTGGGTGGGGGGGGGGGGGGGGGGGCTGGGTTAATTAGAAGCTGACCCAAAATACATGCAAGCAATTAAACAGTGTGGGGGGGGGGGGGGGCTGGGTTAATTAGAAGCTGAGCCAAAACACATGCAAACAATTAACAGTGTGGGGGGGGGGGGGGCTGGGGGGGGGGGGGGGTTAATTAGAAGCTGAGCCAAAACACATGCAAACAATTAAACAGTGTGGGGGGGGGGGCTGGGTTAATTAGAAGCTGACCCAAAACACATGCAAACAATTAAACAGTGTGGGTGTGGGGGGGGCTGGGTTAATTAGAAGCTGACCAAAAAACACATGCAAACAATTAAACAGTGTGGGGGGGGGCTGGGTTAATTAGAAGCTGACCCAAAACACATGCAAACAATTAAACAGTGTGGGTGGGGGGGGGGCTGGGTTAATTAGAAGCTGACCCAAAACACATGCAAACAATTAAACAGTGGGGGGGGGGGGGCTGGGGGGGGGGGGTTAATTAGAAGCTGACCCAAAACACATGCAAACAATTAAACAGTGTGTGGGGGGGGGCTGGGTTAATTAGAAGCTGACCAAAAACACATGCAAACAATTAAACAGTGTGGGTGGGGGGGCTGGGTTAATTAGAAGCTGAGCAAAAAACATGCAAACAATTAAACAGTGTGGGTGGGGGGGGGGCATGCAAAAAATTAAACAGTGTGGGTGGGGGGGGGGCTGGGTTAATTAGAAGCTGACCCAAAAAACAAGCAAACAATTAAACAGTGTGGGGGGGGGGGGGCTGACCCAAAACACATGCAAACAATTAAACAGTGTGTGGGGGGGGGCTGGGTTAATTAGAAACTGACCCAAAACACATGCAAACAATTAAACAGTGTGGGGGGGGGCTGGGTTAATTAGAAGCTGACCAAAAACACATGCAAACAATTAAACAGTGTGGGGGGGGGGGCTGGGTTAATTAGAAGCTGAGCCAAAACACATGCAAACAATTAAACAGTGTGTGGGGGGGGGGGGCTGGGTTAATTAGAAGCTGACCCAAAACACATGCAAACAATTAAACAGTGTGGGTGGGGGGGGGGGGGTGGGTTAATTAGAAGCTGACCCAAAACACATGCAAACAATTAAACAGTGTGGGGGGGGGCTGGGTTAATTAGAAGCTGAAGTGTGGGGGGGGGGGGCTGGGTTAATTAGAAGCTGACCAAAACAACATGCAAACAATTAAACAGTGTGAGTGGGGGGGGGGGCTGGGTTAATTAGAAGCTGACCAAAAACACATGCAAACAATTAAACAGTGTGGGGGGGCTGGGTTAATTAGAAGCTGACCCAAAACACATGCAAACAATTAAACAGTGTGGGTGGGGGGGCTGGGTTAATTAGAAGCTGAGCCAAAAAACAAGCTGAGCCAAAACACATGCAAACAATTAAACAGTGTGGGGGGGGGGCTGGGTGTGGGTGGGGGGGGGGGGGGGGCTGGGGGGGGGTGGGTTAATTAGAAGCTGACCCAAAACACATGCAAACAATTAAACAGTGTGGGTGGGGGGGCTGGGTTAATTAGAAACTGACCCAAAACATATGCAAACAATTAAACAGTGTGGGGGGGGGGGGGGTTAATTAGAAGCTGACCCAAAACACATGCAAACAATTAAACAGTGTGGGTGGGGGGGCTGGGTTAATTAGAAGCTGAGCCAAAACACATGCAAACAATTAAACAGTGTGGGTGGGGGGGGCTGGGTTAATTAGAAGCTGACCCAAAACACATGCAAACAATTAAACAGTGTGGGGGGGGCTGTGTTAATTAGAAGCTGACCCAAAACACATGCAAACAATTAAACAGTGTGGGTGGGGGGGCTGGGTTAATTAGAAGCTGACCCAAAACACATGCAAACAATTAAACAGCGTGGGTGGGGGAGGCTGGGTTAATTAGAAGCTGAGCCAAAACACATGCAAACAATTAAACAGTGTGGGTGGGGGGGGGGGCTGGGTTAATTAGAAGCTGACCCAAAACACATGCAAACAATTAAACAGTGTGGGGGGGGGGGGCTGGGTTAATTAGAAGCTGACCCAAAACACATGCAAACAATTAAACAGTGTGGTGTGGGGGGGGGGGGGCTGGGTTAATTAGAAGCTGAGCCAAAACACATGCAAACAATTAAACAGGGGGGGGGCAGTGTGGTGTGGGGGGGGGGGCTGGGTTAATTAGAAGCTGACCCAAAACACATGCAAACAATTAAACAGTGTGGGGGGGCAGGGTTAATTAGAAGCTGACCCAAAACACATGCAAACAATTAAACAGTGTGGGTGGGGGGGGGGCTGGGTTAATTAGAAGCTGACCCAAAACACATGCAATCAATTTAAAAAAGAGGGGCAAGGGGGTGAAAGGGGGGGGGTGAGTAAAGCAGTACAATGGAGCTGTTAAGATACCTTTTTTTACAACTAACGTGACTAGGCTAGGGGTGTTTAGGGGCCCAACATTCCATGCTGGGGAGGTTGGTGCAAGCAAATATGCATGTGACCCCCTAAATAATACATTCTAAAGCAATTTCTATAAGTGAACCGTAAAATAAAAAAAAAAAAAAAAAACATGCATGCATGAATAGGGGACATTCATAGAATAGTCCTATCATGGTAATTAGCTAATTATGAAATTGATGCACTACATTAGCAAACATACAAGACATAGGTAATTTTAAAAGAGAAAACTTACCTTAATGTATTCCTCCTGCAGGACGTGAATAATGGCAGAACAGGTCTCTGGAATAATGAGCCCCAGAGCCTGGGGGGAGATGCCTGTCGTGAACTTGAGGTCCTGCAAGCTTCTCCCCGTCGCCAAGTAACGCAACGTGGCGACTAGCCTCTGCTCCGCACTGATGGCTTGCCGAAAGGGAATTCTGCCTGCTAATATAAGGGGACAGCGAAGCCAACAGACGGTGAAAAACGGGGTCCGTCATCCTGAGATAATTCCTGAAATCATCAGGATTATTCTCACGGATCTCACGGAGCAAAGGCATGTGCGAGAATTGGTCACGCTGGCGCAGCCAATTCTTGGTCCATGAACTCCTCCTCACCTGTTCATGGACTGGGCTCGGGGCAAAGTGTTAACCGCAACACCGAGCCCCTGCACAGCACGAACTCGTTCCCGAGTACGTCCACACTCCATGGCTTCAAAACGGTCGGCTGATCAAACAAACAACTTAAAGCGGTTCTGCACCCATTTCATTTAGTAAATCTCTTTGCCTTCCAAAATCAGGCAAAGAGTACTAAATGAAATGTTTTTTTTTTTTTTTTTTTTTACCTTACCTTGTAATTGAAGACTTCCGGTCTTCTCTCTCTGCGGCGGCGGGCGGGGTCTCTGCGTCGATCGTCGTCACGCCGCACTGTCTCCTGGGATCTGGTGTCATTGATCCCAGGAGTCAGTGCGGGCATCTTCCGAAATCTCGCGAGATTTCGGCCACATCTTCCGAAATCTCGTGAGATGTCGGCAGATGTGCCGTTACTGCGCACGCGCGAGTAACGGCGGTGCATGCTGGGCCATCTAAAGTTCCTGTGGGTGTTTCACATGCCCACAGGCAAGATGGCCCCCAGCACAAAAGAAGAAGACGAGGAACTTCATCGGACGAAAACCGGCGGCAATCGAGATGGAAGATGGAACAGGTGAGTCCCCAATAAAGGTAAGCATCCTTTTTATTCCGTCACAAAAAAAAAATTTTTTACAGAGTGCATAACCGCTTTAACTGAACGCACTGAAGAACAGCAAGGCCTATGAAGAACAAACTGAACAGGAACGAGCGGACCAGAACGGCCTGAGAACAGGTAGGAACTGATCCACACGCACTGAAAGACAGATACAAACCTCACAAGCACAAACTGAACGGCAGAAACGAGCGAATTAAGCAGAAGTCTGAGAAGCGCAAATAGTCTCTAACCAAACGTCAACTAACACGAGATACACACGAGATTAGTTAACGGTGCCCAAAGGGTGTCGTTTTGGATCTTGAGCTTCCTTTTTCTAGTCCCGTCGTATGTGCTGTACGTCATCGCGTGAACCGCCTGACTTTTTGCGTGATCGTGTGTGGTCAAGTCCGTTCGCTTTTTAGTCCGCCGAAGCCAGCTGGAAAGTCCAGCGGATTGTCCGCTGGACTAGGTCCGCTGGCAAAAGTCCGCACGTGTGTACGTGGCATAAGCGATACTGGACTGTCATTGTAATTGCTGGTTAGAGCAGTAGAAAGCTACTTAAGTGAAGTTATTTTTTTTTTTGTTGCTATGTGTATCATGCCTAAAGTTACCAGATGGTTAATGCATACAGTGCACTCCTGGTTCGAGATCTAAAAAAAGTATAAATGATACTACTTTTATGTTTCCTATTCCAACATGGTGCACTTCACCACTATATCAACCTATTACCAAGAATGCACTTTATGTCTTTTTTTGAACTGTGGCCAGGCGGCAAAGGAAGAGCCAATATTGGGGGGGGGGGTTCTTATGGGCCAGTTTCCCCTAAATAGTCAGGGATCCCAGCAGCCTTTTGTCAGTATATGTTTAAGACATGCTGTAGAGATTGGGGAGCGGCTTCAAGAACAATATTGAACATACACAAACCCCTCTAAATAAAATTTGTGGGGATGTCATAACGCTGTATGTGGTGTTACAGAACAGTATGATTTTCTTTTTTTTTTTTTTTTTTCAATTATTTTATTTATTTTAAACATAATACAGGCTCAAGTACATACAGAAAATAGGGAGGAAAAAAAATAAAAATTTATTATCAAATACTTACCGTAATTTTCCTTTCCTGATGGACTCCATGGCAGCCTACGTGTGGGTTAACCCCGCCTCCTCGCCAATGCTATAGGACCCCATTCCCATAAATTAACACTCATCACTCCACACTGTGTTCCGTAACTAGCCTACTCATATGACTCATGGGTAGGAACTCCGTCTGCCATGTAGTCCATCAGGAAAGGAAAATTACGGTAAGTATTTGATAATAAATTCTCCTTTTTCCTGACAGACTCCATGGCAGCCTACGTGTGGGAAATAACTAGCCGACCACACGGGTGGGTATGCTTTAAACAGAAAATATTTAATTTGACCTATCAGCCGATAAGATTTTTAAACCATAGTTTACAGAAGACAAAGAAGCACTTTCAATGCAATAATGCGACATGAACATATTGATAGAGGCCCAAGAAGCCGCCTTGCAGATGGTATCAGGAGCCACATGTTGGGCCGCCGCCCACGAAGTAACCATTCCTCCGGTAGAGTGTGCCGTCACTGCCTCAGGAGGAGCCAAGCCCTTAGCCCTATAAGCTTGTTGTATGGTTCTTACGATCCAGGATGCCAGTGTCCTAGTTGAAGCTTTGTTTCCCTTGTTGCTGCCTGAGTGCAGTATAAAGGGATGATCGGAACGCCTAAAGGGGGAAGTGATTAGAAGATATTCTTTCAGGGCTTCCCCAACATCCAAAGGATGAATATCATCGGATCTGAAGGTAGGTAGAACGATCTCTTGGTTATGATGGGACACCGAAGTCACCTTTGGGTTGGATCCCAACATAGGAATGAGGACCAATCGGTCTGGGAAAAAAGTCAAAAAGTGTTCTTCGAATCCCAGAGACCCAATTTCCGAGACTCTTTTGGCTGAAGTAACCGCTACTAGAAAAGCAACCTTTGCCGAAAAGTCTCTGATGGAAAGCGGGGATGGCCCCGACATACTTAGTCCAGAAATTGAGTCAAGGACAAGGGGAAGATCCCATTTGGGGAATCTGGGCTTTCTTTGGGGCTTAAGTCTTGAGGCCCCCAAAAAAACTGACAAATTAATGGATGAACTGCCCATGAGGTACCGGAGAAGGCTGACAAAGCCGAAACTTGCACCCTGAGGGAGCGTATATGCCCCGTACACACGGTCGGACAATCCGACCACAAAATCCATCGGATTTTTTCCGACGGATTTAGTCCGACACTGGTGTTGCATACACACGGTCGGACAAAGTTGTCGGAAAATCCGATCATTCTGAACGTGGTGACGTTTGTTGCCTACGACGGGACTACGTAGAGGCTAGTAGCCAATAGCTTTGTACTTGTAATGTGATCTGAGCATGCGTGGCACTTTGTCCGTCGGAATTCGCTACACACGATCGGAAAAAGACCGATAGGACTTTGTTGTCGGAAAAATTGAGAGCAGGAGATAAAACTTTGTCCGTCGGAAAATCCGATGGAAAATCCGATGGAAAATGTCCGATGGAGCCTACACACGGTTGGAATTTCCAACAACATTGTCCGATAGGACATTTTCCGTCGGAAAATCTGACCGTGTGTACGGGGATATAGACAAAGTAAGATCAAGGCTAGTTTGCAAAAAACAGAAAAACAGAAAATGAGCAAAAGTCTACAAACTTGGACCAGAGTCTGCCATAGACCTTGTTTGTGCTCGATCTCCTTGAGCTCATTAGGGTAGAAATTACACTCAAAGCACATCCGATAGACTCTAGCCTCTTCCTCTCAAGAACCAGACCATCAGTCTCAGTACTGCCGGGCAAGGGTGCAGTACCGCACCCTGAGAAAGAAGGTCCAGCCTGAGAGGGAGAGGTAACGGCTTCCGAACGCTGAGTTGCACTAAGAGGGGAAACCAAGGCCTGTTGGGCCAATAAGGAGCTATTGTCACCACCTCTACTGCTTCCATTTGAAGCCTCTGAAGGAATCTGAGAATTACTGTTAGTGGAGGGAAGGCATATGCCCTCTTGAACTTCCATTGGTCCGTTAAGGCATCTATCCTGAAGGCCTGGCTGCAGCGACTTTGCGTGTAGAACTTCTCCATCTTGAAATTGCAGGGAGAGGCGAATAGATCTACCTCGGGATTGACCCCCAGTGACAGGATCCACTTGAAGGACTGAACGTGGAGGGAGCACTCGTTGTTGTCCAACTGAGTGCGTGACAGGAAGTCCGCTTGCAAGTTCTGAACCCCTGGGACAAAAACTGTCGAGATGTTTACCAGGTTTTTCAGTGCCCATGAAAGGATGGGTTCTACTTCCCAGCGACTTTGCGTGTAGAACTTCTCCATCTTGAAATTACAGGGAGAGGCGAATAGATCTACCTCGGGATTGACCCCCAGTGACAGGATCCACTTGAAGGACTGAACGTGGAGGGAGCACTCGTTGTTGTCCAACTGAGTGCGTGGCAGGAAGTCCGCTTGCAAGTTCTGAACCCCTGGGACAAAAACTGTCGAGATGTTTACCAGGTTTTTCAGTGCCCGTGAAAGGATGGGTTCTACTTCCCAGAGGAGTGTAGAGCTCTGAGTGCCCCCTTGCCTCTTCATGTAGGAGACAGCTGTGGTGTTGTCCATCCGTAATAACACTGATTTCCCGTTCATAAGATGAGAGAAGTGCTGGAGAGCACACCAGGCTGCTCAGAGTTCCAAGATATTCAACCCCGTAACAGGGAGACCTGTGTCCCATCTGCCTCGCGCAAGGTTCGATCCGCAGAGAGCCCCCCAATCGGTCCCACTGGCGTCGGTCGTGACAGTCACCCAAGAGATGGGAGTGATTGAGTGACACGTCAGCAGATTCCTGCGCTGGAGCCACCAGAAGAGGTTGTTCCTCATTGTTGAAGTTATTCGTATGTTTTGGTTTTTGTTTCCTGTTTTCCATTGTCTAAGAAAACCCGACTAGAACGGGCGTAATCTCCACAAGGCCCATTTGACCATAGGAGTCGTTGAAACCATTGTTCCTATGATTTCGAGGCACTGAGAGGCCTTTAGATGCTGGGTGCGTAGAGCTCGAGAGACCCTTTCCTGTATAGTTGGAATTTTTTCCAGTGGAAGAGAGATAATACTCTGTAGAGTGTCAAACTGGGCTCCCAAATAAATCAGACGTTGCGTTGGCTCTAGATGACTCTTTGCCTTGTTCAGAAGCCACCCGAAACTGGACAGTGTAGAAATCACCTGTTCCCATTGTTCCAAGTGCTCTTTTTCTTGTGACAGAACCAGAAGGTCATCCAGGTAATGGTACAGTCGTACCCCTTTTAACCTGATCAGGGCCACAACTGCCAGGAGCACTTTTGAAAAAACCCGAGGGGAGGTCGTCAACCCGAAGGGGAGGCAAATAAATTGTAGATGGTCTTGACCGACATGAAATCTTAGAAATTTTTGGAAGTCTTCCTCGATCGGGACGTGAAAGTAAGCATCCTTTAAGTCGATCAAAATCATCCAGTCCCCTGGTTGGATGGCTTGCTGGATAGTTGAGAGAGTTTCCATTTTGAACTTCCCGTACTCTATGAATTGATTTAGATAGGTCAGATCTATCACCGGGCGCCAAGATCCACTTTTCTTTTGTACCAAGAACAGGGGGGAGTAGATTCCCTGAAACCGTTCTTCTTTTGGCACCTGAACTACTGCACCCTGAGACTTCAACTGTTCCACATATGAAAGCAGTACTTGACTTTGTTCTTCCGAACAAGGAAGTAGGGTGGACACGAACCTGGGAGGAGGAATACTGGAGAAGGTCCATCTGTGACCTGACGAGACTGTCTTGAGGACCCAGTAGTCCGAGATCGAGGCCACCCAGACGTGCTGGAAGAGGGATAGACGGGCCCCCACCCGACCCGCCTGAGCAGGCGCAATCTCAGAAGGACTTGGCCGGCTCATGTCCACTGGATGACTGGTTCTTGACGGACTTACGAAAGGAAGTCTGTCCCCTGCTCCAATTCCTCCTGAAGTCCCGTCCTGGCTTGTAGGAGCATGCCTCTCTTTAACACTCCAGACTGAGTCTTTTAAACTGGGGTTTCTTCCGACCAAACAGCCTTCTGTCCTGGGGAAGGAAGTCCGACTTACCGCCCGTAGCACGCGTTATAGCGTCGTCCAGTTAATTGCCAAATAGTGTAGACCCCTCAAAGGGGATTTTACACCAAGCTTGCTTGGAAACCGTGTCAGCGAGCCAGGGCCGTAACCACAATGCTCGTTTAGCCGTAACTGAGGACAACATAATGCGTGCAAGCAGACGGATCAGGTCAATGGACGCCTCCCCCAGGAAGACTGCTGCAAGCTTCAGTTCCACTGCCGCTGAACTCCTAGCCAGCTCGTCAGAAACACCCTTAAGAAAGGAGTCTACGTTTTCCGTCCAGGCCTCCATGGCCTTGGACATGGCCGCTAGGGCTAAAGCTGGTTTACACGCCATTCCGGCAAGACCATAGATTCTCTTAAGGTCCTGGTCAATTTTTCTCTCCAACCCATCCTTAAAAGATACTGAATCTTCCAACGGGAGAGTCACATGTTTAGCCAGACGCATCAAAGCCGCATCTACAAGCGGTGCGTTTTCTAGGTGTTTCACCTCTTCCATTTTAAAGGGATACAACCTGGATGTTTTATTGGTCATAGAAGATTTTCTATCCACCTTACTCCACTCTTCCTCTATAATATCCTTCAGCTTGGTAAGTAGAGGGAAGTTTGGTCGTTCTTTTCCCAGCTGTTTGAAGAATTTCTTCTGCTTGGTTGGGGGGGTTGGACAAGTCTTCCCACTTGAGGGCCTCCTTAATCGCCTTGATTAGTGGCGAGACCATAGCAAAGTCAAAACCCCGATATTCTCCTCACCTAGGAATTCATCTTCGGAGGATTAATTAGAAGCCCCATAGGGCTGGGAAATACCCGGATCATCACGGGTCTTGTCAGCCTGAGGGCCAGACAAAGTACTGGATTGACTCAGCGTGTGAGAAGCATCCATGTCTCTCAGTGACTGCTGCACAACACATTTCACCAGGGATTCCATACGCTGGCTCTCCGTATCTTTTTCCCTGACCGCCTGGGCATAACATTGGTCACACAAGGACTTGCCCTCCGGGACTCGAGTCCCACATCCCCAGAATGCTCTGCGATTAGAGTGTCTATCATGGCGGTGGGAGCGGTGTCTGGAGGAGGAATGTGAATGTCTCCTCCGATGGTGAGATCCATGCGGAGAGCCTCGTCTGGATCTGGATGACGAATGGTGTTGTGGCCTGGCAAGGTCTCTGTCCTGCGAATCCAATCTAGAAGGGCTAAAGCAGAACAAACAGGGGGAGAGGAAAACATTGGCATCAAAATGCAAATAAAATGCAGCTGTATCTCAACCCCTCCCTTTACCAGCCTAGTGCGTAAGGGCTGGCCACAAAGGCGGCGATTTTTCCATAATTTCTGGACGAAGATTGTCACAATAAGAATAATGTCAGTCTGCAAGAGAAGATATGGACCTAAGCAAAAAATGCTGGAGGCAACATTTAAGCGAAAATATGCCAAAACAAACATAGAAAAAATAATCGCCAAAATACCCTAAAATATATATATTTTTCCTTTTTTTTTTTTTTTTTAAATACCAAGAAAGTTTTTTTTTTTTTTATATAAAACTACATAGCAGACTTAGCAACATCATAACAAAGGCATAGTGCTCAACTCTTGCAGACCGGGGCTGGGGAACAGGCTTGCTACTTCCAATAAACTGTCAGAACCCAGTGAGAATGAAGCAGCAGCCTGATTTTTAAAGCGGTTCTGCACCCATTTTTGAATGTTGGTGTCATTGTTTTTAAAATTAGCTTCTTAGTGCTCAATGCTGATTTTTTTTTTCCACCTACCTTCCGTTCTCTGCTGGTGCTTGTTGTCCTCCAAATGTTTCCCTGCGTCGATGGGTGGGGTTTCTGCGGGGATCAGCGTAATTTCCCCTGAGCTCCGCACTGTCTCCTGGGATCTCGAATAAACCATCCCAGGAGTAATTTCCCCCTTTCCCTAGTGAAATCTTGCGAGATTTAGACGACGTGACGTCATCACGCTCACCTTATCTCGCCTTATTCTAGGGCAAACAACGCCGCTTGTAGCTGTAGCCACTGAGCGTGCGCGGGAACAAGCAAGGAATCTTGGTTCCTCCTAATCAGGGAAGGAGGAAGTGATTGCTTGTGGGTTTCAAATGCCCACAAGCAAGATGAGATTGGCTGGAATTTGCTTTATAAGGAATCGATTAGGAAGAAAAAAGAAGATAACGGGAGAAGACACTAAAAGTAAGTATATTAATAACATAGCACACTCCCCCTGGGGGGCAAACTCACCAGATTGAACTGGGTATAAAGGCACTCAATCAAACCATGCAGACCATTAGCCACGTCTTATTTCCTCATCCTTATCCAAGACAGCCAGGTGCGCAGGGGTTAAGATTTCTCTCGTTAAGCAGATATCCAGTGCAATTCACAAAAGAAAATCCTCCTATTTCCTCCTCACCATAGTTTACCAGGGATACGGGGGTTAACATAAAAGGCAAAACAGATTCGCATATAGAGTAATATCTTTTATTCAAATAATATTCCCCATGCAATTAAAATCAACCCTTAGGTAAAAGCTGCGTACATCACATATAAAAAACAACAGCATCAATGAATGAAGCATGCAGAGGGCGCTCTCGCCATACTCAGCCTTCCAGATGCACTTTCGTCATGCAGGAAATGTCTCCACACTGCCTGGTTAGAGCTTGGAGGGCTGTGGAGCGCAGAGCGTCACTGCTGGAGTGTCGTGTAAGCCACGCCCTGACCGGTTTTGTCACACAGACTTCAACAGAGGGCGTGGCTACACGACTATTCAACAAACATACAGTGGTGTGAAAAAGTGTTTGCCCCCTTCCTCATTTCCTGTTCCTTTGCATGTTTGTCACACTTAAGTGTTTCGGAACATCAAACCAATTTAAACAATAGTCAAGGACAACACAAGTAAACACAAAATGCAATTTGTAAATGAAGGTGTTTATTATTAAAGGTGAAAAAAAATCCAAACCATCATGGCCCTGTGTGAAAAAGTGATTGCCCCCTTGTTAAAACATACTATAACTGTGGTTGTCCACACCTGAGTTCAATTTCTCTAGCCACACCCAGGCCTGATTATTGCCACACCTGTTCACAATCAAGGCATCACTTAAATAGGAGCTGCTTGACACAGTAAGGTCCACCAGAAGATCCTTAAAAGCTACACATCATGCCGAGACCCAAAGAAATTCAGGAACAATTGAGAAAGAAAGTAATTGAGATCTATCAGTCTGGAAAGGGTTATAAAGCCATTTCCAAAGCTTTGGGAATCCAGCGAACCACAGTGAGAGCCATTATCCACAAATGGCGAAGACATGGAACAGTGGTGAACCTTCCCAGGAGTGGCCGGCCGCCCAAAATTACCCCAAGAGCGCAGCGATGACTCATCCAAGAGGTCACAAAAGACCCCACAACAACGTCCAAGGAACTGCAGGCCTCACTTGCCTCAGTTAAGGTCAGCGTTCATGCCTCCACCATCAGGAAAAGACTGGGCAAAAAATGGCCTGCATGGCAGAGTTCCAAGGAGAAAACCACTGCTGAGCAAAAAGAAACATCAAAGCTCGTCTCAATTTCTCCACAACACATCTTGATGATCCCCAAGACTTTTGGGACAACATTCTGTGGACCGATGAGACAAAAGTGGAACTCTTTGGAAGGTGTGTGTCCAAGTATATCTGGCGTAGAAGGAACACTGCATTTCAGAAAAAGAACATTATACCAACAGTAAAATATGGTGGTGGTAGTGTGATGGTCTGGGGCTGTTTTGCTGCTTCAGGACCTGGAAGACTTGCCGTGATAAAAGGAACTATGAATTCTGCTGTCTACCAAGAGATCCTGAAGGAGAATGTCCGACCATCTGTTCGTGTACTCAAGCTGAAACGAACTTGGGTTCTGCAGCAGGACAATGATCCTAAACACACCAGCAAGTCCACCACCGAATGGCTGAAGAAAAACAAAATGAAGACTTTGGAGTGGCCTAGCCAAAGTCCAGACCTGAATCCTATTGAGATGTTGTGGTATGACCTTAAAAAGGCCGTTCATGCTCGAAAACCCTCTAATGTAACTGAATTAGGACAATTCTGCAAAGATGAGTGGGCCAAAATTCCTCCAGGACGCTGTAAAAGCCTCATTGCACGTTATCGCAAACGCTTGGTTGCAGTTGTTGCTGCTAAGGGTGGCCCAACCAGTTATTAGGTTTAGGGGGCAAACACTTTTTCACACAGGGCCATGATGGTTTGGATTTTTTTTCACCTTTAATAATAAACATCTTCATTTACAAATTGCATTTTGTGTTTACTTGTGTTGTCCTTGACTATTGTTTAAATTGGTTTGATGTTCCGAAACACTTAAGTGTGACAAACATGCAAAGGAACAGGAAATGAGGAAGGGGGCAAACACTTTTTCACACCACTGTATATATCCTCCACTGATCCCGATAGCCAATCAGAGGCGCATAGCAACTGATGACACCATCCTCCCCAGCGTCTCCCATTGGCCAGAGGGAAAAAAAAAAAAAAAACAGTGGGGATTCAATATAACATGTGGGCACACATATCTCATCACAGTAACTAAGGCAAAGTGTTTAAACAGTGCATGCCAGCCCGTTCAGGGCGGGCATACAACACAGAACATGATGGGGCACATGATAAAAGCAAATCTAATGAATGAGTGCAGAGCGGCCGTCCCCGGCCTCTGCATCCAATGAGGGCTCCTTAGCAACAGATGACACCATATGGTGCTTGTATCTGATTGGACGGGAGCCGGCCAGCATATAACTAGCATCACTTCAGCATGAGAGGGACACAGTGAAGCGCTTCTCAGCAATGTTATACAGGATGGAGAAATGAATTCAATATCCCTGCATATGCACTCGCCCAGCAACATATTGCACTGTTCCTAAAATAGCCAGAGAATTGGAGTAAATCTCATTAATAGCTCAAAGAGGGATAAGATAGAAAATAAAACCAGATAATAGATCTAATGCAATGTCTAACAATTAAATGGGGTAGAACATTGCAATCAAGTGAATGAATATGACTCCAATGGTGTATATGACCAATTAGGTCTTAATGCATATAGATATCTAAAAATAGATAGATCAAAATACATATTTTCAGAGCACTCTCATAATATGAGGAAAGGCAACTATTATAAACTCATTATAAAAATATATAAATAAATAATGTGATACATGGGGTAGAGGGACCACCTCATGATGATGATAGAGAAGGAGAGAACAAGAACAGACGGCCATCAATAATCCATCAAATACACATGGGTGTCCATGAAATAAATATTCATGTGATATTAAATTAAAATTGGAGTATACCGGGCAGTAATCAGTATAAAAACAAATAGAAAAAAAAAATAATATATATACATATATATATATAAAAATAAATATAAAATAAATATAAATATAAAAATAAAAAAATTGCATACTAAAAATCATATGTAAAAAAATGTGTCTAAAAAGAATGTATATAACAAAGGACGATCAAAGGCGTCCCCTTTTAGGCTGAGACCAAGGAGTACAAACTATCTACTCATCCATCCCAGTGCACTGTAACAACACAATGAGCCATAAAAACACTGATAAAAATTTAAAAAGTTAAAAATCACTAATAAAACAATTTATATCAAGATCAACGTTCAACCCTTTGGGGGATAAGGTGTCAGCTAAAAAAATCCAGTAAGTTTCGCGTTTCGATAGTTCTCGCACCAAATTAGCCCCTCTCCAGTTTGGTTTTAGATGGTCCACCCCCCAGAATTTTAATCCTGAGGGGTCTTGGCCATGGTGAGTTTTGAAGTGTAGAGACACATTGTGATCTTTATAGCCTATTTTGATGTTGGCTATGTGTTCCGCAATTCTAATTCTCAAAAGTCTTTTGGTGCGACCAATGTAAATGAGCCCGCATGGGCATTGCAGAGCATAAAATACATACATTGTGTTGCAGGTTATAAATTCCTTTATGATGAATTCTTTATTGTTTGAGGAGGAGATAAACTTCTCAACCGCTCTAAGTGGAGTTGTCACCTCTCTGCACGCTCTGCATTTCCTGCACGAATGAAAACCATCTCTGATCCAAAATGAAGCAGGTTTACTCGGGGGATCCAAGACCTTCTTTACCACTCTATCCGCGAAGCTAGGGGCACGTCGATATATGAATCCTGGTTTCACAGGTAAATTGGTGTTTAAAATTTTATCCATCCGAAGTACATGCCAATGTGAAATAAAAATATTTTCAACTTCTTTGTATTGTGAGTGGAATCCCGATAAAAAACTCCATTCCTGCTTGTTTCTATCTTCAACCCGTGTGATATCCTCCAAGAGTTTATCTCTTGGTATTAATGACACCTCCTCAATGACTATCAGGAACTAAGTACTCACCGAGGCCAAGATGCCGAGAGCGGTTGCCCTTGCGACTCAGCGCCTACCACCCCTGAAGATGGTACAGGGGACGGTTGGCACCAAGAGGCACAAGCCACCTGTTGGGTGGTGGCTAGGCGTGGATCCAGGTGTAGTTGGGTATACAGGCAGACTGGCGGAGGCTCCAACACTGATGGGTAAACAGGCAGCAGGCTGAGGATCAAACACAAGATTAATCAGGCACAAGCAGAAGGTTAACACAGGAGGACAAGTCCAGATAGAATGGTCAAACACAAGCAAGAGGTCAAGGCAGGCTGAGGGTCAAGTACTGCTTAAGCAGGCGGTGGAAGTCCGGTATACAGGCCGAGGGTCAAACACAGGAGAGAGATGGTGATCCGGGTAAACAAGCCAAAGGTCAAGGTTGGAAAAGGTAACAAGGTCAAGACAATCCGGGTCGGCAACGGGTAGGCAAGTAGATACAGCAGGCACAGGTACAAGGGACAAGGGAACAGCTGAGAGACGAACCAGCGTCTGTCTGGGTCCAAGGGCCTCTCTTTTATAGGCCGGGTGGAGGTCACATGGGACGTGCACTAGCGCGCATGCGCGCGCGCCGTTCAGCTGGGCCGCGTACGTTCGTGCGCCGCCACATCGTTCCTCTGACTCCTACTGTGCGCCGCAGCGCTGGACCTATGCGTCTGCGCACTGGGGCGCGCGGCGGACCAGGTCCCTGATAATGACCGCATCCAGGGTATCTTTGGAGTATCCTTTTTCAGTAAATCTCTTCTTAATCACCATTGATTGTGTGTGGAAATCGCTAATCTCTGTGCAATTTCTCCTGATGTGGGTGAATTGTCCTTTAGGAATATTCCTTGGCATGTACTTCGGATGGATAAAATTTTAAACACCAATTTACCTGTGAAACCAGGATTTATATATCGACGTGCCCCTAGCTTCGCGGATAGAGTGGTAAAGAAGGTCTTGGATCCCCCGAGTAAACCTGCTTCATTTTGGATCAGAGATGGTTTTCATTCGTGCAGGAAATGCAGAGCGTGCAGAGAGGTGACAACTCCACTTAGAGCGGTTGAGAAGTTTATCTCCTCCTCAAACAATAAAGAATTCATCATAAAGGAATTTATAACCTGCAACACAATGTATGTATTTTATGCTCTGCAATGCCCATGCGGGCTCATTTACATTGGTCGCACCAAAAGACTTTTGAGAATTAGAATTGCGGAACACATAGCCAACATCAAAATAGGCTATAAAGATCACAATGTGTCTCTACACTTCAAAACTCACCATGGCCAAGACCCCTCAGGATTAAAATTCTGGGGGGTGGACCATCTAAAACCAAACTGGAGAGAGGCTAATTTGGTGCGAGAACTATCGAAACGCGAAACTTACTGGATTTTTTTAGCTGACACCTTATCCCCCAAAGGGTTGAACGTTGATCTTGATATAAATTGTTTTATTAGTGATTTTTAACTTTTTGACTTTTTATCAGTGTTTTTATGGCTCATTGTGTTGTTACAGTGCACTGGGATGGATGAGTAGATAGTTTGTCCTCCTTGGTCTCAGCCTAAAAGGGGACGCCTTTGATCGTCCTTTGTTATATACATTCTTTTTAGACACATTTTTTTACATATGATTTTTAGTATGCAATTTTTTTTATTTTTAATATTTATATTTATTTTTATATTTATTTTTTATATATATATATATGTATATTTATATATATTTTTTTTTTTTTTTTTTTTTTTTTTATATTTATATTTTATTTTTTTTTATTTTTATACTGATTACTGCCCAGTATACTCCAATTTTAATTTAATATCACATGAATATTTATTTCATGGACACCCATGTGTATTTGATGGATTATTGACGGCCGTCTGTTCTTGTTCTCTCCTTCTCTATCATCATCATGAGGTGGTCCCTCTACCCCATGTATCACATTATTTATTTATATATTTTTATAATGAGTTTATAATAGTTGCCTTTCCTCATATTATGAGAGTGCTCTGAAAATATGTATTTTGATCTATCTATTTTTAGATATTTATATGCATTAAGACCTAATTGGTCATATACACCATTGGGGTCATATTCATTCACTTGATTGCAATGTTCTACCCCATTTAATTGTTAGACATTGCATTAGATATATTATCTGGTTTTATTTTCTATCTTATCCCTCTTTGAGCTATTAATGAGATTTACTCCAATTCTCTGGCTATTTTAGGAACAGTGCAATATGTTGCTGGGCGAGTGCATATGCAGGGATATTGAATTAATTTCTCCATCCTGCATAACATTGCTGAGAAGCGCTTCACTGTGTCCCTCTCATGCTGAAGTGATGCTAGTTATATGCTGGCCGGCTCCCGTCCAATCAGATACAAGCACCATATGGTGTCATCTGTTGCTAAGGAGCCCTCATTGGATGCAGAGGCCGGGGACGGCCGCTCTGCACTCATTCATTAGATTTGCTTTTATCATGTGCCCCATCATGTTCTGTGTTGTATGCCCGCCCTGAACGGGCTGGCATGCACTGTTTAAACACTTTGCCTTAGTTACTGTGATGAGATATGTGTGCCCACATGTTATATTGAATCCCCACTGTTTTTTATTTTTTTTTCCTCTGGCCAATGGGAGACGCTGGGAAGGATGGTGTCATCAGTTGCTGTGCGCCTCTGATTGGCTATCGGGATCAGTGGAGGATATATATGTTTGTTGAATAGTCGTGTAGCCTCTGTTGAAGTCTGTGTGACGAAACCGGTCAGGGCGTGGCTTACACGACACTCCAGCAGTGACGCTCTGCGCTCCACAGCCCTCCAAGCTCTAACCAGGCAGTGTGGAGACATTTCCTGCATGACGAAAGTGCATCTGGAAGGCTGAGTATGGCGAGAGCGCCCTCTGCATGCTTCATTCATTGATGCTGTTGTTTTTTATATGTGATGTACGCAGCTTTTACCTAAGGGTTGATTTTAATTGCATGGGGAATATTATTTGAATAAAAGATATTACTCTATATGCGAATCTGTTTTGCCTTTTATGTTAACCCCCGTATCCCTGGTAAACTATGGTGAGGAGGAAATAGGAGGATTTTCTTTTTTGCACTGGATATCTGCTTAACGAGAGAAATCTTAACCCCTGCGCACCTGGCTGTCTTGGATAAGGATGAGGAAATAAGACGTGGCTAATGGTCTGCATGGTTTGATTGAGTGCCTTTATACCCAGTTCAATCTGGTGAGTTTGCCCCCCAGGGGGAGTGTGCTACACGTGGTGGACTGTATATCTGGTGACAGGTGCACTTTCCGGTATTAACCCTGAACTTGCTGACATTTAACCAAACTCCGCACTTTTGAACCGTACATCAATATACTATACATCCTATGTGGATTGCAAGGTGTATGGGACATTATATAGGATTTTCATGATTGGACTAACCTCTGATTTTTAGCGCTGTTTTAGTAATTTTACTCTCAGGAATTTGACTGCGTTTACTATTTTTTACTAACTTTTTAGATGTTATACGTTTTTACGTTTTAAACAGCAGCTTTGTATTACCTTTTTATCATTGTATTAAAAGGTTTATATCATTATTTATTAATCTGCTGCTGACATATTTTGAGGTCAGAATTGGCGCTGAGGTGGTGTTTCTGTCAGGCCTTCACACATCCCGTTTTTTTTTATATTAATACATGACTGCCATGGAGTAAATGTAGAGAAATCGCAGACCTTGCCAGCCATGATGAATCTTATCCTTCCGTCCGTCCGACCGTTGGGCATACTGAGGCAATCACCCTATCGTGGGGAACCATCCAGCCTCAAAGCTACTCGCCCGCCCATGGCTGAGCACAGAGCTTGCACAGCACAGGTATGCCAAGGGAAGAAATCCGACATCCGACCGGACGCGAACGGCATGTGAATGTCCATAGGAGGAGGACAAAAAAGGAACACAGTATGGAGTGGTGAGTGTTCATTTATGGGATAGGAGTCCTATAGCATTGGAGAGGAGGCGGGGTTAACCCACACATAGGCTGCCATAGAGTCTGTCAGGAAAGGTAGAATAAACATGCACTGACAAGTTTCTATATACTTAAAGCACAGTTTTATATCATCCAGCAGTAAGTTCAGTCTATTTCTAAAATAGTTCCTAGTCACACCAATATCCTCAATACTGCCTGTATTCTCGAACCTGGCCCAATCAGCTATTTCCTGCACATTATACACCGGGCTCTGCACATCATATACCAGGCTGCACATTATACACCGGGCTCTGCACATCATATACCAGGCTGCACATTATACACAGAGCTCTGCACATCATATACCAGGCTGCACATTATACACCGGGCTCTGCACATCATATACCAGGCTGCACATTATACACCGGGCTCTGCACATCATATACCAGGCTGCACAATATACACAGGGCTCTGCACATTATACACAGGGCTCTACACATCATATATAAGGCTGCACAATATACACAGGGCTCTGCACATCATATACCAGGCTGCACATTATACATAGGGCTCTTTACATCATATACCAGGCTGCACATTATACACAGAGCTCTGCACATCATATACCAGGCTGCACATTATACACCGAGCTCTGCACATCATATACCAGGCTGCACATTATACACAGGGCTCTGCACATCATATACCAGGCTGCAAATTATACACCGGGCTCTGCACATCATATACCAGGATGCACATTATATGCCAGGCTGCACATTATACACCGGGCTCTGCACATCATATTACACATGGGAACCATCAAAAAATTAGTTTTGTTCCGTTTCGAATTCGTACGAAATACGAATTTCGTAAGAATCGTTAAAAAAAATTTGAATCGTTTTGAATTGTTACGAATCGTTAATAATCTAATTAAGGTGCTTTGGGGTGACCCCAAAGCACCCTCCCAATGTTGAGGGCATGTGGCCTGGTACGGTTCAGGAGGGGGGGCGCTCTCGTCCCCCCTCTTTTCCTGTGGCCTGCCAGGTTGCGTGCTTGGATAAAGGGTCTGGTATGGTATTTTTGGGGGGGACCCCACGCCATTTTTTTTTTGGCCGGGGTTCCCCTTAAAATCCATCTCAGACCTGAAGGGTCTGGTATGGATATTTAGGGGGGACCCCACGTCATTTTTTTTTTTAAATTGGAAGTGGGGTTCCCCTTAATATCCATAGCAGACCTGAAGGGCCTGGTTATTGAATTTGGGGGGACCGCCACGCTTTTTTCTTTTTTATTTATCAATGACTTTCAATGAAGGGAGTGATGGGGCAATGGTGGAGCCTATTTGGCCGGGCTCTCACTAAGCTTCCAGATCTCCTTTCCTTCCTGCCTGGGGTGGGGGCTGTTGTGGTCTTGGCTGTGGGTCAGGGTTGCACTTTGAAAAGCCAGTGGTGAATGTGCCCCTGAAGTGGCAGTTCAGGGGTGTCGTATTCTCACTGTGGGAAAACACTTTGATTTATGGCACCATGGTCACTTCACCACTACACACGTTTTTCACACCTGCCTCTAGGGCCGAGCCTTTTGGCTAGGACCAGGGGAATTTTTTTATTCCTGGCCGGAGGGCCGGCCATTGTATTACACAATGGTAACTCTCCACTCACTCTCCCATCTTCCTTCTCCCCACTCTCTTTTTATTTATCCCCGTGTTCGTCACTTTTATGTATTTTTTTGTTTGATGTGTATCACGTTTTGTCACTGTGTGATTAGTTGTAGCGGGGTTCTACCCCTTTTTCTGGTAGAGACTACATCTCCCACAATTCCCCAGGCCCCAGGGCTGCTGACTTCCGCCCGGGAGGCTGCTGGGGGAGATTATAAAAGGGAAGAGCGGAGACCGCCTCTTCCTCTTGGGACACTTCCTCTTCTGAGGCCTGACAGGACTGGCCTGCCTCTGCTGACAGAGCGTGTGACGCGGAGACTGCAGCCAGCAGAGACACCTGTGCGGACCGGAGCTGAAGGCCTGAAGCCTGGGCCTTGCAGCCGATGGAGTGAGACTCTCACCCCTCACTTTCCACAGCAGCGGAGCGGAGACTTCCCCTTACTGTCGGTCGGACGGAGCTGATGACCGGAGTGCAGGGCTGTGACTGAGGAGGCCGGACGCCGCCATTGAAGAGACCAGAGCCGCCATTAGAGGGACCGGATCGGAGGACGGTACCCCAAGGATTGGTGAGAGAGCCTGTAGGCTCAATCTTGCATTGACACACAAGTTTTATGCCTATTGAACTGCCTAGGCGCAATTTACCTCAGAGCAGAAATGTTACTTTTTGTGGATTACAAATGACACCATTTAAAGCTACATGTGCACCACCTCTACAGATTTATTGCCGGTGAAGAACACTGTACTAGTACAAGGACTGAGCTCTATTACTAGGGATCAGGCCTGGTCCGTTAGGTAGGCGCAGATAGATTTATTGCACCTCAGGGGTGCATAGCAGACGGTCGCCACACTTGGCGCTCCGTTTCCCCATTGTTAGACTCATATACCTGTGTACATGTTTAAAGTGCATATTGCAGGGACCTGCTAAAGTATTGTGAGATATATGTTCAAATGCATGTTGCTATTCTTTTTCCTTACTGACAAAAGTAAAGCCAGTTATTCTTATTTCAGCAGTCTGCTTGTGAGTTCATACCAATTACACTTAGAGTATAAGCTAAGTTTTATGTGCATAGGGACGTACCCTTTGACTAACTGTGCCAGAGTGGGTAGAGCCAAATTGCCGGGGGTTGGTGGAGCTGTACTCAGGGACCCAAAACAAACCAGCGGCTCTCTTAACTGGGGGTAGCGCTACACGTGGGGGCTCGTCCGGGATCCTGAGTCAGCGGGAAAAGCCGCCAGAAGGTGCCGGCATGGACCCAATAGAAGTGGGACGGTGGTCCGCAACATGGGCCGCTGACCCAGCCGCAGCAGCAGTCATTGAACTGCCAGGGATGTGGCAGAGAGAGGCAGTGAAGCAGCTCATAATGTCATTATCCCCATGCCAGAAGTCATGGATAATGGACATGAGAAATGATGCTGGGTACACATACGCCTTAATAGAGTGGAAGGAAGAGACTCCAGAGCAGTTCAGGAGCCAGAGCATACAGGCACCAAATGGTCAGCACTACCAATTGCTGCATGCGCTGCCGCGCAAGGGAGACTACTCTCCTATGAAAGCCATTCTATCCCCAAAGAAGGAGGAGCAGAAGGGCGCGGAAAGTCCCGCACCCACACACACTACTCTCAGTGCAGAACTGTGTGCTGTTCTAGGGGAAATTGTAACCCAGTGCAGAAGAGACCCCGGGGATTACCCAATGTCGGGATACAGGAAACTCCGGATGTTTTCAGGGAGGACACCTGTACCCTCGGGAGAAGAGGGATTTGAAGAGTGGTTAGATGGTGCCACGCAGGCCCTAGAAGAATGGGAGGTCTCAGAAGGCAGAAAGAAGCAAAGGATTGTTGAAAGCCTAAAAGGACCTGCCTTAGAGGCCATACGCAATCTGAAGACGAGCAAAAAGGATTGCACTGCCCAGGACTACATAGACATCCTGGAAGGTGTGTTTGGTGGGACAGAAAAAGTCACAGAACTTACCTATCAACTGGAACACTGTTACCAGAAGACAGGGGAGAAGCTGTCAGAGTACATGGGACGCATAGACAAGATCCTGCATAGGATTATCCTGAAGAAGGGGATAGATCCAGGGAAGGTAGATGAAGCCCGTGCCCAGCAGGTGATGAGGGGAGCCCAACCCTTGGACCCTGTCGCACTAATTCTACGTACCCGCCAGGATGGGAAGAGCCTGGACTACCCTGACCTCATCCGAATGGTCAGAGAAGAAGAGGCCATGTTGGAAGAGAAAAGGGAGAAGCAAGTGATGGGGTCTACAAAGTCTACAGTGGCCACGGTCAGGTCGGCCTTAACCCCTGAAAGAGACACAGAGGTAGATGCCCTGAAGTTGCAGATGTCCCAGATGATGGAGATACTGACATCTCTAGTGGCGAAAGAGACGCCCAGTCCCAAGAAGGAAACAACCAGGAGGGAATTGTTTCCAGCTGTTCCAGCACCAGCACCCCCACCTGACCACAGTGAGATGATTTGCTTTAATTGTGGAGGAATTGGTCATATTGCAGCTATATGTTCCAGTCCCAAGAAGAAGAAGGCAGAAAGCCGCCAGCCGGCGGGAAACGCCAAAGGGCCCCGGTGAAGGAGTCAACCGGGTGCCCATCACCTTCAGTGAGCTCCAAGAAGCGTAACAGGAAGAGAAAGCGAGGAGACCAAACCCCTCAGAAGGGGCCCAGGGATCCTCAAACAAGGTGCACTCCAGAGGAAGGGGGCAAGACCCCTCTGAAGAGACACAGCACCCCAAAGCAGCAACCCTTGCAAGTGAGAGATAACAATATCCCTCAACGGGTTCATACTCCCAGTAAGAGGGAGAGGGTCAATGCATACCAGGCTCAAGAAAGGAGCAAGTGCAAATCAAGTGCTGGCAAAGCAAAGAGTCCAAAGAAGAGGACAGCATCAACTAGGCCCTACCCAGAGGAGCTAGTTGGTCCATCCCCTACTGTACCCATCCAGGTGGAAGGAGTGTACACGAAGGCCCTTCTGGACACTGGAGCACAAGTGACCCTGTTGTACAGGGACTTCTATGACAGATACCTGAGTCATCTGCCAATACAGAAGATAGAAGAGTTGGAGATAAGGGGATTGGGAACTCAGAGTTTCCCCTATGATGGATACTTACCCATCAGATTGACGTTTGACCCATCTGTAGCTGGGAAGTCTGAAGTGTTCGACACCTTAGCAGTGGTGTGTCCCCGCCCACCAGGAACCAGCAAGACGTCCCTGATTATAGGGACGAACACGGACCTAGTCAGAAGGCTTCTGACCCCCCTGGTGAAGAAAGAGAATCTTTCAGCTCCCAAGATCCATCCCATGCTGAAGGCAGCCTATCAGCGGTTGGTCCTAGAGCAGAAGACCCCAAGTGAGGGGATAGGAAGGGTATGGAGGCTTGGAAAAGAAGGAGCAGTGTTACAGCCTGGAGAGGTGACCTGCATGAGAGCCACGGTGAAACTTACTTGGGAGCAGCCTGGCCCCTTTGTGATGTTGGAACCTGACCCAATGGAGGGTCACTCAGGTCTGGAGGTGATACCAGAAGTAATTTCACTGAAGGACCTGAAGAAGGCTAAAGGAAGAGTCCCTGTCAGTGTGAGGAACTCCACGGAGCGGCCCGTGGAGATCCCTGCCAGGATGCTTCTGGGACAGGTGAGTCCTGCTGTCCCAGTTGGCTGGTCAGAAGTGAAGGGGACGGGTGAAAGTGAAGATGTTTGGAAGAAACTCTCCATGGAAAACCCAAACCTACCTGGAGCTTGGAAAGAGAGAGCCAAGGCCCAGCTGACCAGATGGGAGAAGATTTTCTCCAAAGATGAGTTTGATGTGGGGTGTGCGAAGAGTGCCACCCACCGAATCCGCATGCAAGAGGACAAGCCATTCAGAGAAAGAGTGAGGCGAGTCCCGCTAGCAGATCTGGAGGATCTGAGGGAGCAGCTTGCGGAACTGAAGAAGACGGGAGTGATTAGGGAGTCCAGAAGCCCCTACGCCTCCCCAATTGTGGTAGTCAGGAAGAAGAATGGGTCATTGAGACTCTGCATTGACTACAGAACTCTCAACAGGAGGACCATTCCTGACCAGTACACCACGCCAAGGATAGAGGATGCCTTGCAGAGTTTATCTGGAGCTAAGTGGTTCAGTGTGATGGACCTCAAGAGTGGGTATTATCAAATCCCCATGCATCCAGAGGACAGAGAAAAGACTGCCTTCATAACCCCAGTGGGATTCTTTGAGTTCAACAGGATGCCTCAGGGCCTATCTGGAGCTCCTGCTACGTTTCAACGCCTAATGGAAAGGACTGTTGGAGACATGAACCTCATAGAAGTCCTTGTGTATCTGGACGATGTCATTGTCTTTGGAAAGACTTTGGAAGAACATGAAGCCAGGCTGGAGAAAGTACTGAAGAGGCTCAGTGAAGAGGGACTTAAACTTTCTCCGGAGAAGTGTCGGTTCTATCAGTCTTCTGTGAACTATCTGGGACACATAGTGTCTGAAAAAGGAGTGGCCACAGACCCTGAGAAGCTGGAGGCAGTTACTTCGTGGCCAAGGCCCACAACAGTTACAGAACTTCGGTCTTTCTTGGGGTTCTGCTCCTACTACCGCAGGTTTGTGGATGGATTTGCCCGCATTGCCAAACCCCTCAACGAGCTGCTGAAGACAGAAGGAGAGGAGGATGGAATGGGGCCTAGGAGGTCCAGTGAATCAGTCCAAGACCAGTGGAATTCAAGGTGTGAAGAGGCTTTCAGAACCTTGAAGAGAAGTCTCACCACAGCCCCAGTTTTGGCCTACGCTGATCCCACTAGACCCTATGAGCTACATGTTGATGCCAGCCATGAGGGCCTAGGTGGAGTACTCTACCAGGAGCATGAAGACCAGCTACGACCAGTGGCTTATGTGAGCCGGAGCCTGACCCCCTCCGAGAAGAACTATCCCACCCACAAGTTGGAGTTCTTAGCCCTCAAATGGGCAGTTGTTGACAAGTTGAGAGACTACTTGTATGGGGCCGAGTTTACTGTAAAGACAGATAACAACCCCTTGACTTATCTATTCACCACCGCCAAGCTGGATGCAACTGGACACAGATGGTTGGCGGCGTTGTCTGGATTCAATTTCAGCCTCAAGTACAGACCAGGGGCTGGAAATAGGGATGCAGATGCCCTGTCCCGAAGATCCCATGTCATGGTCGATGACTGGGAAGACTGGACCCAAGTGGCACCAGATGGAGTGCGAGCCCTTTGTCAGGGGGCTGAACTCCAAGCCAGAGGAGGATCCAGAGCTGAAGAGATAGGAGTTACCACAGTGGGAGTCCCAAAGTGTTACTGTGGGGTAACTCAACTGGCAGAAGAGTGTCTGCCGAAGCTGTCCAAGAAGGAGTTAAGGTGTGACCAATTGGAAGACCCCATGGGGAAATTGGTCCTGGAAGCCCTGGAAGACCAGAGTCCAGAGGGACTTCGCCTTCACCCTTCTAAAGAAGCTCGCCAATTGAGGAGAGAATTGGACAAGTTACAGGTGCATCAGGGGGTAGTCTACCGAAGGGGCCCCTCTGATGGACCAGAAGACAAGTGGCAGTTGTTTCTCCCGGAAAAGCATCGAGAGACTGTGCTGATTGCCTTACATGACCAGCATGGTCACTTGGGAGCAGAGAGAACCTTCCAACTTGTCAGAGACCGGTTTTACTGGCCCTGCATGAGGGCCGAAGTGGAGGAGTATTGCCATTCCTGTGCAAGATGCATTCAGAGAAAGACTTTACCCCATCAAGCTGCCCCAATGGGCCATCTGCAAAGTGAAGGCCCAATGGATCTGGTATGCATTGATTTTCTCTGCCTTGAACCCGATTTGAGCGGATTGGGAAATGTTCTGGTGGTAACCGACCATTTCACTCGTTATGCTCAGGCTTTCCCAACCAAGGACCAGAAGGCCTCTACAGTAGCCAAGGTACTCTTGGAGAAGTACTTTGTTCACTATGGACTGCCACAGAGAATCCACTCAGACCAAGGAAGGGACTTTGAGAGTCGCCTGATCAGGAAGCTACTAGATTCTCTGGGAGTAGAGAAGACTAGAACCACACCATATCACCCTCAAGGTGACGCCCAGCCTGAAAGGTTCAACAGGACACTATTGAACATGTTGGGAACTTTGGAGACCGAGAAGAAGCAACACTGGAGCCAACACATTTCAGCTCTAGTGCATGCCTACAATTGCACCACAAGTGATGTGACAGGTTTTTCCCCTTACCGACTTATGTTTGGGAGAGAAGCAAGATTGCCAGTGGATTTGGCCTTCGGCATTTCTTTAGACCATGCCTCTGCTGCCTCCCACAAAGGATATGTGGACAGACTGAGGCGCAGTTTGAAGATAGCTTATGAAAAGCTCAAGCGGCCTCTGACCAGAGAGGGGCCCGAAATAAGAGGAACTTTGATTTGAAAGTTAGAGTACAGGACCTACAGCCTGGGGACCGTGTACTGCTACGCAATCTAGGGATCCCTGGGAAACACAAGATTGCTGATAGATGGAGATCAGAGCCATATATCATCTGTAGGAAACTTCCAGGATTGCCTGTCTACAAGTTGAAGCCAGAAGGAAGATTGGGGCCTTTGAAGACCTGGCATAGGAATCATTTGCTCCCACTCACTGAAGCAGTCAGAATGCCTCCAGTAAGAGATGTACCTGAATCTGTTTCCATTCTGGATACCCCCAGGCCTAACACTAGGTCTCAGACATCCCAAGATAGGGGTGGACAGGACCCCCAACCTGAAGAAGAAAGAGGAGAACTTGAATGGCTATGGCCTTCCTCAACTCCAGGAAATTCTGCCATAGATCTTCCACCTACTGAAGATGTGGAAGATAACACATTGAACCCAGAAGCCACAGAGTTTGTGCCACTCAGTGATGTGCCTGAGTGCTGGGAAGATATCCCTGGTCTCTACCCAGAACAAGAAGAAGATGTTCCAGAACCAGAGATGTTGCCAGAATGTGTTCCTGAAGAAGTTCCAAGAGAACAGAGAGCTCGCAGGAGTGTGAAGCCTCCCAAGAAGCTAACTTACCCCAAGATGGGAGAAAGTTCAGAGGACTCTGTTACCACAGCAAGGAGAAGTGCTGAGAGCCCTGACCCTTCCGCTGTCCATTTAGTGGAGGGCAACCCCAGCTCGCTCTCTGGCACAGTTAAGCAGGTCGCACACACTGAAGTGACCTGTAGACAGGACAGCTCCCCATCTCATGCCAATTGGTGGGAAGCTCCTCTGTCCAAATTATGTGAAAATGTTGTTCCCGAAAAAGTTTGTAGTTTGAACACTATCTTTGGGGACCAAAGATTTAAAGTGGGGGGAGTGTGTAGCGGGGTTCTACCCCTTTTTCTGGTAGAGACTACATCTCCCACAATTCCCCAGGCCCCAGGGCTGCTGACTTCCGCCCGGGAGGCTGCTGGGGGAGATTATAAAAGGGAAGAGCGGAGACCGCCTCTTCCTCTTGGGACACTTCCTCTTCTGAGGCCTGACAGGACTGGCCTGCCTCTGCTGACAGAGCGTGTGACGCGGAGACTGCAGCCAGCAGAGACACCTGTGCGGACCGGAGCTGAAGGCCTGAAGCCTGGGCCTTGCAGCCGATGGAGTGAGACTCTCACCCCTCACTTTCCACAGCAGCGGAGCGGAGACTTCCCCTTACTGTCGGTCGGACGGAGCTGATGACCGGAGTGCAGGGCTGTGACTGAGGAGGCCGGACGCCGCCATTGAAGAGACCAGAGCCGCCATTAGAGGGACCGGATCGGAGGACGGTACCCCAAGGATTGGTGAGAGAGCCTGTAGGCTCAATCTTGCATTGACACACAAGTTTTATGCCTATTGAACTGCCTAGGCGCAATTTACCTCAGAGCAGAAATGTTACTTTTTGTGGATTACAAATGACACCATTTAAAGCTACATGTGCACCACCTCTACAGATTTATTGCCGGTGAAGAACACTGTACTAGTACAAGGACTGAGCTCTATTACTAGGGATCAGGCCTGGTCCGTTAGGTAGGCGCAGATAGATTTATTGCACCTCAGGGGTGCATAGCAGACGGTCGCCACACTTGGCGCTCCGTTTCCCCATTGTTAGACTCATATACCTGTGTACATGTTTAAAGTGCATATTGCAGGGACCTGCTAAAGTATTGTGAGATATATGTTCAAATGCATGTTGCTATTCTTTTTCCTTACTGCAAAAGTAAAGCCAGTTATTCTTATTTCAGCAGTCTGCTTGTGAGTTCATACCAATTACACTTAGAGTATAAGCTAAGTTTTATGTGCATAGGGACGTACCCTTTGACTAACTGTGCCAGAGTGGGTAGAGCCAAATTGCCGGGGGTTGGTGGAGCTGTACTCAGGGACCCAAAACAAACCAGCGGCTCTCTTAACTGGGGGTAGCGCTACATTCAAAATGTATGATCTCGCCCTAAATGGGTGTTTTTGTCAATAGCAGAAAAAAAAACACTGCAAAATTAAATTTTTTTGCAATGTTTTTCCAATATCAGAATACACGGATAGTGTCTAAAGCGTTTATGAAAACGCAGAAAATGTTATTGGGGAAAAAAAAAAAACTGCAAAATTAAAATTTTTTGCAATGTTTTTCCAATATATGTATGAACACGCAGAAAATGAAAAAAAAAACACAGCAAAATTCAATTTTTTTGCAATGTTTTTCCAATATCAGAATACACGGATAGTGTCTATAGGGTATGTATGAACACGCAGAAAATGCTATTGGGAAAAAAAACACTGCAAAATTAAATATTTTTGCAATGTTTTTCCAATATCAGAATACACGGATAGTGTCTAAAGCATTTATGAAAACCCAGAAAATGATATTGGGGGAAAAAAAACACAGCAAAATTAAATTTTTGTTGCAATGTTTTTCCAATATCAGAATACACGGATAGTGTCTAAAGCCTTTATGAAAACGCAGAAAATGCTATTGGGGAAAAAAAAACACTGCAAAATTAAATTTTTTTGCAATGTTTTTCCAATATCAGAATACACGGATAGTGTCTACAGCGTGTATGTATGAACAAGCAGAAAATGATATTGGCGAAAAAAAACACAGCAAAATTAAATTTTTGTTGCAATGTTTTTCCAATATCAGAATACACAGATAGTGTCTACAGCGTGTATGTATGAACACGCAGAAAATGCTATTGGGAAAAAAAAAACACAGCAAAATTAATTTTTTTTGCAATGTTTTTCCAATATCAGAATACACGGATAGTGTCTACAGCGTGTATGTATGAACACGCAGAAAATGCTATTGGGGAAAAAAACACAGCAAAATTAAATTTTTTTGCAATGTTTTTCCAATATCAGAATACACGGATAGTGTCTACAGCGTGTATGTATGAACACGCAGAAAATGCTATTGGGGAAAAAAAACACAGCAAAATTAAATTTTTTTGCAATGTTTTTCCAATATCAGAATACACGGATAGTGTCTACAGCGTGTATGTATGAACAAGCAGAAAATGCTATTGGCGAAAAAAAACACAGCAAAATTAAATTTTTGTTGCAATGTTTTTCCAATATCAGAATACACGGATAGTGTCTACAGCGTGTATGTATGAACACGCAGAAAATGCTATTGGAAAAAAAAAAAAACACAGCAAAATTAATTTTTTTTGCAATGTTTTTCCAATATCAGAATACACGGATAGTGTCTACAGCGTGTATGTATGAACACGCAGAAAATGCTATTGGGGAAAAAAACACAGCAAAATTAAATTTTTTTGCAATGTTTTTCCAATATCAGAATACACGGATAGTGTCTAAAGCGTTTATGAAAATGCAGAAAATGCTATTGGGGAAAAAAAAACACCTCAAAATTAAATTTTTTTGCAATGTTTTTCCAATATCAGAATACACGGATAGTGTCTACAGCGTGTATGTATGAACACGCAGAAAATGCTATTGGGAAAAAAAAACAAAGCAAAATTAAATTTTTTTGCAATGTTTTTCCAATATCAGAATACACGGATAGTGTCTAAAGCGTTTATGAAAACGCAGAAAATGCTATTGGGGAAAAAAAAAAAACACTGCAAAATTATAATTTTTTGCAATGTTTTTCCAATATCAGAATACACGGATAGTGTCTACAGCGTGTATGTATGAACACGCAGAAAATGCTATTGGGAAAAAAAAAAAAACACTGCAAAATTAATTTTTTTTGCAATGTTTTTCCAATATCAGAATACACGGATAGTGTCTAAAGCGTTTATGAAAATGCAAAAAATGCTATTGGGGAAAAAAAAAACACTGCAACATTACATTTTTTTGCAATGTTTTTCCAATATCAGAATACACAGATAGTGTCTAAAGCGTTTATGAAAATGCAGAAAATGCTATTGGGGAATAAAAAAACAGTGCAAAATTAAATTTTTTTGCAATGTTTTTCCAATATCAGAATACACGGATAGTGTCTAAAGCGTTTATGAAAATGCAGAAAATGCTATTGGGGAAAAAAAAAACACTGCAACATAAAAAATTTTTGCAATGTTTTTCCAATATCAGAATACACGGATAGTGTCTACAGCGTGTATGTATGAACACGCAGAAAATGGTATTGGGGAAAAAAAAAAACACAGCAAAATTAAATTTTTTTGCAACGTTTTTCCAATATCAGAATACACACAGACTATGGTGTATCTCTTACTATATGCAGTGTTGGTCCTAATGGTGCACTAAGCTTGCAGGTAAAACTTTTATATTTTGTCTGGCACTGGCCTCATGGCACTGTTAAAAGACTGTGCACTGCACCCCAGCCAGGGTACAATTGATTTAGGAATCTCTTCAATAATTCTCTCTGCCTCTTTCTTTTGCTTAATAAAGAAACTCCCTACTCTACTCTAGCTATCTAGATCGCTCACTGATCTAACTAATTAGAAGAAAATTAAAGGAATGTGGACTGACTGACTGACTTTATCACACTAACTCCTAAAATCCTCTCTCTTAGCAGCACAGGAACCTGTCTAAAGCAGAATGACGCTGTGTGCTGTGTGTCTGGACTATATATAGAGGCTGGGTCACATGCTGCACTGCCCAATCACAGCCATGCCATTAGTAGGCATGGCTGTGATGGCTTCTAAGGGCACATTAGTGAAACTAGCGTCAATTGGCTGCCCTGCAGCTGTTAAAAAGGCGCCAATACATCTCCGAACACCGCACCCGAACACGAACTTACAGCCAATAATTCGGGTTCGGGTCCAGGTCCCGGACACCCAAAAGTCCGGTACGGACCCGAACTTTACAGTTCGGGTTCGCTCAACCCTACTCATGAGACAAGATGGAAAATGCAGCAGTAATTATAACTAGCATTATGCAAAACGTTGTCATTATGTACAGCGTACTATAAACAGTATATAGTATATATACAAATTATATGCAGTATACAATACATACACTAAATGGGCACCGAAAATGAAACTTGATGATAGTTGATAAGCAGGGGTGGTGATTGTTTCTGCCACAATTTTACCGATAGTAAAACATTTAATAAGCGGGGGGATGTGCTGCCAACAACCACCTTAAGTAAAATAGTACTGTACGGGGGTGTTCTGCCGCCTGCCACCTGCCACCTAATGCACACAATAGTAATGTATAGTTGATAAGTGGGGAGGGGGGGTAGTGCTGCGGCCGCCGGCCACCTAATGCACACAATACAATAGTAATGTATAGTTGATAAGCGGGAGGGGGTGCTGCAGCCGCCGGCCACCTAATGCACACAATAGTAATGTATAGTTGATAAGCAGGGGGGGGGGGGGGGTGCTGCAGCCGCCGGCCACCTAATGCACACAATAGTAATGTATAGTTGAGTATAGTTGATAAGCGGGGGGTGCTGCCGCCGCCGGCCACCTGCTGCCCTCAATGGTACTGTGTAGTTCATAAGTAGGGGGGGTGCTGCCAGCCACTGAATGCAGACAATTGTAATGTACAGTTTACAGGGGAGGGGGGTTCCGCCGCCGACGAAGGAATAATGTAAACAAGGGAAGGCATGACGGAGAGCTTCTGTTTACCTGTAGATTCTGCTCTCACGTTCGACGGAGGACCCGAGTGCTGACGTCACTTCCTTTGAGTGACGTCGTAAATAGCACAGAAAGCGCCGCCCATGTCATGGGTGAAAGTGAAACCCACACGGCCAGTCCATCGCGTCGGAAGCTGTGGTGCGATCGGCTGCGCCACAGAGCGCTTTTTTTGCAGCAAATGAAGCCCCACGTCTGCAATCTCGTGATTGCATAGACGTGGGGCTTCCCATATTGCACTGCGCCTGGCGCCCGGCGCCAGGACGCAGTACACATAAGCACTTTAAAAAAAAAAAAAATTCTCAAAGGGACATGTAAATCATTTTTTTTAAGCATTTTTTTTTTTACTGCCTGCTTTGCTCGGGCGCCCCTATGGATGGGCCGCCACTGCCCCCAGGCCATTCTGATAACTCCATGAAATGGCCGCTGGGCCTCCGGCTCAAAACTGTGCATGTGCAGTTCTGAGCTGGCTTAGCGCTACTGCCTGGATGGTGCCAGTGTGGGGGGGTGGCGTGCAACTGTGTATGATTTTGCTCCCTGCTCGCAATCAACACAGTAGAAGTCAGAAGCTGCGGTCTGGGAAAGCTGGTGGTAATGCCCGGGGAGACAGCGGGACTTGCGTGTTTAGGTTGTTGCCCTCTCTGTGACTCTCTGCTACTCTGCTTGCTTGGCTTGCCCAGTGGCGTGGTGCTCACTCACCAGATTCCACAGGTAGCGCTTTGTGTGGTGGCAGTGACAGCACAGTCTCTGCTCCTTGTTTTCCTGAAGTCTCTTTGGTCTGTTTACTAGGTGTAGAGAAGGGGCAGGCTCTCTGTCACAGTTCCTCTGGGGGCAATCTAGTGGAGCATTCTCAGAGACTCCTCCACATTATTATCCACACAATTCAATACAGGAGGACTCAGAGGGCCCTGCTCATTAGAGCTTACAATCTAGAAGGGAGGGGCAAGTGATACAAAAGGTAATAACTGTGTGGGATGAGCTGATGGAGAAAATGAAATTCAGTTGTTAGGTGTGGGCAGGATAGGCTTTTTTTGAAGAGGAGGTGTGAAGGACCCTGTACTCCTGATGAGTATGTCAACCGTATAAGCTTCCCTTGCCCAGTACCAGCACGATCCGAGATCCCTTAGCCCACCCAGTCACTTGTTGAGACACCAGTGTAGGGTAAATAAAAGCATAAGACTTTTATGGAAAAACAGACACAAGTATATATCTCTGGAGACAATCCCCCCTTCTTGTTGGCAAAGAGACACAGGGTGGGTAAATTTTACATCCAATCACATGAGGCACAGGTACATTCAAACATTTCAACACATCTTTTAAACAAAAACTGGGCATGCAGCCAACTAGTGGTACTGAAACATGTAACTTTCAACAACTCTTTGAAACAGTAACTGGGCTTGCAGACCACTTGTTTCATGGAGAAACCTGTTAAAGGAGCTTCTCTTCTCCTATGACTTGGGCATGTGTGCCTGCACACAGTTCAAATGTCCACCGTGAGCCGAGAGTAATGGGTACTTAAGAACAATAGCAGGGTTGAGACAGACCTGAAGTGAGTTGGCATCGAAAAGCTAACAGAGTAGGAGATAATCAGACAGATTTAGGAGTTCCATAGGATGGGAGAGGCTCTGGAAAAGTCCTGGAGGCAAGCATGGTGTCAGGGCTGGGTTCAGCCCTTCCTTCTCTAAGCTGGCCGATCAGCTGTCGGTCAATTGCCAGCTCCTGTCTCTCCACTGTGACTCACCTGTTGATAATATCCTGCTCATCAGTCCTGACTACTTAAGCCGTCCAGCCCAGACGATCTCTGCCTTCGCCTTGGTCACATTTCTAGAGACACTCTCCTGTTAAAGACTTGCTTAGCTGACATTCCTTCTGGCTTCAGAATCTGCTTGCTGTTCTACTACGCTCATCTCTGGCTCCCTGATGTTTTGGCTGGTCTGACTATCCGTTACGGTTCCTAAACTCTGGGGCTATGTTTTGACTACGTTTACTTAGTTTACCTTTTGTTATTATTTTTAAACACATGTGATTTAACTGTACTTCTGTCTCAGTCTGACTCAGTCTGATTCATGGATTCTGACAGTAGGCGAAGTAGGCGAAGTAGGAAAATAGTAGTAGTAAAAAATAGTAAGGGAATTCAGAAGATGCAGTCAATCCATCTGTTGGTAATATTTTTTCCAGATTGGATGAGCAGGATCACCGCATGGATCAGTTTGCCATGGTGTTACAAACGCTCCTGAGTCACACCTGGACTCACCTGGAATCTCCCACTGTGGCTGCTCTGGTACAACCTGTGTTGCAGGTCGCCCCTGCTGCTGCTCCAGTCTCTGTGCAGGCACCCGCCTCGAGTATTACCTCTATAAGAGGTATGTCTGGTTCCGCTCCCCCTTCCCCAGCGATTTGGGGGCGATCCAGTTCAATGCAGAGGGTTTCTCAACCAGATTGAGATATACTTTCAGATGCTGCCCCAGGCATTTCCCACAGACAGAAGCAAAGTAGGTTTTGTGTGTTTTTTTTGCTTTCTGAGAGAGCCTTGGCCTGGGCAAACCCTCTATGGGATACGCAAAAAAAAAAACTGTTGTCTTGAGTTACCCGGAGTTTGTGGCTTCTTTTAAAAGGGTATTAGACGTTCCCACACACTCCGCTTCTGTGCCTCATGTCCATCAAACAGAGTATGAGAACTGTTGCCAACTGCGCCATTGAATTCCGTACTCTGGCAGCAGAGGTTGCTTGGAACAATGAGGCCCTCGTGGCTGCTTTTTTTCATGGTCTATTGGATACCATCAAGGATGATATAGCAGCCCGAGATATACCCACCAAGCTGGAGAAGTTGATAACCTTTGCCATCCTCATTGACTGCAGACTCAGGGAAGGATTTCCTTTTAAGGAGTGCTTGCAGAAGCCTCCTGTGCATTTGTCTCCGATCTTTGAAGTCCCACCCTTGCCTCCCTCACCTCCCATGCCTCCTGGTACCGAGTTGGTCTGTGAAGATGAACCCCTGCACTTGGGCTTCACACGTCTTTCTGCGGATGAGAGAACCCTTAAGATGAGGGAGAGATTGTGCATTTATTGTGGCCAGGCAGGTCACTTTTTGAAGTCTTGTCCTACCCGTCCAGGAAATGCCGAACCTTGAGTTCCCGTCACGGACAGACCTTAGGTGGCGTTGTTTTGTCCTCAGTTATACAGAAGGATAAGCCCCTGGTTTCAGTTACCTTTTCTTGGGCTGAGTCATCCATCGAGATACAGGCTCTAATCGACTCTGAGGCTGCAGGCCTGTTCATTGATGCTGCCTTTGATTCCGCTGCAGCTGTGTGACACTCCACTTGCCATTGAGGCTCTTGACGGGAAACCTCTACAGCCTGCCCATGTGACTCATGAGACTGTTCCGTTGTCCATGGCCATAGGGGCTCCTCACTAGGGATGAGCTTCATGTTTGAGTCAAACCCATGTTCCACTCGAACATCGTCTGTTCGCCCGTTTGGCGAATCCCAAACGTTATGGTCCGTTCGTGCCAAATTCGAGTGGCGCGTCACGGCCCATAATTCACTGCAGCATCGCAGTGCATTGCTGGCTGATGATTGGCCAAGCATGCACTATGAGCCGCATGCTTGGCCAATCACAGCGCCGTCCGTACAGAGAGCCGTAACTGGCCAAAGCCAGGGTGGCTTTGGACAATTATGGCTCAGGGGGTTTAGTACACACCACACACTATATAAGGCCGCCAGCGTGGCGGCCTTGTGTAGTGTGTTGCGGTGGCCAGAGAGATAGACAGAGAGACAGTGTGATTTTGTTTAAGAGATATACACAGAGAGACAGTCATTTAGTTTTGAAGCTGTTGCAAATACAGTGGATGTATTGTGCCATCTGCACAGTGTACACCTGAAGCTACCCCAATTGGTGTTGTTCTGTGCATCCTATCCGTAGTCAGCTGTTGCAAATACAGTGCGTGTATTGTGCCATCTGCACAGTGTACACCAGAAGCTACCCCAATTGCTGTTGTTCTGCGCATCCTATCCGTAGGCAGCTGTCGCAAATACAGTGGGTGTATTGTGCCATCTGCACAGTTTACACGCCTGAAGCTACCCCAATTGCTGTTGTTCTCCGCATCCTATCCGTAGGCAGCTGTTGCAAATACAGTGGGTGTATTGTGCCATCTGCACAGTTTACACGCCTCAAGCTACCCCAATTGCTGTTGTTCTGTGCATCCTATCCGTAGGAAGCTGTTGCAAATACAGTGGGTGTATTGTGCCATCTTCACAGTTTACACGCCTCAAGCTACCCCAATTGCTGTTGTTCTGCGGATCCTATCCATAGGCAGCTGTTGCAAATACAGTGGGTGTATTGTGCCATCTGCACAGTGTACACCTAAAGCTACCCCAATTGCTGGTGTTCTGATAATAATAATACTACAGGCAGGCAGTTGATTCTGCTAGCTGCAGTATATCAGTATATACGTCTCAGCTTTGTGCAGCTACATCTCCCTGCAGGCCATTAGTATGACTGGAAAACCAACAAGGAGAGGCAGACAGTCACAGGGCAATAAAAGAAGGCAAGCAGGCTCTGTGTCTAGAGGCAACAGTGCTGGTTGTGGACATGGTGCATCCTCATCAGCACGTGGCCATGGGACACGCTTGTCCTTTTTTTCGGCAGCTGGACGCGTTGAGCCGCAACATGCCGAAGACTTGGTAGAGTGGATGACCAAACCGTCCTCATCCTACTCATCCTCTCTCACCCAGGCTCAGGGTACTGGCAAAGCAGCTGCCAATGCGGCCTCTTCCTTAGGCTCAATGGCATCAGTCACTCCTTCCCTAGACCCACCATGTCCTCCTGAGGAGTCCCCCGAACTGTTTGAGCACAGTGTTGGGTACATGCTCCATGAGGATGCCCAGCGTTTTGAAGGCTCTGATGATGATACCCAGCTAGAGGAAGGCAGTAACGTGAGCCCAGAGACAGGGGATACCCAAGAAGGACAGCAATCTGGCAGTCATGTTCCCCCAGCTGCAGCATACTGCCAGGTTTGCTCCAGTGATTAAGAGGGAGGGGATGATGAGGTCACTGACTCCACGTGCCTGATTCCACAGGTGCCGGCTAGGAGAGAGGAGGATGAAGCACATCTCCAATGGGGCTGGATGCCCTCCAGGGGCCAGCTTAAGGGCAGTACACCGACTGCATCACACCGCACAGCTGTGCATGTACAGGGCGCTGCCTTTGCGTGTTATTCCAAAAGTTCTTTGGTGTGGGCCTTTTTTGAGATAAGTGCATCAGATCGCACCGCTGCTATTTGCAACACATGTCTCAAGCGTATCTCGTGTGGCCAAAACATCAGCCGCTTGGGCACCACATGCTTGACCAGACATATGTTGACCTGCCATGCAGCTCGTACCTTAAAGACCCACACCAAAGAACAAAGCGGACCTCTCCTTGCTCCTCATCAGCTGGGATCTCCAACCCCACTATACCTTCAGTCCTCCTTGAAACCTGCACTGAGAGGAATGAAGGTGTAGAATTAGGTGTGTCACAGCCAAGTACTTGCGGGCAATCTGCTATCAGTACACCGACGTCCGATTGCACCAGGCAAATTTCCCTGTCCCAGCTGCTACACCGTCGAAAGAAGTTCACTCCCAGCCATCCACATGCCCAGCGGTTAAATGCTAGCTTGGCTAAATTGCTAGCACTTCAACTGCTGCCTTTTCAGTTGGTAGACTCTGCCCCCTTCGGTGAGTTTGTGGAATGTGCGGTTCCTCAGTGGCAGGTTCCCAAACGCCACTTTTTCTCACGGAAGCTCTCTACCGGCATGTGGAAGGCAATGTCTTGGCCTCGCTGGACAGGGCGGTCAGCGGTAAGGTGCATATTACCGCTGACTCATGGTCCAGCAGGCATGTACAGGGACGTTACTTATCTTTCACGGCGCATTGGGTGACTCAAGTCAAGGTGCAGTAGTGTTGGAGGTTGTTCCACCACCACGCCTCCAAAATGCTACTACTGGTGATTCTGACACACCTCTTTCCTCCACCCCTTCCTCTTCTTCTTCCTCCATGGCCTCTTCCTGTGCTTTGTCCTCGGAACCAGCGGTGCTCCGTACGCAAGTATGCAGGCAAAAAGATGCCATGCGAAGGCTTGCGCTGGTTTGCTTGGGGGACAGGAGCCACACTGGGGCAGAGGTTCTGTCAGCTCTGCAGGGGCAGGCTGAGAGGTGGTTGACGCCACACCAGCTTAAGTTAGGAATGGTGGTTTGCAACAATGGCACTGACCTCCTCTCCGCCCACCGACAGGGACAACTGACCCATGTGCCCTGTGTGGCTCACGTCCTTAACTTGGTGGTGCAGTGGTTCTTGGGCAGGTACCCGGGCTTACAGGATTTCCTGAGGCAGGCCAGGAAAGTCTGTGTGCATTTCCGCCAGTCATATAATGCCAGTGCTCGGCTGGCTGACCTCCAAAAGGAATATAACCTGCCCAAGAACCGCCTAATCTGTGACATGCCCAGCAGGTGGAACTCGACGTTGGCCATGCTGCAGCGGCTGCAAACGCAGCAGATGGCCATCAATGAGTACCTGTGCGACTACGGCACCAGGACAGGGTCAGTGGAGCTTTTCTTTTTCCCCATGCCAATGGGCTATGATCAGGGATGCATGGACTGTCCTGTCACCATTTGAGGAGGCAACGAGGATGATGAGCAGTGACAGTGCATGCATCAGTGACACTGTCCCTCTTGTCCACCTGTTGGAGCACACTCTGCGTGGGATAATGGACAGGGCACTTGAGGCAGAACAGAGGCAGAAGAGGAGGACTTCCTTACCTCTCAAGGATCCCTTTATCCAGACAGTGTTCCTGTTTGCCTGACGATCACACAGGAAGAGGACAAGGAGGAGGATTGTGTCAGCATAGAGGTGGAGCCTGGCACTCAGCATCAGCAGTAGTCTTTTAGGGATCATTCACAGTCACAAGAAACCCATGGACTTGTACGTGGCTGAGAGGAGGTGGCTGTCATGTCATCCTCAGTGACCCAGAGGACTCCGGACTGAATGCCTCAGCTAACCTACGCTGCATGGCCTCCCTGATCCTGCAAAGCCTGCGGAAGGATCCTCGTATTCGTCGGATCAAGGAGGGGGATCATTAGTGGCTGGCAACCCTCCTTGATCCACGTTACAAGGGTAAGGTTGTGGACCTTATCTTGCCGTCGCAGAGGGAGCAGAGGATGAAACATCTTCGGTAGGCCTTGCAGAAAGGTCTGTGCAATGCGTTCCCAGAGACTGGGAGACTCCAAATTCCTGGTGCTGGACAATGTGTTGCTGAGGCTTCGGTCAGTCACAGAAGGAGCGGTGGAGAAGGTGGCCGTCTGACCGATGCATTCAGACAATTTTTTAGTCCACAGCCCCAAGGTATGATCGCCAGCCATGGTAACCATCGCCAGTGTCTGATTTACATGGTCCAGGAATACCCAGGGGCAAGGTCAGACTTGGACACCTTTCCCACGGAAAATCCTCTGGGTTACTGGGTCTTGAGGATGGATCACTGGCCAGAGCTTGCACAGTATGCAATTGAGCTACTGGCCTGTCCTGCACCCAGCGTTCTTTCGGAACGCACATTCAGTGGTGCTGGGGGCTTTGTAACCGATCACAGGGTGCGCCTGTCCACCGACTCGGTTGATCGACTGACCTTCATAAAAATAAATCAGTCTTGGATCACCACTAGCTACCAAGCAAATTATGCTGATGTAACAGATTTGTTTTTTTGAAATGTCAGATCCCTTCAAGACTGCCTATGCTGATTCTGAGTAACTATCCTTTTATGCTGAGTGACTATCCTCTTTCTCCTCAATGATCATGCTGATAGCTTGGAAGAACATTTTTGGTTCTGGGCGCTTCCACTAGTGGCTTTAACAGGGCGTGTAATTACAATTTTTGATGCCATACTTTGTTTTGCAGTGTTGTGGCACCAGTACAGGTGCATGTAATTACAATTCTTGATATAATATTTCACAGCAGGGCCCGTTCCAGCGCCCACCAAGAGTAACTGTGAGGACTTTCAGTGTTGTGGCACCAGCACCACCACCACCACCACCAAAGGCCCAATTTTTCTACCACTTTTCAACAATGGCATGTAATTACAATTCTTGATATAATAGTTCACAGCAGTAGAGGCCCATATTACAGTCAACCCAAAAGAAGGAAAAGACAATACTTTAGTACAGAATTACAGGCCCATTTCCCTCTTGAACGGGGATATTAAACTCTACGCCAAAATCCTAGCAAATAGATTGTCCCCATTCCTGCCCAACCTTATCTCCCTAGATCAAGTAGGCTTCGTCCCCGGAAGGGAGGCAAGGGACAATACCATTAGAGCACTGAACCTACACCACTGGCTTTCAACATCCGAAACCCAGGGTTTCTTTTTATCCCTAGACGCCAAGAAGGCATTCGATAGAGTGGCCTGGGATTATATGCATGAGACCCTGAAGGCACTGGGCCTCCACGCTCGCATTTTGGCCCATATCTCAGCCCTATATTCCTCCCCCAGTGTGAGAGTCAGGATTAACGACCACCTATCGAACGCCTTCTCTATAGGCAATGGTACTCGCCAAGGTTGTCCCTTGTCTCCCTTAATTTCTGTCCTCATATTAGAACCTTTCCTCAATAGACTAAGAGACAACCCCAACATAAAAGGCCTTTAAATACATGATAAAGAATACAAAGTAGCTGCTTTCGCAGACGACATTCTCCTCTCCCTCACCTCCCCCTTACCTCCATACCTAATCTATTAAAAGATTTACAATACTTCGGGACCCTATCAAACCTAAAGATTAATTACACGAAATCTCACGAAATCTCACGCCCTAAATGTCTCTCTCCCCAAAAAAGAAGTAGATAGATGTCAAGAGTCCCTCCCTTTCCTATGGAATCAGAAGGCCATCACTTATCTAGGCATACAAATCACAACAAACCTGGCCAATATGTACAATGAAAACTTCCTGAAAGCTCTGAAGAGAGCCCAGCAAGACATAAAAGATTGGGGAAATCTCAATGTTTCATGGTTTGGCCGATCTGCCCTCCTGAAAATGGTAGTACTACCAAGGCTTTTATATCACATCCAATGCATCCCCATTAATCGTCCAGTGTCTTTTTTTGCAACATACAAGATGGCATCTTCACTATTCATATGGAGAAATTCTCTGCCACGCATTAAATATGTGCACCTAACACACCCTAAACTCAAAGGCGGAATTGGGTTACCGGACCTATATAAATATTACTTGGCTAGCCACCTCACTTGACTGGTGGACTGGAATATTCATGAGTCTGGAAAAGTCTGGGTGACATTGGAAAAATCCTTGGCCCCTAGAGGTCGTGACACACCCCATTATCCATCCATCCCTAGACGCCTTCAAAAAAGGGACAAAATCCACAATGCTCTCTTCAACCCCTGGCCCCCTAACACCCTTAAGGGGAAACCCTGACTTTACACTGGATATTTCAACTTCCTATCTCAGACAGGAATGGCCCTCGACCCTACGAAGACGTAGTAGCGACATCACTCTCCAACTCTTTCCCGTTCTGGTCATATAGACAGATCAGACACTTTCTATCCACGCAGGCGACAACAGAAACATGGACTAGACCACTGACGCCATTTGAAACAATATGCACACGCCTCTCACCACAAAGACACCTGATCTCAAGTATATATAACATACTTTTAGATGAAGCACCTAGCCCCCCAGACTCGGCACGTACAGCCTGGGAAGCTGACCTTTAGCTCCCACTTACTGATGATGACTGGATCCTCATCAATGAATATGCTCACAAGGGTTCTCTTAATGTTGCTACCCAGGAAAATTGCTATAAAATTAAAACACGGTGGTATAGAACCCCGTCTCTTACACAAATTCTCCCCATCTACCCCTGATACATGTTGGAGATGTAGGAAGGAGAAAGGAACGATGCTCCACATATGGTGGGATTGCGAAGCCCTCCAGCCATTTTGGAAGGAGGTACATGAGCTTATCTCCCACATCACCACGTATGCCTTAAGCCCCATACACACGGTCGGATTTTCGCATGGATTCTGTCCGATCGGACAATGTTGTTGAAAAATCAGACCGTGTGTATGCACCATCGGACAGTGTACGTCGTATTGTCCGACGGACAAAGTCCTATCTCCTGCTGGATAGATTTTCCGACAACACGGTCCGATCACACCAAATCTGATCGTGTGTACCGTTGTCCGACGGACAAAGTGCTACGCATGCTCAGAAGAAATTCTGTGACGGAAGCGCTCGGTCAGGTAAAACTACCTTTCCTAATCGACACAGCACATTCATCACGCTGCAATGTTAAAATTTCTTTAATGCAGCGCATTCTCTTTTTCTTTACAATGCAACAAGAATGACATGTTTTAGCTGCTCCTATTCACCCGCACTTTTCACAAACTTAGTTCTTTATTACTTTTCAGGATTTATACACTACATGTTTATTTTTACTCAGATCGTAAAAGAATCTTTGTTATATTTTTAGCATGATTTGTCTTTTTTATTTTTTATTTTTGGGAATACATATTTGAAGGAGATGTTTTTTTTTTTTTGGAGGTGGGTTGTGTGTCTCAACTTAGCAAAACCACATTATTAACATTTGTATTTGTTGCTTAAATTTACTAGGAGTTTGTTTGTTGTTGGTGCACCTTGTTAATTATACTTTATGATTAGTGAAATGTACCTGCCTACTCAAAGAAAAACTGTCATTGTAGAAAAGTAAAACACAATAGGCAATGATTATTTCAAATCAAAAAAAACCTTTATTTAGGTCTCAGCAACAAACCAAAGAGGAACGCAGCCATGGTGAAACTTGTGGAATTTGTAAAGCCTTGGACCCCCACGGCAACCATCAATTTTCAAGCGTAGAAAATTGGGGGCCTGAGGAGTACGTATATTAAGGGGAGTGCAATCTGGTCCTGAAGTCCAAAGCATCCGGAACTGCAGCAGATGCCATCTAGGTCCCCAGGCTCTGGTACTACGAGAGGCTCCATCTTCTCTCAGAACAGACTGAATCTAGGATCGTCACTCTCTTGTCTTCCTTGCACGCTTCCTTGCACGCTGTGGCTGTCGTGCTGGTGGGGTGGCAGAAGGAGGAGGAGGAGGAGGAGGCGGAGCATGGTAACTATGGCAAACATGTGTGAGGGGAGTCATCTCCCCAGCCATCCCCTTATTTAGGACATGGAGGATGAGCCCCTCACACATGTTGCGTTGCCTCACCTCCATACCCTTCATTTTAGTGACAACCACGGAGCCAAAGGTCTCCTCGTCGGTGGGTGTGGCATGTAGGGAGGCTGAAGCCTCTCTGATCATCCGGAGCGCTGACTCTCCTGCATCACCCCCCCTTCTCACCCTTCTGTAGGAAAGGTGGAGGGGAGAGACTTGGGAGACAGTCAGGCTCCTACGCCTACCCCCCTGTTGGCTGCCACTACCCACCTCTTGGCTGCCACTAACCCCTTCCTCCTCCTGACTGCCACCTTCCACAGCCACCTCCTGGCTGAGGTCTTCCTGTGTATGAAAAAGGGACATAGTTTCAGTTATTTGTTCATCAAACACACACAATTCTCATCTAGTGACTGGTGCAAAATGGTTACAAATAGAAAACCATACAATTCTCAGCCCTGCAGTTTAGATTCTGGCCCCAAATGTCTCCAACACTACTGTCTGTTGATATGTCAAACACGTTAGGAAGTAACCAATTAGGGATCCTGAATTAAGTGAACATCATTCATTATTCACATAAATGGTAACAAAACTACTATACCTGGAACAAGCTGGGCTCCTGCACATCTTCCAGACTGGAAGGCCCAGGTTGCTCCTCGGAAGCCTCATCAGGGGTGGCCTGCGCGCAAGGAAGCGTGGAAGGAGGAGTCGAGAGTGGCTCCGTGACATCAGTCTGGTCTTTGAGAAAATGGAGACTCTCATAGTACCAGAGCTTGGGGGCATAGACCTGATCTGCTGCAGTTGCAGTTTCTTCCGACTTCCGGACCTTCTTGCGCTCCCTGATATACGCACTCCTCAGGCTGCCAATTTTCTTTCTTATATCATCAACAGTTGCCGTGGGGAACCTTGGCTTGACAAATTCCACAAGTTCCTCCAGGGCTGTGTGCCTCTTTGCTTTGATGCTGTAATGGGGGTGTTTAGCCTGCCATAAAATGGGAAATTCCCTGTATTTCTCAATGAAGAGGGGGAGAAAACTCACGTCGTTGAATCCCTTCATAATCTCTGCAAGACACAACACCACACAAAACACTATAAATTATGTCAGGCTAAACTCTCCTAATCTTCTCCATAAAGAAGCCTCAAGTTCGAATCAGTCTAGGCTAGTTATGTACCAACGTCAAATTGTACCTTCGTTTCTAGCGATCGTCTCATGCGTGAGCTTTCTCTCCCCTCGTCTCCCAGATCGTGGCTACGACACAGGCGTGTGACGTTTTATATCCAGTGCGCATGCGTCAAACTCCGCCCGCCCCTGACGATCTTTCTCGTCTATTCCCCACCCCTTCTCTTTACGGCGCAGTGGGGAGAGCACATGGCGGGGACACAGCAGGTGCGCCCCAAATATCCCACCAACGAGGAGGAGGACGAGGAAAGTCCGGAGGCAGAAACGTCCCGATCCCGGAGCCTGAAATTCAAGGCCTCCAATATGTCATTTGGAGAAATGTTGGAGATGGTGGACATATTAAAGAGGAGCGACTATGATGGGAAGTATGGGCCTTACCTCAACCCCAATGTCCGCAAGGCCAAGATCATGTCTAAAGTTGTGAGAAGGCTGTACAATCATTTTGGGGTACAACGATCCAAGGAGCAACTGAGGAAACGCTGGTCAGACCTGAAACTGAGGGAGGCCGATCAGTACAGAAAGATCAAGCGAATTCTTCAAAAAAGTAAGTAGTTGTGTTTTGTGTTTGATTTCTTGCTTGCATACTGCTCCATGTGGTTTGATTTTTACAAAGTTGTACATTCCAAAATGGCCACTTTCAGGTTCGTCTGTGCATTCGATCGTACTCAGCCTCGATCTTTCTGCCACTGTCATGATCGTGTGTGTGTCCATTCGATCGTACGCAACCTCGATCGTTCGGCCACTTATAATACGAGGTTTGGTGAAGTTTTTATTGAAAGGAAGTTTGTTCTCACTAGAGATGTCATCAAGAACGTAAACCAAATTTATTCAATGTAAAGGAGAGGTCACTCAGTAGCTGTTTACGCATCTGGACTCTAGAGCACTAGTGCTGGGACACCCAAACCCCCTTTTTATTATGCTTTTCCACACATGTGCTCCAGTGGATACTAGAGGGGGGTCTCCATCAGACAAACTTCTACCAAAAAGCTAGTAAGTTTAGCACCTTTACAAAGTGACTACATTCATGTTGTTGGCATTTGTAACTGGCCAAACAAAAATATTGTCCCTCACTTTCAAGCAATGTTTGTCATTTCCTATTTCTGCCCTCAATAGATTGTGTTGCTAAATCTTCCTTTTGTACATTCTCATAGGGGAGCGAAAACTTGGGCCGTCTGAGGAAACCCCAAAACCAACACCTCCCAAAAAAGGGGAAAGAGCAGAAGCAGAGGAGGAGGAGGAGGAGGAAGGAGAGATCATCGAACTTGGAGAACTTGTCACCACAACAGGTGAGTGTGGGAGAACACAGCTACTGGTAAGCTAATCAATGTATGGCTGCCTCATTTCCAACACCCGATTTTTGTTTGTTTGTGGTTTTTAGGTGACGTGGATGTTGTGGAAGAAAAATCGCACTTTACCACAGAGAGTGCCCACGTACTCATCAGGGAGATAATGGTCTGCAATAGAGATCTAGATTACATAAAGCAAAACATCAATGATGTTCAACAAAAATTGAAGAACATCATTGATGTTTTAGGAAAAATATGAAAACACACCAAGTAATTAACACACATTTGTGCCTGCTTCTGAACACATTTGCAATTTAAGAACTGTGTGAAATTTGGAACATGCACACATTGTGTCCACATGTGCTAGCTCCCATCATGGTGGATGAATGACAACGTTTTTTTGGGGGTGCAACCACTTTACGAACTACGAAAGTGGTTGTGGTGAAGGGGTTGCACCCCCAAAAAACGTCCATTCATCCCCATGATGGAAAATGGCACTTTTGAAGCTTCTAGGCATGTGTTTTACCATCTAATGACCATTTTCAGACCCAAATTGTGTGCATGTTCTAAATTTCCACTTTCCAGGGGTGACCCCCCATGTGATGAAGGCAAGATCAAACACACTTTGAACATATAGTCATGTCTGATCTTGTCTTCACTTTACAAAGTTGAACTTTCCTAGTTCCTAGGTTCTGTTTTGCTCCATGCCTGGTTTTACCAATTGCGGAATGTTTGTAAACAATGTTGTAAATAACCAAGATGTTGTCAGTTTGGGCAAGAAGATTGTAAACGCACTTGTGAATGTTTTCCAAGTAAACTTTTTTACTTTTCAAAATGTGTGGCTTCCTTATTTAAAAAACACAATGCATTATGTATGTCAAATGTAAAGGATATGGGGGGCAATGGGTGTTATTTACTAAAGGCAAGTCCAGTTTGCACTGCAAGTTTCTTTTCCAGGGCACTTTTTCACTGCACTTGTAGAGCATTGTGGATTTGACTTATGTAAATGACACCCACAGTGCTTTGTACGAAAACACGGAGCACAGCATTTTTGTGAATACACACATGTCTGACCTGGTGATGAAAAGGAGTATTTTGGGTGTCAGTTATGCAGTACAAACCTTCTCTAGACCAAAGATTAGCTATAAAACACACAACATGAGAAGAATCTTTTTGGGAAGAAGAGACTGTTACCTCCTTTTGCCCAGAAAGTGCATTCCCACTGTCGAAGGCAAAGGGAAAAAATTTCCAGGTAAAATAAGCTAAAAAGAATACGGAAATGACAAGAAATCATAGGTTGGTTGAAAAATAAGATTTAATAAAAAATGCCTCTCACACATCGTCAGGCAGAGCAATGGCCCCCCTACCCACAAAGTACTCCATATATTGCTCGCGGACCGCGCGGGCATTTAGAGGGGGCAAGCCTGGACGTGCCACTTGAAGGGCTGTGAGGTCAGCATTTGGAGGGCCCTCCACATCTGGGCCAACGGGCACCACATAGTTCCTGTTATGTCTTTTGAGGAAGTTGTGCAATATGCAACAGGCAAGAACTATGTGGTTCAGTTTGTATTCCGCCAAGTTAATAGCCGTCAAGAACAGGCGGAAGCGGCTGGCCAGGATGCCAAAAGTGTTCTCAACAACTCGTCGGGCTCGGGACAGCCTGTAGTTGAAGACCCTCTGGTCTGGGGTGAGGGTCCTCATCGGGAACGGCCTCATCAGATGGGGAGTCAACGCAAACGCTTCATCTGCGACAAAGACGAAGGGGAGTCCTTCTGCATTCTCCTCTGGAGGTGGCAAGCACAGACTGCCACTTTGGAGACGCCAGTAGAACTCCGTGTGCGCAATGGCACCACCATCCGAGATCCGGCCGTTCATCCCCACGTCCACATACATAAATTCATATGTCGCCGACACACCGCCAACATCACTACACTATTAAACCCTTTATAATTATAATAGTAGGACCCCGAGTTGGGCGGTGGGACGATGCGGACGTGTTTCCCATCAATTGCCCCTCCGCAGTTAGGAAAGTCCCAACGGCTGGCAAAGTGGGAGGCCACAGTCTGCCATTCCTGTGGCGTGGAAGGGAACTGTGGAGTGAAACAAGAGAAAAAAATTAGTCACTTTGCACATAAACATTGCAAGCAGATTAGACAATCAACATCTTGGAACAAGAGCATTGTTTAAAATTGGAGGCTGGAAAGTATTTGCACAGAAAAGTAGAGGCTCCCCTTCACAGATTAATCACCCCCCATCAATCCCCCCACTTCTGATGGGCCATTGGCAATAACTAGGGTTTGGGGGGGGGGGGGGGGGGGGGGGGTTGGCCAGGTAACCCTCTGCACTTCATTGATTGCCAAATGGCTCAATAATGTGTGCTAGTTTGGCCAGACCCTCCTTACTTAACACTATTGGAAGTCCCCCCCCCCCCCCCCCAAACCAAAAAAAAGGAAAGCACATTGTGACATTCTGAAATTACCAAGCAAGCTAATAGGAGGGAAAGAACACAAAAAAATAGGAAATGGAAAGTATGGAGGCAGCCCCTTGCACTACATGCTTTGCAGAATTCATCCCTAAAGATGCCCACTATAAAGAGGTAGGTATATAGTGTGTATTGACCTTGGGAAAGCCAGCAGATAGAGGATTGGTAACATCTGACAGAGCAGTTGGGGGAGGGGGTTCCTAATGAGTTTGCCCCCCCCCCCCCACAAAAAAAAAAAAAAAAAAAGGGGCTCTACATGAAGTAAACCACACAGAAAACATTTGTGGGGGTGTTTAGGGGCAAACAATACTATGCAGCAGACAAAAGACATTGCTTAAGTGACTAGGCCATAGGTGTCTATTGGGGCAGAAGAGCATGCTGGTGAGGTAAGTGAAGGGAAAAATGCATGAAGGAGAAAAGGGGCACAGCATATTAGAACATATTGCAATCATGGTAATTAGGGAAGGAGGTCAAAAATACAAGACATTAGCAAACAGAGCATACATAGAAGGGAATAGTAAAGTAGAAATGTTACCTTAATATAGTCCTCCTGCAGGACCTCGATGATGGCAGAACAGGTCTCTGGAATAATGATTCCCAGGGCCTGGGGAGAGATACCTGAAGAGAACTTCAAATCCTGAAGACTTCTCCCTGTCGCCAAGTACCTCAACGTGGCAACAAGCCTCTGCTCCGGAGTAATGGCTTGTCTCATGCAGGTATCCTGCCGGCTGATAAAGGGGGTCAGCAAAGCCAAAAGACGGTGAAAATCGGGGTCCGTCATCCGGAGAAAGTTCCTGAAATCATCAGGATTATTCTCCCGGATCTCACGAAGCAAAGGCATGTGCGAGAATTGGTCACGCTGAAGCAACCAATTCTTGGTCCACATACTCCTCGTCACTCTGTTCATGGACGGGTCTTGGGTCAAAGCTAAAAGCCCGACACCAATTCCGCATACAGCACGAACTCGGTGACGAGTACGCACGGGAAACATCGCTCACAAGGTCACAAAAGGTCGGCTGGTCAGAACGGACAAACAGAAAGCACCGATAAACAGCAAGACCTGAAAGAACGAAATGAATACCAGAAACGAGCAGACAATAAGCAGTGCAAATCAAAGCGTCCTATATCAAGATATAGGCCGCAGTGACCAACAAATGCGAACTGACTACACGCACTAATAAACAGATACGCACGACAAGCACAAACTGAAGAGCAGTAACGATCTGAGTCAGAAAACTGAGAAGCACGAATCTTAAGTCACCAAACTTCGACTAACTCGCGATAAACACGGGATCAGCAGAAGGAGCCCAACGGGTGCCTGACGTGGTGCTGAACTTCCCTTTTCTAGTCTCGTGGAAGACGACTTACGTCACGACGTTCTTGCAGACCGGATATTTCGACAGCGTTGTCTGACCGTGTGTACGCAACAACAACATCGGACAAAGTACGACGGACAGGATCCGACCGACCTGGTCCGCGGATAATACGCGCGTGTGTATGGGGCTTTAGACTACTCCCCAGCACAGTACATCCTACACCATACCCATCTGACTAGAACTGAGTACTATAAGTCCCTCGCCATGCACAAGAATGTGCATCCCGATACATTAGCGAACCACACACACTCCGACAATTGGTGAATGGTTTTTGAGGATCTCCAAAATAGAGGAAATGGAAGAATTAGTACACATCTCACAGGAACGTATCCAGAAATTCACAACAACATGGGCGTGTTGGATTCACTTTAAATCCACACAACGCTTCCAAGCATATTGGACGTAAACCACAAGCAACATTTGACTAACCATAGTCGTTTATAAAGTAAGCATGCCGAGGTGGTTGGACCACATTGACCTATGGTCTTAAGGACCCTGATAACAAATATATCCTACACCCTCACCCTTCCCCATCTCCCACCCCCTCCCTAATTCCCATCCCCCTCCCCTTCTCTCCTCCCTCTTACTCTCTCTCGTTTCTACAAGCTTTCCTCCTTGCCTACCCCCCCTTCTTTTACTTTATCTATGCTTTAGTCTCCCACCTTTCCCCTGCATACATAGAACAACTTAATCCCCCACCCCTACCTATACCATAGAAGTATCCTATTACGTATACTTGTTCTGAACTGTTGGACGGAATCTCCAGTAGGCTTAAAAACCATACCCTCATGAAGCTACATGTTGTAGCCATGGAATTCCGTATGTATTTTCTTGTGCTCTCTGTTTTTGCTGTATAAGCTGTTCTGTGTGAAATTCATTAAAAAAAATTGTGGAAAAAAAAAATTGTTCACAGCAGGGTGTTCCAGCGCCCACCAAGTGTCACTTTGAAGGCTTACAGTGTTGTGGCAACACCAACACCTTAGGCCCAAATTTCTGCAGAGTATATACGGCAAGCCCCTACTCAAACATCCAACTTGCAAACGTCTCCTACTTGCAAACAGAAGGAGACAACAGGAAGTGAGATGAAATCTACCCCTAGGAAGGGAAATTCTCTCCTGTAAGAGTTGATATGGGAAAACCGTGTCTCCTCTCCAGTCTCCCCTGATGCTTTATCCCAATCCTTGTTTTACTAAAAAAAACAAATTTTCAAAAAACATTTGTCATTGGGACAGAAAGTCCAGTAAAATCTTCTGAAGAGGTGCTCAGACAGCATAACGTGTTACAGGGGTGATAACCCTTCCCTATGTTTTCCAAAAAGCTTAAAAATTTATTTTTGGACTGGAGCTACACTTTAAAAATGTACCAGTTCAAAATTACAAACAGATTCTACTTAACAACAAACCTACACAGTCCCTGTCTTTTTTTAATTTGGGTACGGGGTTCCCCTTAATATACATTGTGACGGAACCCGTACTCAAGATGTCCGCCGTAAATGCTTCCTCCGTCTGGTACCACACAATCCAAGACCCCCTTAGCTTACCCAGTCACCAGACAACACCAGTGTAGGGTACATCAGGAATGAATCTTTATTTGACATGTCACACACATTAATATAGCCAGATGACTAAAGCCTAACCTAATTAGCATGAGCTAATTATCTTAATCAACACTGGGCTCCATCATTCAATTGCAGGGTTAATTAGCACACACAACAATAGGTGAAACACTTCTACAAGCCAGACTATACTCAATTACATAACAGACAGGTGTCTGGAGTTCATGAGTCATGACATTAGCGTCTCTTGCTAATATGCCAAATACACATACAGATTCTATGTGTATTGGGGGGCCAGCATGGACCTGAATCCAAGTAACACCAGCTCAGGGGTCCCAGGCTTGCAGCTCAAAGAGCACCGTTCCCCCAAATGCCAGGGCCCATAATCGCAAGGCAATAGGCTCGCATACAGTCCCCTCCAACAGCCTGTGTCCCGGCTAGGTCTGTCACATTTCTCCCCTTTCGGCAGGAGACTAACACAGGAGGAGACCCCAGACGGGTTGACTCCGAAGTTAGTCAGTGGTTCCAGTCCTCTAATGCTGGTACCCACACAGTACCCCAAACAAATTGTTCCAAACAGAGTATTCCTCACCCAGCCAACCTCTGCCTCTCTCAGAGAACATATCCGCCGCTGGGGAGAGGCCCGGACTGGTCCTTCTCCCTGGAGTCTTTTCAGCCGCTGGAGAGAAGACAGGGTGACTGGGATCACTCCATCATGCTGTTGGGGATTTGGGCCGACCGCCCGGCATCCCGGGGGTATACAGGTGGGGACTGCAGTTCCTTCCCCCTTTGCAGGAAATCTGCCCTCTGTTAGTTGTGGGCAGAGGCCAGCAGCACTTTGTTCCGTTGCCAGCAGTTCAGGTGGGTGTAGGAGCTTCCCTACATCATCTCCTCCAGCTAACTGTTGGGGAGAGAGGCCGACTGCCCCAGCTCCCTGGAACTCCGCAGCTGTTGCTGGTGCTGGACAGAGGTGGGTAGCACTCTGCCCTGTTGCCAGCACTTCTGCTGGGGACTCCACATCCTCCGCTCTGGTTAACCGTTGGGGCAGGAGGCTGGCTTCCTCCACTCCCAAATTGTGTAGCTGCCATTGGGAAGGGGAGCCGGCTGCTTCCTTTTCCATTCCCTCATCTGGCTGCTGGGATGACATGTCTGTGGTATTGTCTCCCAGGTGCACGGATCTTTGCTGGGGAGGAAAGACCGCTTTCTCCACCTTGGCCGACTGTTGAGGAGGGACAACAAACACCTCCTCTCCCTTCTCCCCCTGTATCTGCTGCTGGGAAGTGATCGCCACCTTCTCACCCTGAGCCTCCAAAACTGACACAGGTGTGGAGCAGAGGTCTTGGACCGTCTGTCCGGTGACCAGTACTTCAGCTGGGGAAGTTCCTTGTAACTCCCCAGATACTGCTGTTGATGCTGGGCAGAGCTCAGTGAAGTTTGGCCCTAATACCAGCTCTTCTGATGGAGGCTCATGAGGTTGTTTTTCCTCAGCAGAAAAGTCTATTAAATCCCCAGTCTCTACAACTGATGTCTGGGGATAGAGGTTCACCATCTGTCCGTGGAACCTAGAAGATGCCATCGGTGCTGGGCAGAGGTTAGCAGAGCTCTGCCCTGTTGTCAGCACTTGCTGAATCCGCCATAAGACCTCTGCGTCCATAGCTGCGGGGGCAGGTGGGCAAAGCACTCTGTTACTATGCCACATTGCCGACTCTTCAGCCAGGATTTCAGAGCTGTCTGCTGGTATTTCCTGATAGTCCCAGGCAAAGGGAGCCCCACCCTGCTGCTGAGCAGAGTCTAGCAGCTGTATGTAGGCGATCTCCAGCTCCCATTCCTGAGCGGCCAGGAACTCCAAATCTTCCTGTGCCCAGAGCACTTTCGAGACATTCAATCTTTGCTCTCTGTGCTCCATTATTTCCTCCAAACGCCACTCCAGATCACTCCCAAAGTCGGGGTCCTCGGACAGCCTCCAGTACAACAATCCCAGTCCATTATAATCAAAGCCTTCCGTGGGCCTGTCATCCGCTGTCCACGGGCACACTTGGACTACATACCACCGGAGGGCTCTGTAGCTCTCGTCCAAACGCATTTCTGCCCGGATCAGCCTGCTTAACTCAGCTGTCCACTCCTGCTTCGGTTGTTCCCCCAATAACAGCATTCGTACTTCATACTGCGACCAGTACCTTACATGGATGGAGGGGAGAACTTTTCCCTGGTGTCGCTGCTCACAGGCTAGCGCTTCTTTCCAGAGTTGTAGGTGAACAGAATCATACCATCCCAGCAGGACCTGCACCGATACTGGTCCTCTGTGCTGTATCCGCATCTCTCGCAACCTCCTTCCGAATTCCTCTTCCATGACGTATCTGTACCTCTGCTATCCGGGCCTTGGATCCAGGTGATGGTTTGGATGTGTTCACGACAAGGAAGCACGATCCCACCGCTGCCAGCCAATTGTGACGGACCTCGTACTCAAGATGTCCGCCGTAAATGCTTCCTCCGTCCGGTACCACACAATCCAAGACCCCCTTAGCTTACCCAGTCACCAGACAACACCAGTGTAGGGTACATCAGGAATGAATCTTTATTTGACATGTCACACTTATATACAGCCAGATGACTAAAGCCTAACCTAATTAGCATGAGCTAATTATCTTAATCAACACTGGGCTCCATCATTCAATTGCAGGGTTAATTAGCACACACAACAATAGGTGAAACACTCCTACAAGCCAGACTATACTCAATTACATAACAGACAGGTGTCTGGAGTTCATGAGTCATGACATTAGCGTCTCTTGCTAATATGCCAAATACACATACAGATTCTATGTGTATTGGGGGGCCAGCATGGACCTGAATCCAAGTATCACCAGCTCAGGGGTCCAGGCTTGCAGCTCAAAGAGCACTGTTCCCCCAAATGCCAGGGCCCATAATCGCAAGGCAATAGGCTCGCACTCAGTCCCCTCCAACAGCCCGTGTCCCGGCTAGGTCTGTCACATTTCTCCCCTTTCGGCAGGAGACTAACACAGGAGGAGACCCCAGACGGGTTGACTCCGAAGTTAGTCAGTGGTTCCAGTCCTCTAATGCCTGTACACACACAGTACCCCAAACAAATTGTTCCAAACAGAGCACGACTCACCCAGCCAACTTCTGCCTCTCTCATAGAACATATCCGCCGCTGGGGAGAGGCCTGGACTGGCCCTTCTCCCTGGAGTCTTTTCAGCCGCTGGAGAGAAGACAGGGTGACTGGGCTCACTCCATCATGCTGTTGGGGATCTGGGCCGACAGCCCAGCATCCCTGGGGTATACAGGTGGGGACTGCAGTCCCATCCCCCTTTACAGGAAATCTGCCCTCTGTTAGTTGTGGGCAGAGGCCAGCAGCACTTTGTTCCGTTGCCAGCAGTTCAGGTGGGTGTAGGAGCTTCCCTACATCATCTCCTCCAGCTAACTGTTGGGGAGAGAGGCCGACTGCCCCAGCTCCCTGGAACTCCGCAGCTGTTGCTGGTGCTGGACAGAGGTGGGTAGCACTCTGCCCTGTTGCCAGCACTTCTGCTGGGGACTCCACATCCTCCGCTCTGGTTAACCGTTGGGGCAGGAGGCTGGCTTCCTCCACTCCCAAATTGTGTAGCTGCCATTGGGAAGGGGAGCCGGCTGCTTCCTTTTCCATTCCCTCATCTGGCTGCTGGGATGACATGTCTGTGGTATTGTCTCCCAGGTGCACGGATCTTTGCTGGGGAGGAAAGACCGCTTTCTCCCCCTTGGCCGACTGTTGAGGAGGGACAACAAACACCTCCTCTCCCTTCTCCCCCTGTATCTGCTGCTGGGAAGTGATCGCCACCTTCTCACCCTGAGCCTCCAAAACTGACACAGGTGTGGAGCAGAGGTCTTGGACCGTCTGTCCGGTGACCAGTACTTCAGCTGGGGAAGTTCCTTGTAACTCCCCAGATACTGCTGTTGATGCTGGGCAGAGCTCAGTGAAGTTTGGCCCTAATACCAGCTCTTCTGATGGAGGCTCATCAGGTTGTTTTTCCTCAGCAGAAAAGTCTATTAAATCCCCAGTCTCTGCAACTGGTGTCTGGGGATAGAGATTCACCATCTGTCCGTGGAACCTAGAAGATGCCATCGGTGCTGGGCAGAGGTTTGCAGAGCTCTGCCCTGTTGTCAGCACTTGCTGAATCCGCCATAAGACCTCTGCGTCCATAGCTGCGGGGGCAGGTGGGCAAAGCACTCTGTTACTATGCCACATTGCCGACTCTTCAGCCAGGATTTCAGAGCTGTCTGCTGGTATTTCCTGATAGTCCCAGGCAAAGGGAGCCCCACCCTGCTGCTGAGCAGAGTCTAGCAGCTGTATGTAGGCGATCTCCAGCTCCCATTCCTGAGCGGCCAGGAACTCCAAATCTTCCTGTGCCCAGAGCACTTTCGAGACATTCAATCTTTGCTCTCTGTGCTCCATTATTTCCTCCAAACGCCACTCCAGATCACTCCCAAAGTCGGGGTCCTCGGACAGCCTCCAGTACAACAATCCCAGTCCATTATAATCAAAGCCTTCCGTGGGCCTGTCATCCGCTGTCCACGGGCACACTTGGACTACATACCACCGGAGGGCTCTGTAGCTCTCGTCCAAACGCATTTCTGCCCGGATCAGCCTGCTTAACTCAGCTGTCCACTCCTGCTTCGGTTGTTCCCCCAATAACAGCATTCGTACTTCATACTGCGACCAGTACCTTACATGGATGGAGGGGAGAACTTTTCCCTGGTGTCGCTGCTCACAGGCTAGCGCTTCTTTCCAGAGTTGTAGGTGAACAGAATCATACCATCCCAGCAGGACCTGCACCGATACTGGTCCTCTGTGCTGTATCCGCATCTCTCGCAACCTCCTTCCGAATTCCTCTTCCATGACGTATCTGTACCTCTGCTATCCGGGCCTTGGATCCAGGTGATGGTTTGGATGTGTTCACGACAAGGAAGCACGATCCCACCGCTGCCAGCCAATTGTGACGGACCTCGTACCCAAGATGTCCGCCGTAAATGCTTCCTCCGTCCGGTACCACACAATCCAAGACCCCTTAGCCCACCCAGTCACCAGACAACACCAGTGTAGGGTACATCAGGAATGAATCTTTATTTGACATGTCACACTTATATACAGCCAGATGACTAAAGCCTAACCTAATTAGCATGAGCTAATTATCTTAATCAACACTGGGCTCCATCATTCAATTGCAGGGTTAATTAGCACACACAACAATAGGTGAAACACTCCTACAAGCCAGACTATACTCAATTACATAACAGACAGGTGTCTGGAGTTCATGAGTCATGACATTAGCGTCTCTTGCTAATATGCCAAATACACATACAGATTCTATGTGTGTTGGGGGGCCAGCATGGACCTGAATCCAAGTATCACCAGCTCAGGGGTCCCAGGCTTGCAGCTAAAAGAGCACTGTTCCCCCAAATGCCAGGGCCCATAATCGCAAGGTAATAGGCTCGCACTCAGTCCCCTCCAACAGCCTGTGTCCCGGCTGAGGTTCTCTCCTGGTCTCTACAATGCAGTAAGACATGCTTCAAGAAGGTAGCCAAGGTCCTGTGAACCTCTTCACTCTCCTCCCTGCCGAAGGAGTACCGCGATTTTTAGCGATGTCTTTGACAAAGGTCAAGCCTGTAGATTGCACATATGATTGCACAATTGACCTTCAACCTGGTGCCATACCCCCTTGTGGCCAGGTTTACCCTTTGTCTTGGAGGATTGTGCTGGTGCTGGTTTCTTCTTTATGATGAAGAAGAGTGGTGAACTGAGACCTTGTATTGGGCTGGTGCTGGTTTCTTCTTTGTGATGAAGAAGAGTGGTGAACTGAGACCTTGTATTGATTATAGGGGTCTCAATCGTCTCACGATTAAAATGCCTATCCAATTCCATTGTTATTTGACCGCCTTAAGGGAGCAACGGTTTTCACAAAGCTTCATTTGAGAGAAGCATAAAATTTCATGAGGATTAAGGAGGGCGACGTGTGGAAAACTGTGTTTAATACCAGAACAGGCCATTATGAGTACCTCATAAGGCCTTTTGGCCTTTGTAACGCCCCAGCAGTTTTCCAGGAATTCCGAGATTTGTCCTCCGAGATTTGTTGCAGTTATGTGTAGTGGTTTATCTCGACTGTGAATTGGAGAAGTGCGAATTCCATCGTGAACAGGTTAAGGTCCTGGGTTATGTCATTTCCACTGCTGGTTTTTTGATGGACCCAGAGAAACTTTCAGCCGTCTTACAATGGCCACAACCCGTGGGTTTATGTCCTCTGCAGCGTTTTCTTGGCTTTGCCAACTAATATCGAAAGCTTATTCGTAACTTCTCGTCTCTGGTCAAGCCCCTGACTGATATGACCAGAAAGGACGGTAACCCATAGAGTTGGTCTCCGGAGGCCGGTTCTCATTCTTACTGACCATAAGAATCTCACATTCTTGTCTGAGGCTGAATGCCTCTCTCCCAGAAGGGCACGATGGGCTCTTTTCTTGTCTAGTTTCAACTACATTGTCTCATTCTTACCCAGTACTAAGACTGTAAGGGCTGATGCTTTGGCACAACAATTTTCCTCCACTTTCAAGATGGAGTCGGTTCTGGTTCCTGTGATTTCTCTTGATCATATTCTGGCTATGGTTCGCACCAGTCTCACTTCTCCTTTGGGTGACAAAATTCTTGCTGCTCAGGTCCATGCTCCTCCTGAGAAAACTTGTGACCGCTGCTTTGTCCCAGAGAGTCTCCATACTGCCGTGCTCCAGACGTACCATTCTTCCAAGGCTGCTGGCCATCCTGGGAATAATCAACTCTTTTGGGCCATTTCCCAACAATTCTGGTGGCCTAGTCTACGTGCTGATGTAACTGTCTTTGTAGCTGTCTGTTGCGTGTTTGCTCAGAGTAAGACTCCACAACACCTTCCAGTGCACCCCATACAACCCATACCCAATGGAGAAATGCCCTGGACCCACTTGTCTTTTGATGTCATCGTTGAGTTACCCAACTCCCAGGGCAACAAAGTTATCCTTATGGTGGTTGACCGCTTCTCGAAAATGCCCCATTGTATTCCACTTAGGAAGTTGCCCACTTCTAAGGAACTGGCTTCCATTTTTGCTCGGGAGATCTTTTGCTTACATGGGCTACCCAAGGTGCTTGTCTCAGACAGGGGTAGTCAGTTTGTGTCTCGGTTCTGGGCAGCCTTTTGTGCAGAGTTGGGAATTCAGCTTGCTTTCTCCTCTGTGAATCATCCGCAGCCTAATGGGGCCGCAGAACGAGCCAATCCGAACTTGGAGCAATTCCTACATTGCTATATTTGTGACCATAATAACAACTGGTCAGACCTTTTACCATGGGCGGGGTTTGCTCACAATAGTGCCTTGAATTCTGCTTCTCGATTGTCCCCATTTATGGTGAACTATGGTTTCCAACCTTCCCTGTTGCCTGACTTGTTTGTTCTGCAGAGTATTCATACATTAGAGGAGCATCTCCGTGGTCTTCGATCAACTTAAGCACAAGTCCAGGAGGCTTTGCGACATGCTAATGATAGGTACAGACTCCATGCTGACCAAAGACACCTGTCTGCACCTTCCTACCATGTTGGGGACAGGCTCTGGCTTCCATCTCGCAACCTCCGACTTTGTGTTCCCTCTCTGAAGTTCACACCTAGGTTTATTGGGCCTTTCCGTATTCTTCGCAGGATTAACCCAGTGGCTTACGCATTAGACCTTCGTTATAATATGTGTATCTCAAATGTATTTCATGTTGCCTTATTTAAACCTTTGGTCTGCAACCGCTTTATCACCTCGGTGCTTCGTCCTTACCCTGTACAGGTTGAGAACCATGAGGAGTATGAAGTACAGTCCATTGTTGACTCCCGTAGGATCCGTGGGTGTATACAGTACCTGGTTTATTGAAAAAGGTACTGTCCGGAGGAATGCTCTTGGGTCTCGTCTTCGGAACTACATGCCCCTGTCCTCCTCCGTGATTTCCATACATGTTTTCCCCTCAAAATTGTGGTGAGATGGAGGATTGCGCCAATCAAACTGTTATTTTGTTATCCTCTGAGACCTAATTGTAATGGGCTTATTCTTTGCTGCTGCTGTCAATTACAGATCCCTTTAGGGGTTCGGCCAATTCTAGGTTATGTCAGATGGGTATGAGAAATATTATTGTTGGCTAGTGAAGTGTTATATAGTAAAGTAAAGTAAAATAAAATAAGATACGCAAAAAAATATAAAAGAATTGTGGTAACAAATACTATTAGCCTTAGTTTATCATGTACCACTAGACACTCTTGTCTATAAATATGAAGTATACTAAAGGTGGTTGTCTACTAGTCAAAACTCTTGTGACAAAATCACTATTGTTGTGGACAAACAAATAAGTAAGAACCCTACAAAACTCTTGTGACAAAATCACTATTATTGTGGACAAACAAATAAATAAGAACCCTACAATCCTAAAACTCCCAATCCTGAAGATAGAATTTAGGCAAAACGTGTGTCAGACAACCTATGCTTTTGTGGAAAGTAATGATATTCCTGTGAAAGAAAAAAACTTTTTCCTGTGAAAAGAAAACTTTTTTTGTCCCCCTCCCCACAATTGCTGTTGGAGAAAAAGCACAATACCACAATATCGCAAATCTGTGGAAAAAATATATAGGTGTATCACAATTCTGTGAAAAAGATGAAAAACCAGAGCAAACTACAAAAAAAACCCCAATAAAAAAAACCCAAAGCAATACCCTTTTAATCCAAATCCTGCAAAGGAAATTTCAAAACCATATAGGTGTAGTCCCCAATGGTGTATCAATACAAATTATGTGAAAAAAGAGTCCATGTGTTGCCACCACCGACGTTCCAGACACTCCAAAACAGGTAAGTTCCAATTAGTACAGTGACTAGTAATTAGTGCTTTCAAAATATATTTTTATCACCCTGTTAATCCACCACCATAGAAAATGGCCACTCACCAGAATTAGGTGAGTAATAAGCGTTTGGTTTATTTAGCCGGACAACCACTCCTTCTCCTTGTTATATCTCCACTTTACAAGGTCTGGATAAGTTAAATGCAGGTAGCGTCCTTCATTCTCAGGGAAAATGATAAAAAGATGCTCCCATAGCGTATTATGTTTAAACAATTTATTAAAACAAATAAAACAGGAGAATTATTCCACTCACATATAATAGTGCCCTCAAAGCCGGCACTGAGGTTCTCTCCAGCCATGTATAAAAGGACCTCAAATCACAGAAAGGACCGCTTGTGCTGTGGACCAGTTTGGCGTCTTGATTGTTACCCAGCAGCCTCTACGCGTTTCGCACGTGTGTCTGCGTCATCAGGAGGCTTCCTGATGACGCAGACACACATATACAAAAATATACAAAAACATATACCCCCATATACAAAAAATAATGGTTTTAACCCCCTGATTAAATAAAAGGTAAAAAACTGCGCTAATCAAACACACATCAACAAATAAATTTTAAAGACTCTAATTATAGCCGCAATAATTGTGGGATAAACACAGGTATAATATAAGGGGAAAAAAATTGCAAACTTTTTATTTTAAATAAACCTTTTTAGTACTATATTACGCCATGGTCTATATGCTTTTTCCCCTGGGTACTGGTTAAAAGCTCCTTGTCTGCAATTGGCACATGACTCCAGGCTGTGGAGGATTCCTTGCTTTTGATCGCTGCATATGCTTCCCCAATCTGGGGTTGTGGTAAGGAGACAGCCTATTCAGTGATTGTGCATGACTGTTTGCTGGTTTATGCTTTCTTTCTGGTAAGGAGGCACTTCATAAATTGAATATTCACGGATTACATGGATGCACTTCACTATTTTGAATAAGTGGGAGATCTTTAGAAGGATATCTTGGTTCTTTTATTCTTTTTTATTTTTGGCATCTGGTAAGGAGGCCCTCTAGGAGGTGGTGGTGCACATATATAGCAATTTTCTATCACGGGTGTTCTTCAATTTTGTTTGACACTCAATCTATTCACCCAATCTTTCAGCGATTTATTGTTGCAAAGTGTAGCAGTATAATGCTATGGTGTGTAGGGATGAGCCGAACACCCCCGGGTTCGGTTCGCACCAGAACCTTCGAACAAACCGAAAGTTCGCGCAAATTTTCGAACCCATATTCGTTATAATGGACGCGAACGTTCGAAATAAAAATTGCTAATTACAACGGCCAATATGCATGTTAATGTCATAAAACAGGTTTGGGGGTCCTGCCCCAGGGGACATATATCAATGCAAAAAGAACTTTTAAAAACTAACGTTTTTTCGGGAGCAGTCATTTTAATGATGCATAAAGTGAAAAAAAAAATGTGAAATTTTCCTTTAAATATGGTACCTGGGGGGTGTCTAAAGTATGCCTGTGAAGTGGCATGTGTTTCCCGTGTTTAGAACTGTCCTTGCACAAAATGACATTTGTAAAGGAAAAAAAGAAGCCATTTAAAACCACTTGCGGCTTTAATGTCATGTCTTGTCCTGGCCGCCATATGGCTGAAAATCCTTGAGAAAAATGGCATGGCTACCCCATCACACCCCCCCCCCCCCCCCCCACCCCAGCCCCTTTGGGTCTTGTATGGATATTAAGGGGGACCCCGCACCCAAAATAAAACCCTATACCTACAACCCTATATACTCTGAACAGCAGTATATAGGTGGTGCAAACAAGACAAGGACTGTAGGTTTGTTCTTAAGTAGAATCTGAACAGGTACATTATGAAGTGTAGCTCCATCCCCAAAAAATCTATTTTTAAGCTTTTTGGAGAACATAGGGAGGGGTTATCACCCCTGTAACATTTGCTGTCTTTGCACATCTGTTCAGAACATGTCACCTCACTTTCCGTCCCAATGACAAATGTTTTTGGAAAAGTGGGGTTTTAATTGAAACAAGGATTGGTGATAAAGCATCAGTAGAGAGGAGATACCTTTTTCCCAAATTAAATCTAACAGGATAGAATTTCCCTTCCTAGGGGTAGATTTCCTCTCACTTCCTGTTTTTCTCTTTCCGTTTGCAAGTAGGAGTCGTTTGTAAGTTGGATGTTTGAAAGTAGGGGCCTGCCGTATATACTCTGCAGAAATTTTCCCTATTAGATGTTGGTGTAGCCACAAGACTGGTGGGCACAGGAATGGGCCCTGCTGTGAGTTAATAGATCAAGATTTGTACTTGCATGCACCTGTTGAACCGGGCAGAAAAATTGGGCCTTTGGTGGTGGTGGTGGTTGACGGTGTTGCCACAAGACTGTAAGCCCTCACAGTTACTCTTGGTGGGTGCAGGAATGGGCCCTGCTGTGAGTTATTAGATCAAGATTTGTAATTGCATGCACCTGTTGAACAGGGCAGAAAAATTGGGCCTTTGGTGGTGGTGGGTGGTGGACGGTGTTGCCACAAGACTGTAGGCCCTCATAGTTACTCTTGGTGGGCGCAGGAATGGGCCCTGCTGTGAGTTATTAGATCAAGATTTGTAATTACATGCCCCTGTTAAACAGGGGCTGAAAAATTGGGCCTTAGGCATTGGTGCTGGTGCCACAACACTGCAAGCCCTCGCAGATACTGTACTGGTAGCACAGCAATGAGACCTGTTGCAAAGCATTGCCCAAGAATTGTAATTACACGCCCCAACAGGGGCTGAAAAATTGTGCCTTGGGCACTGGTGCTGGTGCCACAAGACTGCAACCCCTCACAGATACTGTACTTGGAGCACAGCAGTCACACCTGTTGCGAAGCATCTTTTTAAAAAATTTTAATTACACGCCCCTGTTATACAGGGGCTGAAAAATTGTGCCTTAGGCACTGGTGCTGGTGCCACAACACTGCAACCCCTCACAGATACTGTACTCTGAGCACAGCAATGAGACCTGTTTCAAAGCATTGCCTAAAAAATTGTAATTACACGCCCCAACAGGGGCTGAAAAATTGTGCCTTGGGCACTGGTGCTGGTGCCACAAGACTGCAACCCCTCACAGATACTGTACTTGGAGCACAGCAATGAGACCTGTTGCAAAGCATTGCCTAAAAAATTGTAATTACACGCCCCTGTTATACAGGGGCTGAAAAATTGTGCCTTGGGCACTGGTGCTGGTGCCACAACACTGCAACCCCTCACAGATACTGTACTCTGAGCACAGCAATGAGACCTGTTGCAAAGCATTGCCTAAAAATTGTAATTACACGCCCCAACAGGGGCTGAAAAATTGTGCCTTGGGCACTGGTGCTGGTGCCACAAGACTGCAACCCCTCACAGATACTGTACTTGGAGCACAGCAGTCACACCTGTTGCGAAGCATCTTTTTAAAAAATTGTAATTACACGCCCCTGTTATACAGGGGCTGAAAAATTGTGCCTTAGGCACTGGTGCTGGTGCCACAACACTGCAACCCCTCACAGATACTGTACTCTGAGCACAGCAATGAGACCTGTTGCAAAGCATTGCCTAAAAATTGTAATTACACGCCCCAACAGGGGCTGAAAAATTGTGCCTTGGGCACTGGTGCTGGTGCCACAAGACTGCAACCCCTCACAGATACTGTACTTGGAGCACAGCAGTCACACCTGTTGCGAAGCATCTTTTTAAAAAATTGTAATTACACGCCCCTGTTATACATGGGCTGAAAAATTGTGCCTTAGGCACTGGTGCTGGTGCCACAACACTGCAACCCCTCACAGATACTGTACTCTGAGCACAGCAATGAGACCTGTTGCAAAGCATTGCCTAAAAATTGTAATTACACGCCCCAACAGGGGCTGAAAAATTGTGCCTTGGGCACTGGTGCTGGTGCCACAAGACTGCAACCCCTCACAGATACTGTACTTGGAGCACAGCAGTCACACCTGTTGCGAAGCATTTTTAAAAAAAATTGTAAGTACACGCCCCTGTTATACAGGGGCTGAAAAATTGTGCCTTAGGCACTGGTGTGGTGGCATGGATCATTGAGGAGGAGGAAGAGGATAGTCAGTGAACATAACAGGACAGTCACTCAGCATCAGCATAGGCAGTCTTGAAGGGATGTGACATTATAAATTATTCCGTTATATCCGCTTCAGGTGCCTGGTAGCTGGTGGTGATCCAAGACTGATTCATTTTTATGAAGGTCAGTCGATCAACCGAGTCGGTGGACAGGCGCACCCTATGATCGGTGACAAATCCTCCAGCAGCACTGAATGTGCGTTCGGAAAGAACGCTGGATGCAGGACAGGCCAGTAGCTCAATTGCATACTGTGCAAGCTCTGGCCAGTGATCCATCCTCAGGACCCAGTAAGCCAGAGGATTTTCGGTGGGAAAGGTGTCCAAGTCTGACCTTGCCCCTAGGTATTCCTGCACCATGTATATCAGACGCTGGCGATGGTTGCTGGAACCGATCATACCTTGGGGCTGCGGACTAAAAAATTGTTTGAACGCATCAGTCAGACGTCCACCTTCCCCACCGCTCCTTCTGCTACTGACCGAAGCCTCAGCAACTCGTCGTCCAGGACCAGGAGTTTGTAACCTCCCAGTTTCTGGGAACGCGTTGCACAGACCTTTCTGCAAGGCCTCCCTGAGATGTCTCATCCTCTGCTCCCTCTGCGACGGCAAGATAAGGTCCGCAACCTTACCCTTGTACCGTGGATCAAGGAGAGTGGCCAGCCAGTAATGGTCGATCTCCTTGATCCGAAGAACACGAGGATCCTTCCGCAGGCTTTGCAGGATCAGGGAGGCCATGCAGCGTAGGTTAGCTGAGGCATTCGGTCCGGAGTCTTCTGGGTCACTGAGGATGACATGATCGCCAGCCACCTCCTCCCAGCCACGTACAAGTCCACTGGTTTGTTGGGACTGTACATCATCCCTAAAAGACTGCTGCTGCTGATGCTGAGTGCCAGGCTCCACCTCCATGCTCACACACTCCTCCTCCTCCTCCTCCTCCTCCTCCTCCTCATCCTCTTCCTGTGTGATGGGTGGGACAGAAGGAACACTGTCTGGATAAAGGGGGCCTTGAGAGGCAAGGAAGTCCTCCTCTTCCTGCCTCTGTTCTGCCTCAAGTGCCCTGTCCATTATCCCATGCAGCGTATGCTCCAACAGGTGGACAAGAGGTACAGTGTCACTGATGCATGCACTGTCACTGCTCACCATCCTTGTGGCCTCCTCAAATGGTGAGAGGACAGTGCATGCATCCCTGATCATGCTCCACTGGCGTGGGGAAAAAAAGCCAAGCTCCCCTGACCCTGTCCTGGTGCCGTAGTCGCAAAGGTACTCATTGATGGCCCTCTGCTGCGTGTGCAGTCGCTGCAGCATGGCCAACGTTGAGTTCCACCTGGTGGGCATGTCACATTAGGCGGTTCTTGGGCAGGTTCAGCTCCTTTTGCAGCTCAGTCAGCCGAGCACTGGCATTATAAGATCGGCGGAAATGCACACAGACTTTCCTGGCCTGCCTCAGGACATCCTGTAAGCCTGGGAACCTGCCCAAGAACCGCTGCACCACCAGGTTGAGGACGTGAGCCATACAGGGCACATGGGTGAGCTGCCCCTGTCGCAGGGCGGAGAGGAGGTTGGTGCCATTGTCAGAAACGACCATTCCTGGCTTAAGCTGGCGTGGCGTCAACCACCTCTCGGCCTGCCCCTGCAGAGCTGCCAGAACCTCTGGCCCAGTGTGGCTCCTGTCCCCCAAACACACCAGCGCAAGCACGGCATGGCATCTTTTTGCCTGCGTACTTGCGTAGCCCCTTGTACGCCTACGGAGCACCGCTGGTTCCGAGGACAGAGCACTTGAGGAAGAAGAAGAGGAGGGGGTGGAGGAGAGAGGTGTGTCACAACCAGTAGTAGCATTTTGGAGGCGTGGTGGTGGAACAACCTCCAACACTACTGCACCTTGTCCTGCATCCCTCCAGCTGCCAATAGAGTGACCCAATGGGCCGTGAAAGAAAGATAACGTCCCTGTCCATGCCTGCTGGACCATGAGTCAGCGGTAATATGCACCTTACCGCTGACCGCCCTGTCCAGCGAGGCATGGACATTGCCTTCCACATGCCGGTAGAGAGACGGAATCGCCTTCCGTGAGAAAAAGTGGCGTTTGGGAACCTGCCACTGAGGAACCGCACATTGAACAAACTCACAGAAGGGGGCCGAGTCTACCAACTGAAAAGGCAGCAGTTGAAGTGCTAGAAATTTAGCCAAGCTAGCATTCAACCGCTGGGCATGTGGATGGCTGGGAGTATATTTCTTTCGACGGTCCAGCAGCTGGGGCAGGGAAATTTGCCTGCTACAATCGGACGTCGGTGTACTGCAAGTACTTGGTTGTGACACACCTAATTCTACACCTTCAGTCCTCTCAGAGCAGCTTTCAGAGAGGACTGAAGATATAGTGGGGATGGAGATCCCAGCTGATGAGGAGCAAGGAGAGGTCCGCTTTGTTCTTTGGTGTGGGTCTTTTATGTGTGCTTGCCAACGAGCTGCATGGCAGGTCGACATATGTCTGCTCATGCTTGTGGTTCCCAAGCGGCTGATGTTTTGGCCACGCGAGATACGCTTGAGACAAATATTGCAAATAGCAGTGGTGCGATCTGATGCACTCGTCTCAAAAAAGGCACACACCAAAGAACTTTTCTGATAACGTGCAGAGGCAGCGCCCTGCACAGGCGGAGCTCTACGGTGTGGTACAGTTGCTGTGCTGGCCTCTAGCTGGCCTCCAGGGGGCATCCTGACTCGTTGGACATGTGACGCCGCATCCTCCTCCTCCTCTCTCCTCCTCCTCCTCCTCTCTCCCTTCAGGCACCCACGTGGAGTCAGTGACCTCATCATCCCTTCCCTCTTCACCACTAGAGCAAACCTGGCAGTAAGCTGCAGCTGGTGGAACAGTACTGCCAGATTGCTGTCCTTCAGCATCCCCTCTCTCTGCGCGCACACTACTGACTTCCTCAAGCTGGGTATCATCATCTGAGCCTTCGAATCGTTGGGCATCCTCCTGGAGCATGTACCCAACACTGTGCTCAAAGAGTTCGGGGGACTCCTCAGGAGGACATGGTGGGTCTAGGGAAGGGGTGGCTGATGATGCCATTGAGTACGCGTTGGCAGGTGCTCTGCCAGTACCCTGAGCCTGGGTGAGAGAGGATGAGGAGGATGAGGAGGGCTTGGTCATCCATTCTACCAAGCCTTCAGCATGATGCGGCTCCACATGTCCAGCTGCCGAAAACAAAGACAAGCGTGTCCCATGGCCACGTGCTGATGACGATGCACGACCACGTCCACGGCCAGCACTGTTGTCTCTAGAAACAGAGCCTGCCTGCCCTGTGTTCTTGCCTCGGCACGCTCTGCCTCTCCTTGGCGGTCTTACAGCCATTGTAGTCGGTAGTGTATATAGTATAAAAAATGGGTGCTGCTGAGAAGATAATATAGGAGCTCTGTGTGATGCCACTAACACACTAGAAGTCCTATGGGTGCTTCTGGGAAGAAAATATAGGAACTCTGTGTGATGCCACTAACACACTAGAAGTCCTATGGGTGCTTCTGGGAAGAAAATATAGGAGCTCTGTGTGATGCCACTAACACACTAGAAGTCCTATGGGTGCTGCTGAGAAGAAAATATAGGAGCTCTGTGTGATGCCACTAACACACTAGAAGTCCTATGGGTGCTTCTGGGAAGAAAATATAGGAACTCTGTGTGATGCCACTAACACACTAGAAGTCCTATGGGTGCTTCTGGGAAGAAAATATAGGAACTCTGTGTGATGCCACTAACACACTAGAAGTCCTATGGGTGCTTCTGGGAAGAAAATATAGGAGCTCTGTGTGATGCCACTAACACACTAGAAGTCCTATGGGTGCTTCTGGGAAGAAAATATAGGAACTCTGTGTGATGCCACTAACACACTAGAAGTCCTATGGGTGCTTCTGGGAAGAAAATATAGGAGCTCTGTGTGATGCCACTAACACACTAGAAGTCCTATGGGTGCTTCTGGGAAGAAAATATAGGAACTCTGTGTGATGCCACTAACACACTAGAAGTCTTATGGGTGCTTCTGGGAAGAAAATATAGGAACTCTGTGTGATGCCACTAACACACTAGAAGTCCTATGGGTGCTTCTGGGAAGAAAATATAGGAACTCTGTGTGATGCCACTAACACACTAGAAGTCCTATGGGTGCTTCTGGGAAGAAAATATAGGAACTCTGTGTGATGCCACTAACACACTAGAAGTCTTATGGGTGCTTCTGGGAAGAAAATATAGGAACTCTGTGTGATGCCACTAACACACTAGAAGTCTTATGGGTGCTTCTGGGAAGAAAATATAGGAACTCTGTGTGATGCCACTAACACACTAGAAGTCCTATGGGTGCTTCTGGGAAGAAAATATAGGAACTCTGTGTGATGCCACTAACACACTAGAAGTCCTATGGGTGCTTCTGAGAAGAAAATATAGGAGCTCTGTGTGATGCCACTAACACACTAGAAGTCCTATGGGTGCTTCTGGGAAGAAAATATAGGAACTCTGTGTGATGCCACTAACACACTAGAAGTCCTATGGGTGCTTCTGGGAAGAAAATATAGGAACTCTGTGTGATGCCACTAACACACTAGAAGTCCTATGGGTGCTTCTGGGAAGAAAATATAGGAGCTCTGTGTGATGCCACTAACACACTAGAAGTCCTATGGGTGCTGCTGGGAAGAAAATATAGGAGCTCTGTGTGATGCCACTAACACACTAGAAGTCCTATGGGTGCTTCTGGGAAGAAAATATAGGAACTCTGTGTGATGCCACTAACACACTAGAAGTCCTATGGGTGCTTCTGGGAAGAAAATATAGGAACTCTGTGTGATGCCACTAACACACTAGAAGTCCTATGGGTGCTTCTGGGAAGAAAATATAGGAGCTCTGTGTGTGATGCCACTAACACACTAGAAGTCCTATGGGTGCTTCTGGGAAGAAAATATAGGAACTCTGTTTGATGCCACTAACACACTAGAAGTCCTGTGGGTGCTTCTGGGAAGAAAATATAGGAACTCTGTTTGATGCCACTAACACACTAGAAGTCCTATGGGTGCTGTTGGGGTGCAATGCTGTGCTAACAGCACTGCGGTTGGTACTACTGAAATACTGTACTAACAGTAAAACACGCACCAGACTAATCCCCAGCAGCAGCTAATAACACACTAACTGTGCAATCAGCAGCAATGAACGATCAATGACTTAGGTAGCAATGGTTTAGCAAAGAAATAGCCAATGGTTTAGCAAAGAAGAGCAAATCTTTCTGGAGCAATGAATCAAGCTAAGACACAGAATCAGCAGACTGATCTCTCCTCAAGCCGGAACTCATGTGACCGGCGCCGACGGCGTGGCGGCCTTTTAAATGGTGGGGCGTGTACTAAAGCCCCTGAGCTTTAATTGGCTACAGGCGTCCTGCCTGTAGCCAATTATTGCTCTCCGAGTTTCCGGCGCTGTGATTGGCCAAGCATGCGGGGTCACAGTGCATGCTTGGCCAATCATCAGCCAGCAATGCACTGCGCCGGCCGCGCCGGCCGCAATGCATTGCGGGGCCGCTCGCATCACACGAATGTGATGCGAACGGCCCAAATAGTTCTGGGCTCGCCGAGCGAGCGAACGCCCGGTGAGTCTCACTAGTGTACCACTAAATTTGGAGCCCAAAATGGCAAATCGAAAGTACACTAGTGAAGAGGCCTACACGTTTCTGAGCATGACAGATAGTGAAGAGGAGGTCACTCATCTGTCAGAATCAGGCTCAGAATACGATCCTGTAGACGACAGCGGCTCCATGACAGAAAGCTCTGACGATGGAGTTGTGGTCCCTGCTAAGGTCAGGCGTACCCGATCCCAATCTTCTGCTGTTGTTGAGATGCAAGAACTGCAGGTCCCTCGTATGAAGCAGAGAAGTACTAGCACCGCTATTCCTTCTGGTGAACTGGCAAGCAGGCATATGTAAACAGCAATTGCACCATGCATGTGAGGTATCACCGCAAAGGTCAGATCGAGGGCAGTCATTTTAGCAGTCATTTTAGCAGTAGACCTCCTCCATAAATTTAATGTGGTAACCTGTAAAGGCTTTTAAAGGCTTTTAAAAATGTATAGAGTTTGTCGCAATTTTAAAGCATGTTGTGTTTGGTATCCATGTACTCAGCCTAAGATCATCTTTTTTATTTCATCATATTTGGGCAATATAGTATGTTTTAGTGCATTAAAATAAAAAAAGTGTATTTTTCCCCCAAAAATGCGTTTGAAAAATCGCTGCGCAAATACTGTGTGGAAGAAAAAAATGCAGCACCCACCATTTTAATCTGTAGGGCCTTTGCTTTAACAAAATATATAGTGTTTGGGGGTTCAACGTAATTTTCTTGCAAAAAAAAAAAATGTTTTCATGTAAACAAAAAGTGTCAGAAAGCTTTGTTCTTTATTTCACTCCTCACTGCCAATCACAGTTTCGGAGGCCATGCAATGCCCAGATGGCACAACCCCCCCCCCCCCCCAAATGACCCAATTTTGCAAAGTAGACACCCCAAGCTATTTGCTGAGAGGTATGGTGAGTATTTTGCAGATCTCGCTTTTTGTCACAAAGTTTTGAAAAATACGATAGTAAGGTTTTCCGTCAGAAAAATTAAGAACAGGTTCTCAATTCAAAGTCCGTCGGAAATTCCGACAGAAAAAGACAGATGGGCATACACACGGTCGGAAAATCCGATGAAAAGCTCCCATCGGACTGTTTCCATCGGAAATTCTGACCGTGTGTACGCGGCATTAGAAATCCTGAAGGCGGTGATTGGTTTTCGGGGCCCGTACGTGGCTAGGCTCCCAATAAGTACCACACATGTGGTATCCCCGTACTCAGGAGAAGCAGCTAAATGTATTTTGGGGGGCAATTCCACATATAACCATGACATGTGTGAGCAATATATCATTTAGTGACAACTTTTTGTATTTTTTTATTTTTTTTGTCATTATTCAATCACTCGAAACAAAAAAAAATATTCAATGGGCAAAAATGGGGTCATTTGGGGGGGGGGGGGGGGGGTGTGGGGGGGGGGGGGGGGGGGTGTGCCATCTTGGCATTTTATGGCCTTCAAAACTGCGATAGGTTGTGATAGGTAGTGAAATCAAAAATGTATGCTCTTAGAAATCTTGAAGGCTGTGGTTGGTTTTCGGGGTCCCGTACGCGGCCAGGTTCCCAAAAAGTCCCACACATGTGGTATCCCCGTACACAGGAGAAGTAGCAGAATGTATTTTGGGATGTAATTCCACATATGCCCATTGCATGTGTAAGCAATATATCATTTAGTCACAACTTTGGGCAAAAAAAAAAAAGTTTGTAATTTTCCCGCAACTTGTGGCAAAATTTAAAATATTCCATGGATTTAACATGCCTCTCAACAAATAGCTTGGGGTGTCTACATTCCAAAATTGGGTCATTTGGGGGGGGGGGGGGGGGTTGTGCTATTTTGGCATATTATGGCTTTCGAAACTGTGATAGGTAGTGAGGAGTGAAATCAAAAATTTGCACCCTTAGAAATCCTGAAGGCGGTGGTTGGTGTTTGGGGTGCCGTACACGGCTAAGCTTCCAAAAAGTCCCACACATGTGGTGTTTAAGCATCAAAATTTATTTTGGGGTGCAATTCCACATATAACCATGGCATGTGTGAGCAATATATCATTTAGTGGAATATAAGCAATTGGAGGCTGCGCTAGCAAATGTGACTCACCACTGTGAGTATAGGTAAACCATACACAAAAACAAAATAGGAAAAATTAGAGACTGAATTAGCAAATGTGACTCACCACTGTGAGTGTATGTGAAACAAATAGAAACATATATATTGATATAACAATCAAATTGTGCAACAATGGCTACAAAATTGGAATAGTGTCAAAGGTGACTTATTGTATTGATCAAAAATTAAATCATGGGTGATGGACAGAACTAATTAGACTATTAAAATGATTGAAGTCATAAATTGCAGGTGGTCATTTGGACGATGGTCCCCTTTTGAAACCCCACTCACCACTGCAACTTGTGGCAGTCCTTGATGACGCCCTGGAGGAGGGGCGAAACGCGTCGACGCAATTTCCGGTCAGTAAGCCAGTGACGCTGCTTCCTGTTCTGCTTTGGAGCGCACGCCAAGCGCGCACCCGGAACTCGCTGATCCCTGTCTGCTCAATAGTGAGTTACTATTGTACAGTGTTCCACAGGTCTATCTCGGCGATACTACACATGTTGTTTTATTTCTTTCCTTTCCACAGCTTTGAAGTTTATCTGGAGTCCCTGCTGATCCACCCCGAGTTTCAATAGGATCTTTTACATCATCCACTTCACCGTCCTGAAAATACTTTTAAGACCCTAGGACTGCAAAGCCGTGGGTCATTTCGTTTTGGTGAGTGGGGTTTCAAAAGGGGACCATCGTCCAAATGACCACCTGCAATTTATGACTTCAATCATTTTAATAGTCTAATTAGTTCTGTCCATCACCCATGATTTAATTTTTGATCAATACAATACGTCACCTTTGACACTATTCCAATTTTGTAGCCATTGTTGCACAATTTGATTGTTGTATCAATATATATGTTTCTATTTGTTTCACATAAACTCACAGTGGTGAGTCACATTTGCTAATTCAGTCTCTAATTTTTCCTATTTTGTTTTTGTGTATGGTTTACCTATACTCACAGTGGTGAGTCACATTTGCTAGCGCAGCCTCCAATTGCTTATATTCCAGTCTCCAAGGTTCATTTAACCTTTCCAGGCAGCAGCAGCAGTAGTTTGCATCACGTGATTATTTTATCGCATAGGGATTGCAATGCGATTTTCACAATTTATGTTTGTTTAATATCATTTCTTTTGGCGCAGGTTATTAAGTTTTGT
>CM053026.1:754917108-754935702 GCA_028564925.1 Lithobates sylvaticus | reverse complement strand
CATTCCATACACAATTACAGATGTTATATGAAACTCCCATCAACTCCCCAGAAATTGACTAATTTTCTATTTGTGTGACTGGCTTACTGATTTTCCTAGAAACCTGCATTAAGATATAAGCCAGATTTTGGGCATCCCCCATGCAACAAAAATATACTTTTTGATGTGATACTTCCAAAGTAAAAGCACATCTAAAGGAATGCAGACCCTGCAATTTCCCTCATTAGAGACACCCCTGCAGGTGCAGCAGCTTATAGATATTTATGAAATCACTCCCATACATATTCAGTGACTACACATTGGACACAAACAAACAAAAAGTAGGAAATCTGGCTGCAACAAAGGGCTCTTTCACACGGACGTGTCCATGTACGGAGCCTGCTCTGTTCAGCGGGGGATCGCTCCGTTGATCCCCGCTGAGCAGGAAGATGACAGGTCTATCTCTGCACTCTGTGCAGGAACGGACCTGTCAGAGCGCCACTTTCCCCTATGGGAGATCGGATAACGACGGACCGTAGAGTCCGTCGTCACCCGACCCGATCCGCAGACGGATGGAAAAATAGGGTTTTCCTCCATCACACTTTTTCGGATTGGAGCGGGTCGGATGTCAGCGGACATGTCACCGCTGACATCCGACGCTCCATAGAGGTCTATGGAGTGTCTGTTCAGGTCCGCCTAAAAAACTGACAGGCGGACCTGAACGGACCGTCCGTGTGAATGGGGCCATAGTTTGGTAAAATCCCTGAAGTGTACATAGAGAACGATAAGGTCACCCAGAGGAGAATTTTTTTTTTTTATCAACGAAAGAGGAATTAAGTGTGCTTACCTTTGTATGAATTTCAGCATGTATCATCTGTAAGTGACGCTTCAAGTTTGTTGTATTTTTACCAGCGAATGTCGCTCCACATGGTTTGTAAAGGGTCTTGTGCTCAAATGTAAAATGCATTCATAGATCTCTTCTTTTTCTCCCAGATGCCAATGTAGCACCCTCTACTTAGGTAGGTGTTAGAGTTAGGTAAGCAGGTGAGAGCAGGTAAATTTAAGCAGGCCTAGCTGGCAGCTAGGTCTGTTTGCTTTGATTTGTGTGGGCTTGGAGTGTCTCAGAGTAGGCTGGTGATTCACAGACAGCATCACTCCACTGTCACCTTCCTTTTCCTTCTAGAGGATTCTAGAAGAGAGTCAAGTAAGTGGGAAGGAGCTGTCTGGGGTGTCTCAGGGAGCCCTGACCAATTCCCAGCTAAGATTGGCAGGGGGCAGGCCTCCTTGAAATACCTGGAGTCAGCCTAACTGGGGAGGAGTTGTTGGGTGGAAGAAATGAGGATGGAGTACTAGGCTGTCGGGGGCCTTTGAGGGAACTCTCCAGTCTGGGTGGGGGGGTGACCTTGGGCCTATGATTCGGGTGCAGGACAGATCATTTCAAGAACGCATGAAGGATCTGAACAGGAGGAACAGAGAGGAGCCAGAGAGGACAGCAGGAGCTAGTACTGCTGGGCAAGTCTTAGGAGGGAATCACAGGTTTGCAGCCCGGAGGGCTGGTGAGTGACATGCCAGTGAGGATTGCAATGTCATGGGCAGTGAAGTCAGGCAGCTGCAGCCAGAAGGGCTAGCAGGGCCTGAAGAGGACTTACTGGGAGCAGTAGTCCACCTTAGGACCGCTAGCACTAAAAGATGTCCTATTTCTATTGTTGCTACATCAAAGGGACCTACCCAAAAGGCAGCTGCTGAGGCCTGACAGAGTTGGATTTGGGCCTACCCACGTGCTAGCTGTGTCTGGAGTTAAGTGATGGGCTGGAGAGAAAGAGGGAGAGAGTAACAGTCTGCAAGCAAGTGGTGTGCTGAAAGAGACTGGAGTAAGCCAAGTGTATATAGTTGTCCCATCTGATTGATATACAATCAACCAATTGCTTGTTCTACTGGGCATCCCATATATTCCCATCCCTATCCACGTTCAAATCTCTCAATAAAAATAAGAAACAACCATAGACTGTTCATTGTCTCAAAGGTGATTGGGAAGTGAATGCCGGGCTGGGCAGGGTGACAGGTGGGCCACAACTTTCAGCAGCCCCTACAGGGGTAACCCTGCACCAACATTGTGCAGCAAGTGGGGATGGTTGTGAAGTAAATGTGAGGAATTTGTTGTGAGAGATCTGGACGGTCTGAGGAGGCCTGTAATGCACACAGTGTTCTGGATGGTCTTAAGAGGCCTGTTATGCACAGCGAGTGCTCTGGATGGTCTGAGGAGGCCTGTAATGCACAGCGAGTGCTCTGGATGGTCTGAGGAGGCTTATAATGCACAGTGAGTGCTCTGGATTGTCTGAGGAAGCCTGTAATGCACAGTGAGTACTCTGGATGGTCAGAAGAGGCCTGCAATGCACAGTGAGTGCTCTGGACAGGCTGAGGAGGCCTGCAATGCACAATGAGGGCTCTGGATGATCTGAGGAGGCCTGTAATGCACACAGTGCTCTGGACGGTCATCTGAGGAGGCCTGTAATGGGCAACATAGTGGTCTGAGTGGTCATCTGAGGAGGCTTGTAATAGTGCACACTAGGGATGAGCCGAACACCCCCGGGTTCGGTTCGAACCAGAACCTTCGAACGGACCGAAAGTTCGCGCGAATTTTCGAACCCTATACGTTATAATGGACGCGAACGTTCGAAATCAAAAGTGCTAATTACAACGGCCAATATGCATGTTAATGTCATAAAACAGGTTTGGGGACCCGGGTCCTGCCCCAGGGGACATATATCAATGCAAAAAGAACTTTTAAAAACTAACGTTTTTTCGGGAGCAGTCATTTTAATGATGCATAAAGTGAAAAAAAAAAAGTGAAATTTTCCTTTAAATATGGTACCTGGGGGGTGTCTAAAGTATGCCTGTGAAGTGGCATGTGTTTCCCGTGTTTAGAACTGTCCTTGCACAAAATGACATTTGTAAAGGAAAAAAAGAAGCCATTTAAAACCACTTGCGGCTTTAGGTTTGATCTTAAGTAGAATCTGAACAGGTACATTATGAAGTGTAGCTCCATCCCAAAAAAATCTATTTTTAAGCTTTTTGGAGAACATAGGGAGGGGTTATCACCCCTGTAACATTTGCTGTCTTTGCACATGTGTTCAGAACATGTCACCTCACTTTCCGTCCCAATGACAAATGTTTTTGGAAAAGTGGGGTTTTAATTGAAACAAGGATTGGTGATAAAGTATCAGTAGAGAGGAGATACCTTTTTCCCAAATTAAATCTAACAGGATAGAATTTCCCTTCCTAGGGGTAGATTTCCTCTCACTTCCTGTTTTCTCTTTCCATTTGCAAGTAGGAGTCGTTTGTAAGTTGGATGTTTGAAAGTAGGGGCCTGGCGTATATACTCTGCAGAAATTTGCCCTATTAGATGTTGGTGTAGCCACAAGACTGGTGGGCACAGGAATGGGCCCTGCTGTGAGTTAATAGATCAAGATTTGTAATTGCATGCACCTCTTGAACAGGGCAGAAAAATTGGGGGTGGTGGTGGTGGTGGTGGACGGTTTTGCCACAAGACTGTAAGCTCTCACAGTTACTCTTGGTGGGCGCAGGAATGGGCCCTGCTGTGAGTTATTAGATCAAGATTTGTAATTGCAAGCACCTGATGAACAGGGCAGAAAAATTGGGCCTTTGGCGGTGGTGGTGGACGGTGTTGCCACAAGACTGTAGGCCCTCATAGTTACTCTTGGTGGGCGCAGGAATGGGCCCTGCTGTGAGTTATTAGATCAAGATTTGTAATTGCAAGCACCTGATGAACAGGGCAGAAAAATTGGGCCTTTGGCGGTGGTGGTGGACGGTGTTGCCACAAGACTGCAGGCCCTCATAGTTACTCTTGGTGGGCGCAGGAATGGGCCCTGCTGTGAACTATTAGATCAAGATTTGTAATTACCCGCCCCTGTTAAACAGGGGCTGAAAAATTGTGCCTTAGGCACTGGTGCTGGTGCCACAACACTGCAACCCGGCCCTCACAGATACTGTACTTGGAGCACAGCAGTCACACGTGTTGCGAAGCATTTTTTTAAAAAATTGTAAGTACACGCCCCTGTTAAACAGGGGCTGAAAAATTGTGCCTTAGGCACTGGTGCTGGTGCCACAACACTGCAACCCGGCCCTCACAGATACTGTACTTGGAGCACAGCAGTCACACGTGTTGCGAAGCATTTTTTTTTAAAAATTGTAAGTACACGCCCCTGTTAAACAGGGGCTGAAAAATTGTGCCTTAGGCACTGGTGCTGGTGCCACAACACTGCAACCGGCCCTCACAGATACTGTACTTGGAGCACAGCAGTCACACGTGTTGCGAAGCATTTTTTTAAAAAATTGTAAGTACACGCCCCTGTTAAACAGGGGCTGAAAAATTGTGCCTTAGACACTGGTGCTGGTGCCACAACACTGCAACACGGCCCTCACAGAGACTGTACTTGGAGCACAGCAGTCACACGTGTTGCGAAGCATTTTTTTAAAAAATTGTAAGTACACGCCCCTGTTAAACAGGGGCTGAAAAATTGTGCCTTAGGCACTGGTGTGGTGGCATGGATCATTGAGGAGGAGGAAGAGGATAGTCAGTGAACATAAGAGGACAGTCACTCAGCATCAGCATAGGCAGTCTTGAAGGGATGTGACATTAAAAAATTATTCGGTTATATCCGCCTCAGGTGCCTGGTAGCTGGTGGTGATCCAAGACTGATTCATTTTGATGAATGTCAGTCGATCAACCGAGGCGGTGGACAGGCGCACCCTATGATCAGTCACAAATCCTCCAGCAGCACTGAATGTGCGTTCGGAAAGAACGCTGGAGGCAGGACAGGCCAGTAGCTCAATTGCATACTGTGCAAGCTCTGGCCAGTGATCCATCCTCAGGACCCAGTAAGCCAGAGGATTTTCGGTGGGAAAGGTGTCCAAGTCTGACCTTGCCCCAAGGTATTCCTGCACCATGTATATCAGACGCTGGCGATGGTTGCTGGAACCGATCATACCTTGGGGCTGCGGACTAAAAAATTGTCTGAACGCATCGGTCAGACGTCCACCTTCCCCACCGCTCCTTCTGCCACTGACCGAAGCCTCAGCAACTCGTCGCCCAGGACCAGGAGTTTGTAGCCTCCCAGTTTCTGGGAACGCGTTGCACAGACCTTTCTGCAAGGCCTCCCTGAGATGTCTCATCCTCTGCTCCCTCTGCGACGGCAAGATAAGGTCCGCAACCTTACCCTTGTACCGCGGATCAAGGAGAGTGGCCAGCCAGTAATGGTCCCTCTCCTTGATCCGAAGAACACGAGGATCCTTCCGCAGGCTTTGCAGGATCAGGGAGGCCATGCAGCGTAGGTTAGCTGAGGCATTCGGTCCGGAGTCTTCTGGGTCACTGAGGATGACATGATCGCCAGCCACCTCCTCCCAGCCACGTACAAGTCCACTGGCTTGTTGGGACTGTACATCATCCCTAAAAGACTGCTGCTGCTGATGCTGAGTGCCAGGCTCCACCTCCATGCTCACACAATCCTCCTCCTCCTCCTCCTCCTCCTCCTCCTCATCCTCTTCCTGTGTGATGGGTGGGACAGAAGGAACACTGTCCGGATAAAGGGGGCCTTGAGAGGCAAGGAAGTCCTCCTCTTCCTGCCTCTGTTCTGCCTCAAGTGCCCTGTCCATTATCCCACGCAGCGTATGCTCCAACAGGTGGACAAGAGGGACAGTGTCACTGATGCATGCACTGTCACTGCTCACCATCCTCGTGGCCTCCTCAAATGGTGAGAGGACAGTGCATGCATCCCTGATCATGCTCCACTGACGTGGGGAAAAAAAACCAAGCTCCCCTGACCCTGTCCTGGTGCCGTAGTCGCAAAGGTACTCATTGATGGCCCTCTGCTGCGTGTGCAGTCGCTGCAGCATGGCCAACGTTGAGTTCCACCTGGTGGGCATGTCAGATATTAGGCGGTTCTTGGGCAGGTTCAGCTCCTTTTGCAGCTCAGTCAGCCGAGCACTGGCATTATAAGATCGGCGGAAATGCACACAGACTTTCCTGGCCTGCCTCAGGACATCCTGTAAGCCTGGGAACCTGCCCAAGAACCGCTGCACCACCAGGTTGAGGACGTGAGCCATGCAGGGCACATGGGTGAGCTGCCCTGTCGCAGGGCGGAGAGGAGGTTGGTGCCATTGTCAGAAACGACCATTCCTGGCTTAAGCTGACGTGGCGTCAACCACCTCTCGGCCTGCCCCTGCAGAGCTGCCAGAACCTCTGGCCCAGTGTGGCTCCTGTCCCCCAAACACACCAGCGCAAGCACGGCATGGCATCTTTTTGCCTGCGTACTTGCGTAGCCCCTTGTACGCCTACGGAGCACCGCTGGTTCCAAGGACAGAGCACTGGAGGAAGAAGAAGAGGAGGGGGTGGAGGAGAGAGGTGTGTCACAACCAGTAGCAGTAGTCGCGTTTTGGAGGCGTGGTGGCGGAACAACCTCCAACACTACTGCACCTTGTCCTGCATCCCTCCCAGCTGCCAATAGAGTGACCCAATGGGCCGTGAAAGAAAGGTACCGTCCCTGTCCATGCCTGCTGGACCATGAGTCAGCGGTAATATGCACCTTACCGCTGACCGCCCTGTCCAGCGAGGCATGGACATTGCCCTCCACATGCCGGTAGAGAGACGGAATCGCCTTCCGCGAGAAAAAAGTGGCGTTTGGGAACCTGCCACTGAGGAACCGCACATTGAACAAACTCACGGAAGGGGCCGAGTCTACCAACTGAAAAGGCAGCAGTTGAAGTGCTAGCAATTTAGCAAGGCTAGCATTCAACCGCTGGGCATGTGGATGGCTGGGAGTGTACTTCTTTCTACGGTCCAGCAGCTGGGGCAGGGAAATTTGCCTGCTGCATTCGGACGTCGGTGTACTGCAAGTACTTGGTTGTGACACACCGAATTCTACACCTTCAGTCCTCTCAGAGCAGCTTTCAGAGAGGACTGAAGGTGTAGTGGGGATGGAGATCCCAGCTGAGGAGGAGCAAGGAGAGGTCCGCTTAGTTCTTTGGTGTGGGTCTTTTATGTGTGCCTGCCAACGAGCTGCATGGCAGGTCGCCATATGTCTGGTCATGCTTGTCGTGCCCAAGCGGCTGATGTTTTGGCCACGCGAGATACGCTTGAGACAAATATTGCAAATAGCAGTGGTGCGATCTGCTGCACTCGTCTCAAAAAAGGCCCACACCAAAGAACTTTTCTGATAACGTGCAGAGGCAGCGCCCTGCACAGGCGGAGCTCTGCGGTGTTGTACAGTTGCTGTGCTGGCCTCTACCTGGCCTCCAGGGGGCATCCTGCCTCGTTGGACATGTGACGCCGCATCCTCCTCCTTCTCGTCCTCCTCCTCATCCTCTCTCCCTTGAGGCACCCACGTGGAGTCAGTGACCTCATCATCCCCTCCCTCTTCACCACTAGAGCAAACCTGGCAGTAAGCTGCAGCTGGTGGAACTGTACTGCCAGATTCCTCAAGCTGGGTATCGTCATCCGAGCCTTCGAATCGTTGGGCATCCTCCTGGAGCATGTACCCAACACTGTGCTCAAAGAGTTCGGGGGACTCCTCAGGAGGACATGGTGGGTCTAGGGAAGGGGTGGCTGATGATGCTCTGTCAGTACCCTGAGCCTGGGTGAGAGAGGATGAGGAGGATGAGGAGGGCTTGGTCATCCATTCTACCAAGCCTTCAGCATGATGCGGCTCCACATGTCCAGCTGCCGAAAACAAAGACGCGCGTGTCCCATGGCCACGTGCTGATGACGATGCACGACCACGTCCACGTCCACGGCCACGTCCACTAGAAACAGAGCCTGCCTGCCCTGTGTTCTTGGCTCTGCACGCTCTGCCTCCCCTTGGCGGTCTTCCAGCCATTGTAGTCGGTAGTCCTGTGGGTGCTGCTGAGAAGAAAATATAGGAGCTCTGTGTGATGCCACTAACACACTAGAAGTCCTATGGGTGCTTCTGCAAAGAAAATAGAGGAGCTCTGTGTGATGCCACTAACACACTAGAAGTCCTGTGGGTGCTTATGCAAAGAAAATAGAGGAGCTCTGTGTGATGCCACTAACACACTAGAAGTCCTGTGGGTGCTTCTGCAAAGAAAATAGAGGAGCTCTGTGTGATGCCACTAACACACTAGAAGTCCTGTGGGTGCTGCTGAGAAGAATATATAGGAGCTCTGTGTGATGCCACTAACACACTAGAAGTCCTATGGGTGCTTCTGCAAAGAAAATAGAGGAGCTCTGTGTGATGCCACTAACACACTAGAAGTCCTGTGGGTGCTTATGCAAAGAAAATAGAGGAGCTCTGTGTGATGCCACTAACACACTAGAAGTCCTGTGGGTGCTTCTGCAAAGAAAATAGAGGAGCTCTGTGTGATGCCACTAACACACTAGAAGTCCTGTGGGTGCTGCTGAGAAGAATATATAGGAGCTCTGTGTGATGCCACTAACACACTAGAAGTCCTATGGGTGCTTCTGCAAAGAAAATAGAGGAGCTCTGTGTGATGCCACTAACACACTAGAAGTCCTATGGGTGCTTCTGCAAAGAAAATAGAGGAGCTCTGTGTGATGCCACTAACACACTAGAAGTCCTGTGGGTGCTTATGCAAAGAAAATAGAGGAGCTCTGTGTGATGCCACTAACACACTAGAAGGCCTATGGGTGCTTATGCAAAAGAAAATAGAGGAGCTCTGTGTGATGCCACTAACACACTAGAAGTCCTGTGGGTGCTTCTGCAATGAAAATAGAGGAGCTCTGTGTGATGCACTAACACACTAGAAGTCCTGTGGGTGCTTATGCAAAGAAAATAGAGGAGCTCTGTGTGATGCCACTAACACACTAGAAGTCCTGTGGGTGCTTATGCAAGAAAATAGAGGAGCTCTGTGTGATGCCACTAACACACTAGAAGTCCTGTGGGTGCTTCTGAGAAGAAAATAGAGGAGCTCTGTGTGATGCCACTAACACACTAGAAGTCCTGTGGGTGCTTCTGCAAAGAAATAGAGGAGCTCTGTGTGATGCCACTAACACACTAGAAGTCCTGTGGGTGCTTCTGCAAAGAAAATAGAGGAGCTCTGTGTGATGCCACTAACACACTAGAAGTCCTGTGGGTGCTTATGAGAAGAATATAGAGGAGCTCTGTGTGATGCCACTAACACACTAGAAGTCCTATGGGTGCTTCTGCAAAGAAAATAGAGGAGCTCTGTGTGATGCCACTAACACACTAGAAGTCCTATGGGTGCTTCTGCAAAGAAAATAGAGGAGCTCTGTGTGATGCCACTAACACACTAGAAGTCCTGTGGGTGCTTCTGCAAAGAAAATAGAGGAGCTCTGTGTGATGCCACTAACACACTAGAAGTCCTATGGGTGCTTCTGCAAAGAAAATAGAGGAGCTCTGTGTGATGCCACTAACACACTAGAAGTCCTGTGGGTGCTTATGCAAAGAAAATAGAGGAGCTCTGTGTGATGCCACTAACACACTAGAAGTCCTGTGGGTGCTTATGCAAAGAAAATAGAGGAGCTCTGTGTGATGCCACTAACACACTAGAAGTCCTGTGGGTGCTTATGCAAAGAAAATAGAGGAGCTCTGTGTGATGCCACTAACACACTAGAAGTCCTGTGGGTGCTGCTGAGAAGAATATATAGGAGCTCTGTGTGATGCCACTAACACACTAGAAGTCCTGTGGGTGCTTCTGCAAAGAAAATAGAGGAGCTCTGTGTGATGGGACTAACACACTTCAAGTCCTATAGGTGCTTCTGGGAACAAAATATAGCTCTGTGTGTGTGATGGGACTAACACACTTCAAGTCCTATAGGTGCTTCTGGGAACAAAATATAGCTCTGTGTGTGTGATGGGACTAACACACTTCAAGTCCTATAGGTGCTTCTGGGAACAAAATATAGCTCTGTGTGTGTGATGGTACTAACACACTTCAAGTCCTATAGGTGCTTCTGGGAACAAAATATAGCTCTGTGTGTGTAATGGGACTAACACACTTCAAGTCCTATAGGTGCTTCTGGGAACAAAATATAGCTCTGTGTGTGTGATGGGACTAACACACTTCAAGTCCTATAGGTTCTTCTGGGAACAAAATATAGCTCTGTGTGTGTGATGGGACTAACACACTTCAAGTCCTATAGGTGCTTCTGGGAACAAAATATAGCTCTGTGTGTGTGATGGGACTAACACACTTCAAGTCCTATAGGTGCTTCTGGGAACAAAATATAGCTCTGTGTGTGTAATGGGACTAACACACTTCAAGTCCTATAGGTGCTTCTGGGAAGAAAATATAGCTCTGTGTGTGTAATGGGACTAACACACTTCAAGTCCTATAGGTGCTTCTGGGAACAAAATATAGCTCTGTGTGTGTGATGGGACTAACACACTTCAAGTCCTATAGGTTCTTCTGGGAACAAAATATAGCTCTGTGTGTGTGATGGGACTAACACACTTCAAGTCCTATAGGTGCTTCTGGGAACAAAATATAGCTCTGTGTGTGTAATGGGACTAACACACTTCAAGTCCTATAGGTGCTTCTGGGAAGAAAATATAGCTCTGTGTGTGTAATGGGACTAACACACTTCAAGTCCTATAGGTGCTTCTGGGAAGAAAATATAGCTCTGTGTGTGTGATGGGACTAACACACTTCAAGTCCTATAGGTGCTTCTGGGAACAAAATATAGCTCTGTGTGTGTAATGGGACTAACACACTTCAAGTCCTATAGGTGCTTCTGGGAACAAAATATAGCTCTGTGTGTGTAATGGGAATAACACACTTCAAGTCCTATAGGTGCTTCTGGGAAGAAAATATAGCTCTGTGTGTGTAATGGGACTAACACACTTCAAGTCCTATAGGTGCTTCTGGGAACACAATATAGCTCTGTGTGTGTGATGGGACTAACACACTTCAAGTCCTATAGGTGCTTCTGGGAACAAAATATAGCTCTGTGTGTGTAATGGGACTAACACACTTCAAGTCCTATAGGTGCTTCTGGGAAGAAAATATAGCTCTGTGTGTGTAATGGGACTAACACACTTCAAGTCCTATAGGTGCTTCTGGGAACAAAATATAGCTCTGTGTGTGTGATGGGACTAACACACTTCAAGTCCTATAGGTTCTTCTGGGAACAAAATATAGCTCTGTGTGTGTGATGGGACTAACACACTTCAAGTCCTATAGGTGCTTCTGGGAACAAAATATAGCTCTGTGTGTGTAATGGGACTAACACACTTCAAGTCCTATAGGTGCTTCTGGGAAGAAAATATAGCTCTGTGTGTGTAATGGGACTAACACACTTCAAGTCCTATAGGTGCTTCTGGGAACAAAATATAGCTCTGTGTGTGTGATGGGACTAACACACTTCAAGTCCTATAGGTTCTTCTGGGAACAAAATATAGCTCTGTGTGTGTGATGGGACTAACACACTTCAAGTCCTATAGGTGCTTCTGGGAACAAAATATAGCTCTGTGTGTGTAATGGGACTAACACACTTCAAGTCCTATAGGTGCTTCTGGGAAGAAAATATAGCTCTGTGTGTGTAATGGGACTAACACACTTCAAGTCCTATAGGTGCTTCTGGGAAGAAAATATAGCTCTGTGTGTGTGATGGGACTAACACACTTCAAGTCCTATAGGTGCTTCTGGGAACAAAATATAGCTCTGTGTGTGTATGGGACTAACACACTTCAAGTCCTATAGGTGCTTCTGGGAAGAAAATATAGCTCTGTGTGTGTAATGGGAATAACACACTTCAAGTCCTATAGGTGCTTCTGGGAAGAAAATATAGCTCTGTGTGTGTAATGGGACTAACACACTTCAAGTCCTATAGGTGCTTCTGGGAACAAAATATAGCTCTGTGTGTGTGATGGGACTAACACACTTCAAGTCCTATAGGTGCTTCTGGGAACAAAATATAGCTCTGTGTGTGTGATGGGACTAACACACTTCAAGTCCTATAGGTGCTTCTGGGAACAAAATATAGCTCTGTGTGTGTGATGGGACTAACACACTTCAAGTCCTATAGGTGCTTCTGGGAACAAAATATAGCTCTGTGTGTGTAATGGGACTAACACACTTCAAGTCCTATAGGTGCTTCTGGGAAGAAAATATAGCTCTGTGTGTGTAATGGGACTAACACACTTCAAGTCCTATAGGTGCTTCTGGGAACAAAATATAGCTCTGTGTGTGTGATGGGACTAACACACTTCAAGTCCTATAGGTTCTTCTGGGAACAAAATATAGCTCTGTGTGTGTGATGGGACTAACACACTTCAAGTCCTATAGGTGCTTCTGGGAACAAAATATAGCTCTGTGTGTGTAATGGGACTAACACACTTCAAGTCCTATAGGTGCTTCTGGGAAGAAAATATAGCTCTGTGTGTGTAATGGGACTAACACACTTCAAGTCCTATAGGTGCTTCTGGGAAGAAAATATAGCTCTGTGTGTGTGATGGGACTAACACACTTCAAGTCCTATAGGTGCTTCTGGGAACAAAATATAGCTCTGTGTGTGTGATGGGACTAACACACTTCAAGTCCTATAGGTGCTTCTGGGAACAAAATATAGCTCTGTGTGTGTAATGGGACTAACACACTTCAAGTCCTATAGGTGCTTCTGGGAAGAAAATATAGCTCTGTGTGTGTAATGGGACTAACACACTTCAAGTCCTATAGGTGCTTCTGGGAACAAAATATAGCTCTGTGTGTGTAATGGGACTAACACACTTCAAGTCCTATAGGTGCTTCTGGGAAGAAAATATAGCTCTGTGTGTGTAATGGGACTAACACACTTCAAGTCCTATAGGTGCCTCTGGGAACAAAATGAAGGAGCTCTGCCTGCCTGCCACGAACACACTACAAGTCCTATAGGTGCTTCTGGTAACAAAATATAGGAGCTCTGCCTGCCTGCCACGAACACACTACATGTCCTATAGGTGCTTCTGGTAACAAAATATAGGAGCTCTGCCTGCCTGCCACGAACACACTACAAGTCCTATAGGTGCTTCTGGTAACAAAATATAGGAGCTCTGCCTGCCTGCCACGAACACACTACAAGTCCTATAGGTGCTTATGGTAACAAAATATAGGAGCTCTGCCTGCCTGCCACGAACACACTACAAGTCCTATAGGTGCTTCTGGTAACAAAATATAGGAGCTCTGCCTGCCTGCCACGAGCACACTACAAGCCCCTCTTTCTCAATCAATCTTTGTAACTGAATCTATCTAACTCAATCTCTGTAAGTGAATCTCTCTAACTATCTAAATGCAGCAGAGTGTCACAGAATCTGCCTGCTCAATCTGCGCCGGAACAGCATGTGACCGGCGCAGACGGCGTGGCGGCGTTTTATAGGGGGGGGCGTGTACTACAGCCCCTGAGCTGTAATTGGCTACAGGCGTCCTGCCTGTAGCCAATTATGGCTCTTCGAGTTTCCGGGGCTGTGATTGGCCAAGCATGCGGGGTCACAGTGCATGCTTGGCCAATCATCAGCCAGCAATGCACTGCGTCGGCCGCGCCGGCCGCAATGCATTGCGGGGCCGCTCGCATCACACGAAAGTGATGCGAGCGGCCAAAATAGTTCTGGGCTCGCCGAGCGAGCGAACGCCGGTGCTCGATGCGAACGTGGGTTCGCATCGAGCACCGGGCCCATCCTTAGTGCACACATTGCTCTGGACGGTGGTATGTTGGAGGAGGCCTGTAATAATGCCGCACGCAGTGCTCTGGACAGTTGGGAAGCTTGTAAATGCTGCACAGGCTTCACAGGCAGAGCATCAAAGAAAACAGAAGTTCACGTGGGTAAACATCCCTCTCTCACATTTATTTTTTGTTTTTGTTTATTTATGAATATTGGAATTGTTTTTTGTCATAGTTTTCATCAATTGTCTAAAATTCTGAGTACATTTTCACTGGAAACATGACGCTGATGAAAATTATGACAAAAATATTTTTGTCAATGAAATTAACACTGCCCACCATCCCCTGTTAGACCAAGTTTACCTTAAGGATTTATAATACTTATTTTAACCGTGGCAGTTCAGAAAAACGTAGCCATTGTAGTATAAGTGGATATAAAATCATAGTTGGAAAAACTTTTTAATCCATACTCAAACAGGAAGGGATAAAATATGTTTGGGGGTTAGTTTTTATTTTTTTACATTTAGGAAACTAGTTTGGAGAATGTGCTTTATTTCATAATGCTGGAACATATTGATCCTATGAAAGAATGCTAAGGGGTGTACTTTTGAAATGCCAGTAAATCAATGCACATTCACTGACATTATCTCATTCTTAAGTAGGGATGGGCCCGGTGCTCGATGCGAACCCATGTTCACATCGAGCACAGGGTGTTCGCTCGCTCGGCGAGCCCAGAACTATTTTGGCCGCTCGCATCACGTTCGTGTGATGCGAGCGGCCCCGCAATGCATTGCGGCCGGCGCGGCCGGCGCAGTGCATTGCTGGCTGATGATTGGCCAAGCATGCACTGTGACCCCGCATGCTTGGCCAATCACAGCGCCGGAAACTCGAAGAGCCATAATTGGCTACAGGCAGGACGCCTGTAGCCAATTACAGCTCAGGGGCTTTAGTACACGCCCCCCTCTTATAAAAGGCCGCCACGCTATCGGCGCCGGTCACATGCTGTTCCGGCGTAGATAGAGCAGGATCGTTCTGTGTCACTCTGCTAGATTTAGTTAGAGAGATTTACTTAGAGAGATTGAGTTAGATAGATTCATTTAGAAAGATTGATTTAGAAAGAGGGGCTTGTAGTGTGTTCGTGGCAGGCAGGCACTGGCAGGCAGTGGCAGCAAACAGAGCTCCTATATTTTGTTCCCAGAAGCACCTATAGGACTTGTAGTGTGTTCGTGGCAGGCAGGCAGAGCTCCTATATTTTGTTCCCAGAAGCACCTATAGGACTTGTAGTGTGTTCGTGGCAGGCAGGCAGAGCTCCTATATTTTGTTCCCAGAAGCACCTATAGGACTTGTAGTGTGTTCGTGGCAGGCAGGCAGAGCTCCTATATTTTGTTCCAGAAGCACCTATAGGACTTGTAGTGTGTTCGTGGCAGGCAGGCACTGGCAGCAAACAGAGCTCCTATATTTTGTTCCCAGAAGCACCTATAGGACTTGAAGTGTGTTAGTCCATCACACAGAGCTATATTTTCTTCCCAGAAGCACCTATAGGACTTGTAGTGTGTTAGTCCCATCACACAGAGCTATATTTTCTTCCCAGAAGCACCTATAGGACTTGTAGTGTGTTAGTCCCATCACACAGAGATCATATATTTTGTTCCCAGAAGCACCTATAGGACTTGAAGTGTGTTAGTCCCATCACACAGACCTATATTTTCTTCCCAGAAGCACCTATAGGACTTGTAGTGTGTTAGTCCCATCACACAGAGATCATATATTTTGTTCCCAGAGGCACCTATAGGACTTGAAGTGTGTTAGTCCCATCACACAGACCTATATTTTCTTCCCAGAAGCACCTATAGGACTTGAAGTGTGTTAGTCCCATCACACAGAGATCATATATTTTGTTCCCAGAGGCACCTATAGGACTTGAAGTGTGTTAGTCCCATCACACAGACCTATATTTTCTTCCCAGAAGCACCTATAGGACTTGAAGTGTGTTAGTCCCATCACACAGAGATCATATATTTTGTTCCCAGAGGCACCTATAGGACTTGAAGTGTGTTAGTCCCATCACACATACCTACATTTTCTTCCCAGAAGCACCTATAGGACTTGTAGTGTGTTAGTCCCATCACACAGAGATCATATATTTTGTTCCCAGAGGCACCTATAGGACTTGAAGTGTGTTAGTCCCATCACACAGACCTATATTTTCTTCCAGAAGCACCTATAGGACTTGAAGTGTGTTAGTCCCATCACACAGAGATCATATATTTTGTTCCCAGAAGCACCTATAGGACTTGAAGTGTGTTAGTCCCATCACACAGACCTATATTTTCTTCCCAGAAGCACCTATAGGACTTGAAGTGTGTTAGTCCCATCACACAGAGATCATATATTTTGTTCCCAGAGGCACCTATAGGACTTGAAGTGTGTTAGTCCCATCACACAGACCTATATTTTCTTCCAGAAGCACCTATAGGACTTGAAGTGTGTTAGTCCCACCAGACAGAGATCATATATTTTGTTCCCAGAGGCACCTATAGGACTTGAAGTGTGTTAGTCCCATCACACAGACCTATATTTTCTTCCCAGAAGCACCTATAGGACTTGAAGTGTGTTAGTCCCATCACACAGAGATCCTATATTTTGTTCCCAGAGGCACCTATAGGACTTGAAGTGTGTTAGTCCCATCACACAGACCTATATTTTCTTCCCAGAAGCACCTATAGGACTTGAAGTGTGTTAGTCCCATCACACAGAGATCATATATTTTGTTCCCAGAGGCACCTATAGGACTTGAAGTGTGTTAGTCCCATCACACAGACCTACATTTTCTTCCCAGAAGCAACTATAGGACTTGAAGTGTGTTAGTCCCATCACACAGAGATCATATATTTTGTTCCCAGAAGCACCTATAGGACTTGAAGTGTGTTAGTCCCATCACACAGACCTATATTTTCTTCCCAGAAGCACCCATAGGACTTGAAGTGTGTTAGTCCCATCACACAGAGATCATATATTTTGTTCCCAGAAGCACCTATAGGACTTGAAGTGTGTTAGTCCCATCACACACAGACCTATATTTTCTTCCCAGAGGCACCTATAGGACTTGAAGTGTGTTAGTCCCATCACACAGAGATCATATATTTTGTTCCCAGAGGCACCTATAGGACTTGAAGTGTGTTAGTCCCATCACACAGACCTATATTTTCTTCCAGAAGCACCTATAGGACTTGAAGTGTGTTAGTCCCATCACACAGTGATCATATATTTTGTTCCCAGAGGCAGCTATAGGACTTGAAGTGTGTTAGTCCCATCACACAGACCTACATTTTCTTCCCAGAAGCACCTATAGGACTTGAAGTGTGTTAGTCCCCATCACACAGAGATCATATATTTTGTTCCCAGAAGCACCTATAGGACTTGAAGTGTGTTAGTCCCATCACACAGAGATCATATATTTTGTTCCCAGAAGCACCTATAGGACTTGAAGTGTGTTAGTCCCATCACACAGACCTATATTTTCTTCCCAGAGAGCACCCATAGGACTTGAAGTGTGTTAGTCCCATCACACAGAGATCATATATTTTGTTCCCAGAAGCACCTATAGGACTTGAAGTGTGTTAGTCCCATCACACAGAGATCCTATATTTTGTTCCCAGAAGCACCTATAGGACTTGAAGTGTGTTAGTCCATCACACAGACCTATATTTTCTTCCCAGAAGCACCTATAGGGCTTGAAGTGTGTTAGTCCCATCACACAGAGATCATATATTTTGTTCCCAGAAGCACCTATAGGACTTGAAGTGTGTTAGTCCCATCACACAGACCTATATTTTCTTCCCAGAAGCACCCATAGGACTTGAAGTGTGTTAGTCCCATCACACAGAGATCATATATTTTGTTCCCAGAAGCACCTATAGGACTTGAAGTGTGTTAGTCCCATCACACAGAGATCCTATATTTTGTTCCCAGAAGCACCTATAGGACTTGAAGTGTGTTAGTCCATCACACAGACCTATATTTTCTTCCCAGAAGCACCTATAGGACTTGAAGTGTGTTAGTCCCATCACACAGAGATCATATATTTTGTTCCAGAAGCACCTATAGGACTTGAAGTGTGTTAGTCCCATCACACAGACCTATATTTTCTTCCCAGAAGCACCCATAGGACTTGAAGTGTGTTAGTCCCATCACACAGAGATCATATATTTTGTTCCCAGAAGCACCTATAGGACTTGAAGTGTGTTAGTCCCATCACACAGAGATCATATATTTTGTTCCCAGGGGCACCTATAGGACTTGAAGTGTGTTAGTCCCATCACACAGACCTACATTTCTTCCCAGAAGCACCTATAGGACTTGAAGTGTGTTAGTCCCATCACACAGAGATCATATATTTTGTTCCCAGAAGCACCTATAGGACTTGAAGTGTGTTAGTCCCATCACACAGACCTATATTTTCTTCCCAGAAGCACCCATAGGACTTGAAGTGTGTTAGTCCCATCACACAGAGATCATATATTTTGTTCCCAGAAGCACCTATAGGACTTGAAGTGTGTTAGTCCCATCACACAGAGATCCTATATTTTGTTCCCAGAAAGCACCTATAGGACTTGAAGTGTGTTAGTCCCATCACACAGACCTATATTTTCTTCCCAGAAGCACCCATAGGACTTGTAGTGTGTTAGTCCCATCACACAGAGATCCTCTATTTTCTTCGCAGAAGCACCCATAGGACTTCTAGTGTGTTAGTGGCATCACACAGAGCTCCTATATTTTCTTCTCAGCAGCACCCACAGGACTTCTAGTGTGTTAGTGGCATCACACAGAGCTCCTATATTTTCTTTGCAGAAGCACCCATAGGACTTCTAGTGTGTTAGTGGCATCACACAGAGCTCCTATATATTCTTCTCAGCAGCACCCACAGGACTACCGACTACAATGGCTGGAAGACCGCCAAGGGGAGG
>CM053026.1:754892714-754916608 GCA_028564925.1 Lithobates sylvaticus | reverse complement strand
CCCTCTCATGTACATACTACCCACCACCATACACTCTGCACCCCTCATGTACTTACTACCCCCCACCATACACTCCACACTCCTCTCATGTACATACTACCCACCACCATACACTCCACACCCCTCTCCTGTACATACTACCCCCACCATACACTCCTCTCATGTACATACTACCCACCCATAAAAAACTCTGAACCCCTCTCCTGTAAATACAACCCCCCACCATACACTCCACACCCCTCTCATGTACATACTACCCACCACCATACACTCTGCACCCCTCATGTACTTACTACCCCCACCATACACTCCACACTCCTCTCATGTACATACTACCCACCACCATACACTCCACACCCCTCTCCTGTACATACTACCCCCCACCATACACTCCTCTCATGCACATACTACCCACCAATATACACTCTGCACCCCTCTCCTGTAAATACTACCCCCACCATACACTCCACACCCCTCTCATGTACATACTACCCACCACCATACACTCTGCACCCCTCTCATGTACATACTACCCGCCCGCATACCCTCCACTTTCCTCTCCTACTCAAGTTTACCGCCATTGTACAGTAGGGGCCCCTACTAGGGAGAGGGTGACCCGTGCCATACAGAAACTTTTGTATGTGTGGCTAAATTATGCTACCTATTGGGCATGGCTTTTTAGTTTGATTAGAAATGTTTTTTTTACAGTGTTTTTATTATTTAATTTTTGACAATCTTTTTATTTATTTCTTACGTTTTTTGGTGAGAGTTTTTTGGTTTCACTGGTGAGATATTAGGGGTCTAAACAGACCCCTGAAGTCTCACTTTTGAGACAGAGAAAGGAAATGAGGAAACACATTCCCCAGTTCCTTTCTCTGGGATTGCTGGGGGAATGGAGAATCACTGTAGAAGTTGAGGTCGCTGTGGGTTCATCTGCGTCCTGTGTCAAGCAACTCCCCTGCTGCCTAGTAAACAGGGGGGGTCATCATTGGCTCAGCATGGGCGCCATTCACAGAACGCCTTTAGGTCTAAGTGTAGCGCTACCCCGCCACTAGGGATGGGCCCGGTGCTCGATGCGAACCCATGTTCGCATCGAGCACCGGGTGTTCGCTCGCTCGGCGAGCCCAGAACTATTTTGGCCGCTCGCATCACGTTCGTGTGATGCGAGCGGCCCCGCAATGCATTGCGGCCGGCGCGGCCGGCGCAGTGCATTGCTGGCTGATGATTGGCCAAGCATGCACTGTGACCCCGCATGCTTGGCCAATCACAGCGCCGGAAACTCGAAGAGCCATAATTGGCTACAGGCAGGACGCCTGTAGCCAATTACAGCTCAGGGGCTTTAGTACACGCCCCCTCTTATAAAAGGCCGCCACGCCGTCTGCGCCGATCACATGCTGTTCCGGCGTAGATAGAGCAGGATCGTTCTGTGTCACTCTGCTGGATTTAGTTAGAGAGATTTACTTAGAGAGATTGAGTTAGATAGATTCATTTAGAAAGATTGATTTAGAAAGAGGGGCTTGTAGTGTGTTCGTGGCAGGCAGGCACTGGCAGCAAACAGAGCTCCTGTATTTTGTTCCCAGAAGCACCTATAGGACTTGTAGTGTGTTCGTGGCAGGCAGGCAGAGCTCCTATATTTTGTTCCCAGAAGCACCTATAGGACGTGTAGTGTGTTCGTGGCAGGCAGGCAGAGCTCCTATATTTTGTTCCCAGAAGCACCTATAGGACTTGTAGTGTGTTAGTCCCATCACACAGAGATCTATATTTTGTTCCCAGAAGCACCTATAGGACTTGAAGTGTGTTAGTCCCATCACACAGACCTATATTTTCTTCCCAGAAGCACCTATAGGACTTGAAGTGTGTTAGTCCCATCACACAGAGATCATATATTTTGTTCCCAGAAGCACCTATAGGACTTGAAGTGTGTTAGTCCCATCACACAGAGATCATATATTTTGTTCCCAGAGGCACCTATAGGACTTGAAGTGTGTTAGTCCCATCACACAGAGATCATATATTTTGTTCCCAGAAGCACCTATAGGACTTGAAGTGTGTTAGTCCCATCACACAGAGATCTATATTTTGTTCCCAGAAGCACCTATAGGACTTGAAGTGTGTTAGTCCCATCACACAGACCTATATTTTCTTCCCAGAAGCACCTATAGGACTTGAAGTGTGTTAGTCCCATCACACAGAGATCATATATTTTGTTCCCAGAAGCACCTATAGGACTTGAAGTGTGTTAGTCCCATCACACAGACCTATATTTTCTTCCCAGAAGCACCATAGGACTTGAAGTGTGTTAGTCCCATCACACACAGACCTATATTTTCTTCCCAGAAGCACCTATAGGACTTGAAGTGTGTTAGTCCCATCACACAGAGATCCTATATTTTGTTCCCAGAAGCACCTATAGGACTTGAAGTGTGTTAGTCCCATCACACAGAGATCCTATATTTTGTTCCCAGAAGCACCTATAGGACTTGAAGTGTGTTAGTCCCATCACACAGAGATCCTATATTTTGTTCCCAGAAGCACCTATAGGACTTGAAGTGTGTTAGTCCCATCACACAGACCTATATTTTGTTCCCAGAAGCACCTATAGGACTTGAAGTGTGTTAGTCCCATCACACAGACCTATATTTTCTTCCCAGAAGCAACTATAGGACTTGAAGTGTGTTAGTCCCATCACACAGAGCTATATTTTGTTCCCAGAAGCACCTATAGGACTTGAAGTGTGTTAGTCCCATCACACAGAGATCCTATATTTTGTTCCCAGAAGCACCTATAGGACTTGAAGTGTGTTAGTCCCATCACATATATTTTGTTCCCAGAAGCACCTATAGGACTTGAAGTGTGTTAGTCCCATCACACAGACCTATATTTTCTTCCCAGAAGCACCTATAGGACTTGAAGTGTGTTAGTCCCATCACACAGAGATCCTATATTTTCTTCCCAGAAGCACCCATAGGACTTCTAGTGTGTTAGTCCCATCACACAGAGCTCCTATATTTTCTTCGCAGAAGCACCCATAGGACTTGAAGTGTGTTAGTGCCATCACACAGAGCTCCTATATTTTCTTTGCAGAAGCACCCATAGGACTTCTAGTGTGTTAGTGGCATCACACAGAGCTCCTATATTTTCTTCTCAGCAGCACCCATAGGACTTCTAGTGTGTTAGTGGCATCACACAGAGCTCCTATATTTTCTTTGCAGAAGCACCCATAGGACTTCTAGTGTGTTAGTGGCATCACACAGAGCTCCTATATTTTCTTTGCAGAAGCACCTATAGGACTTCTAGTGTGTTAGTGGCATCACACAGAGCTCCTATATTTTCTTCTCAGCAGCACCCACAGGACTTCTAGTGTGTTAGTGGCATCACACAGAGCTCCTATATTTTCTTTGCAGAAGCACCCATAGGACTTCTAGTGTGTTAGTGGCATCACACAGAGCTCCTATATTTTCTTCTCAGCAGCACCCACAGGACTTCTAGTGTGTTAGTGGCATCACACAGAGCTCCTCTATTTTCTTTGCAGAAGCACCCATAGGACTTCTAGTGTGTGTTAGTGGCATCACACAGAGCTCCTATATATTCTTCTCAGCAGCACCCACAGGACTTCTAGTGTGTTAGTGGCATCACACAGAGCTCCTATATTTTCTTTGCAGAAGCACCCATAGGACTTCTAGTGTGTTAGTGGCATCACACAGAGCTCCTATATTTTCTTCTCAGCAGCACCCACAGGACTTCTAGTGTGTTAGTGGCATCACACAGAGCTCCTATATTTTCTTTGCAGAAGCACCCATAGGACTTCTAGTGTGTTAGTGGCATCACACAGAGCTCCTATATATTCTTCTCAGCAGCACCCACAGGACTTCTAGTGTGTTAGTGGCATCACACAGAGCTCCTATATTTTCTTTGCAGAAGCACCCATAGGACTTCTAGTGTGTTAGTGGCATCACACAGAGCTCCTATATATTCTTCTCAGCAGCACCCACAGGACTACCGACTACAATGGCTGGAAGACCGCCAAGGGGAGGCAGAGCGTGCAGAGCCAAGAACACAGGGCAGGCAGGCTCTGTTTCTAGTGGACGTGGCCGTGGCCGTGGACGTGGTCGTGCATCGTCATCAGCACGTGGCCATGGGACACGCGCGTCTTTGTTTTCGGCAGCTGGACATGTGGAGCCGCATCATGCTATAGGCTTGGTAGAATGGATGACCAAGCCCTCCTCATCCTCCTCATCCTCTCTCACCCAGGCTCAGGGTACTGGCAGAGCAGCTGCCAACGCGTACTCAATGGCATCATCAGCCACCCCTTCCCTAGACCCACCATGTCCTCCTGAGGAGTCCCCCAAACTCTTTGAGCACAGTGTTGGGTACATGCTCCAGGAGGATGCCCAACGATTCGAAGGCTCGGATGATGATACCCAGCTTGAGGAATCTGGCAGTACTGTTCCACCAGCTGCAGCTTACTGCCAGGTTTGCTCTAGTGGTGAAGAGGGAGGGGATGATGAGGTCACTGACTCCACGTGGGTGCCTGAAGGGAGAGAGGATGAGGAGGAGGACGAGGAGGAGGACGAGGAGGAGGAGGATGCAGCGTCACATGTCCAACGAGGCAGGATGCCCCCTGGAGGCCAGGTAGAGGCCAGCACAGCAACTGTGCAACACCGCAGAGCTCCGCCTGTGCAGGGCGCTGCCTCTGCACGTTATCAGAAAAGTTCTTTGGTGTGGGCCTTTTTTGAGACGAGTGCATCAGATCGCACCACTGCTATTTGCAATATTTGTCTCAAGCGTATCTCGCGTGGCCAAAACATCAGCCGCTTGGGCACCACAAGCATGACCAGACATATGTCGACCTGCCATGCAGCTCGTTGGCAGGCACACATAAAAGACCCACACCAAAGAACTAAGCGGACCTCTCCTTGCTCCTCATCAGCTGGGATCTCCATCCCCACTACACCTTCAGTGCTCTCTGAAAGCTGCTCTGAGAGGACTGAAGGTGTAGAATTAGGTGTGTCACAACCAAGTACTTGCAGTACACCGACGTCCGATTGCAGCAGCAAATTTCCCTGCCCCAGCTGCTGGACCGTAGAAAGAAGTACACTCCCAGCCATCCACATGCCCAGCGGTTGAATGCTAGCTTGGCTAAATTGCTAGCACTTCAGCTGCTGCCTTTTCAGTTGGTAGACTCGGCCCCCTTCCGTGAGTTTGTTCAATGTGCGGTTCCTCAGTGGCAGGTTCCCAAACGCCACTTTTTCTCACGGAAGGCGATTCCGTCTCTCTACCGGCATGTGGAAGGCAATGTCCATGCCTCGCTGGACAGGGCGGTCAGCGGTAAGGTGCATATTACCGCTGACTCATGGTCCAGCAGGCATGGACAGGGACGGTACCTTTCTTTCACGGCCCATTGGGTCACTCTATTGGCAGCTGGGAGGGATGCAGGACAAGGTGCAGTAGTGTTGGAGGTTGTTCCGCCACCACGCCTCCAAAACGCTACTACTGCTACTGGTTGTGACACACCTCTCTCCTCCACCCCCTCCTCTTCTTCTTCCTCCAGTGCTCTGTCCTTGGAACCAGCGGTGCTCCGTAGGCGTACAAGGGGCTACGCAAGTACGCAGGCAAAAAGATGCCATGCCGTGCTTGCGCTGGTGTGTTTGGGGGACAGGGGCCACACTGGGCCAGAGGTTCTGGCAGCTCTGCAGGGGCAGGCCGAGAGGTGGTTGACGCCACGTCAGCTTAAGCCAGGAATGGTCGTTTCTGACAATGGCACCAACCTCCTCTCCGCCCTGCGACAGGGGCAGCTCACCCATGTGCCCTGCATGGCTCACGTCCTCAACCTGGTGGTGCAGCGGTTCTTGGGCAGGTTCCCAGGCTTACAGGATGTCCTGAGGCAGGCCAGGAAAGTCTGTGTGCATTTCCGCCGATCTTATAATGCCAGTGCTCGGCTGACTGAGCTGCAAAAGGAGCTGAACCTGCCCAAGAACCGCCTAATATGTGACATGCCCACCAGGTGGAACTCAACGTTGGCCATGCTGCAGCGACTGCACACGCAGCAGAGGGCCATCAATGAGTACCTTTGCGACTACGGCACCAGGACAGGGTCAGGGGAGCTTGGTTTTTTTTCCCCACGTCAGTGGAGCATGATCAGGGATGCATGCACTGTCCTCTCACCATTTGAGGAGGCCACGAGGATGGTGAGCAGTGACAGTGCATGCATCAGTGACACTGTCCCTCTTGTCCACCTGTTGGAGCATACGCTGCGTGGGATAATGGACAGGGCACTTGAGGCAGAACAGAGGCAGGAAGAGGAGGACTTCCTTGCCTCTCAAGGCCCCCTTTATCCGGACAGTGTTCCTTCTGTCCCACCCATCACACAGGAAGAGGAGGAGGAGGAGGAGGAGGAGGATTGTGTGAGCATGGAGGTGGAGCCTGGCACTCAGCATCAGCAGCAGCAGCAGTCTTTTAGGGATGATGTACAGTCCCAACAAACCAGTGGACTTGTACGTGGCTGGGAGGAGGTGGCTGGGGATCATGTCATCCTCAGTGACCCAGAAGACTCCGGACCGAATGCCTCAGCTAACCTACGCTGCATGGCCTCCCTGATCCTGCAAAGCCTGCGGAAGGATCCTCGTGTTCTTCGGATCAAGGAGAGGGACCATTACTGGCTGGCCACTCTCCTTGATCCGCGGTACAAGGGTAAGGTTGCGGACCTTATCTTGCCGTCGCAGAGGGAGCAGAGGATGAGACATCTCAGGGAGGCCTTGCAGAAAGGTCTGTGCAACGCGTTCCCAGAAACTGGGAGGTTACAAACTCCTGGTCCTGGGCGACGAGTTGCTGAGGCTTCGGTCAGTAGCAGAAGGAGCGGTGGGGAAGGTGGACGTCTGACCGATGCGTTCAGACAATTTTTTAGTCCGCAGCCCCAAGGTATGATCGGTTCCAGCAACCATCGCCAGCGTCTGATATACATGGTGCAGGAATACCTTGGGGCAAGGTCAGACTTGGACACCTTTCCCACCGAAAATCCTCTGGCTTACTGGGTCCTGAGGATGGATCACTGGCCAGAGCTTGCACAGTATGCAATTGAGCTACTGGCCTGTCCTGCCTCCAGCGTTCTTTCCGAACGCACATTCAGTGCTGCTGGAGGATTTGTCACCGATCATAGGGTGCGCCTGTCCACCGCCTCGGTTGATCGACTGACCTTCATCAAAATGAATCAGTCTTGGATCACCACCAGCTACCAGGCACCTGAGGCGGATATAACCGAATAATTTTTAATGTCACATCCCTTCAAGACTGCCTATGCTGATGCTGAGTGACTGTCCTCTTATGTTCACTGACTATCCTCTTCCTCCTCCTCAATGATCCATGCCACCACACCAGTGCCTAAGGCACAATTTTTCAGCCCCTGTTTAACAGGGGCGTGTACATACAATTTTTATTAAAAAATGCTTCGCAACACGTGTGACTGCTGTGCTCCAAGTACAGTATCTGTGAGGGGTTGCAGTGTTGTGGCACCAGCACCAGTGCCTAAGGCACAATTTTTCAGCCCCTGTTTAACAGGGGCGGGTAATTACAATTTTTAAAAAAATGCTTTGCAACACGTGTGACTGCTGTGCTCCAAGTACAGTATCTGTGAGGGGTTGCAGTGTTGTGGCACCAGCACCAGTGCCTAAGGCACAATTTTTCAGCCCCTGTTTAACAGGGGCGGGTAATTACAAATCTTGATCTAATAGTTCACAGCAGGGCCCATTCCTGCGCCCACCAAGAGTAACTATGAGGGCCTACAGTCTTGTGGCAACACCGTCCGCCACCACCGCCAAAGGCCCAATTTTTCTGCCCTGTTCATCAGGTGCTTGCAATTACAAATCTTGATCTAATAACTCACAGCAGGGCCCATTCCTGCGCCCACCAAGAGTAACTGTGAGAGCTTACAGTCTTGTGGCAACACCGTCCACCACCACCGCCAAAGGCCCAATTTTTCTGCCCTGTTCATCAGGTGCATGCAATTACAAGTCTTGATCTAATAACTCACAGCAGGGCCCATTCCTGCGCCCACCAAGAGTAACTATGAGGGCCTACAGTCTTGTGGCAACACCGTCCACCACCACCGCCAAAGGCCCAATTTTTCTGCCCTGTTCATCAGGTGCTTGCAATTACAAATCTTGATCTAATAACTCACAGCAGGGCCCATTCCTGCGCCCACCAAGAGTAACTGTGAGAGCTTACAGTCTTGTGGCAACACCGTCCACCACCACCACCCCCAATTTTTCTGCCCTGTTCAACAGGTGCATGCAATTACAAATCTTGATCTATTAACTCACAGCAGGGCCCATTCCTGTGCCCACCAGTCTTGTGGCTACACCAACATCTAATAGGGCAAATTTCTGCAGAGTATATACGCCAGGCCCCTACTTTCAAACATCCAACTTACAAACGACTCCTACTTGCAAATGGAAAGCAGGAAGTGAGAGGAAATCTACCCCTAGGAAGGGAAATTCTATCCTGTTAGATTTAATTTGGGAAAAAGGTATCTCCTCTCTACTGATACTTTATCACCAATCCTTGTTTCAATTAAAACCCCACTTTTTCCAAAAACATTTGTCATTGGGACGGAAAGTGAGGTGACATGTTCTGAACAGATGTGCAAAGACAGCAAATGTTACAGGGGTGATAACCCCTCCCTATGTTCTCCACAAAGCTTAAAAATAGATTTTTTGGGGATGGAGCTACACTTCATAATGTACCTGTTCAGATTCTACTTAAGAACAAACCTAAAGCCGCAAGTGGTTTTAAATGGCTTCTTTTTTTCCTTTACAAATGTCATTTTGTGCAGGACAGTTCTAAACACGGGAAACACATGCCACTTCACAGGCATACTTTAGACACCCCCCAGGTACCATATTTAAAGAAAAATTTCACTTTTTTTTTTTCACTTTATGCATCATTAAAATGACTGCTCCCGAAAAAACGTTAGTTAAAAGTTCTTTTTGCATTGATATATGTCCCCTGGGGCAGGACCCGGGTCCCCAAACCTGTTTTATGACATTAACATGCATATTGGCCGTTGTAATTAGCACTTTTGATTTCGAACGTTCGCGTCCATTATAACGTATAGGGTTCGAAAATTCGCGCGAACTTTCGGTCCGTTCGAAGGTTCTGGTGCGAACTGAACCCGGGGGTGTTCGGCTCATCCCTACCCACCACGATACACTAGTAGTATTGGGTCCTCTGTTCTTAATTTTGACTTGAATAAAGACCCTAGCCCCCCTGACACCTCAGGTTATACCAATCTAGATACAGTGTGTTATTTCAACACACTTTAAGGTCACCTTGAAATGAGACTCCATATTAAATAACAGTGTATACCAAAAATAGATATGAAATCCCTGCTCTACTAAGAAGACCAACACATACATATATATATATATATATATATATATATATATATACACACATACATATACACACACACAGGCAGGGGTGTTGCTAGGTCTACAAAAGATCTGAGGCTAGAGCCCATAGCAGCGTAGTAAAGAAAGGCATATGCTGGGGCGGGCATACACATGTATATACAGTAATATACGTGTGTGTATATATCCCCAGAGAGCCCCCCCACTTACATCAGGGTCCCCAGAGAGCCCCCCTTTACATCAGGGTCGCCAGAAAGCCTCCCCCTTACATCAGGGTTCCCAGAGAGCCCCCTTAAATTGGGGTCCCCAGAGAGCCTCCCCCTTGCATCAGGGTCCCCAGAGAGCCTCTCACTTACATCTGGGTTCCCAGAGAGCCCCTTTAAATTGGGATCCCCAGAGAGCCGCCCCCTTAAATTGGGATTCCCAGAGAGCCGCCCCCTTAAATTGGGATCCCCAGAGAGGTGCCCCCTTAAATCAGGTTCCCCAGAGAGGCTCTCCCTTAAATCAGGGTCCCCAGAGAGCCTCCCCCTTAAAATCAGGGTCCCCAGAGTACCTCCCCCTTGCATCAGGGTCCCCAGAGAGCCTCCCACTTACATAAGGGTCCCCAGGGAGCCTCCCTACCCCCTTGGGGACCCCTGTAGAGACTCTGGGCTACCAGCCAGAGATTCGGGGCTATTCCCCCAAAAGCCACCCCTAGCGACGCCACTGGATACAGGGATTTTTTTTTTTCTCAGAGAGTAGGTGCAGGAACTCCCCCCTTATGAGTCACCCTTCGTCTCTGCCCCTCTTCCCACCTCCGAGCGATGTCTCTTGGCTCCACCCCTTGCCCACCTCCCAGTACCACTTCTTTTTAGAGAGTACAGAACCAAGTCTCATTTTGTGCTACTAAATTGTATGGAATTTGATAGACCCCACCACAGCAACAATAGATCCCCCGACACATAATGACAGACCTCCCCCCAGCAACAATGGACCCCCCACAACAAAATACCACCCCAGCAACAATAGACCCCCACAAAAAAAATAGATCCCCAGTGACAATAGATTCCCCTAGCAGTCAGCATCAATTGACCCTCCAGCACACCTTGCCATAGAATATATTCAGTGCTGGAGGTGCAGGAACTGCGTTCCCCCATGTCTGAAAAAAAGGCCTGTGTGTGTGTGTGTGTGTGATATATATATATATATATTAGGGCTGTTACTGATTAAAATTTTCGTGATCGGTTAATCGTTTTTTTTTTTAATCGATTATTCGACTAATTTCGATTAATTATAAGGCACAGTAAAGTCAGTTTATATAGTGAAATACAGTACTTACAACTCCGTCTGACTACTTAAATCTTGAATTTTAAAAGCAGCGGCAACCCTGGTCATCTCAGATGTTTGCCAATCTGACAGAAGTTCGCTGCTTCTAAAATTCAACATCTAAGCAGTTGGACGGAGTTCTAAGTCCTGTATTTCACTATAGAAATTGACTTTACTGTTTTAAATACTTCTAAAATGCAAAACTCTGGTGGGTGTAACAACATGTGCGCTTTCCCCCTTAGTGTATCCTTAAGCCCCATACACACGCGCGGATTATCCGAGGACCAGGTCCGTCGGACCATGTCCGTCATACTTTGTCTGATGTTGGTTTTGCGTACACACGGTCGGACAAAGTTGTCGGAAAATCCGATCATTCTGAACGTGGTGACGTTTGTTGCCTACGACGGGACTACGTAGAGGCTAGTAGCCAATAGCTTTGGTCTTGTAATGTGATCTGAGCATGCGTAGCACTTTGTCCGGTCGGACAACCGTACACACGATCGGATTTGGTGTGATCGGACCGTGTTGTCGGAAAATCTATCCAGCAGGAGATAGGACTTTGTCCGTCGGACAATCCGACATACACTGTCCGATGGTGCATACACACGGTCGGATTTTTCAACAACATTGTCCGATCGGACAGAATCCATGCAAAAATCCGACCGTGTGTATGGGGCTTTACTGTGGACGAGTGTGGGGTGTAGCAAGATGGCGGCGACGGAACGCCACTTCCGTAGCAAACTGCGATGGGTCGCCGAATATGTTGTTACAGAGGCACTTGGGGAAGGGGGGAGGAGTCCGGTGACGTCGATGTCCGTGACGTCACCGGATCTCCAAAATAAATCCCTGAAGACCCGGAAGCCGGCGGAGAGGTGAGTACCAATCAAAAGAATTTTGATCGATCAAAAAAATTTACGATTAATCGAGGAATTAATCTTTAAATTCCCCAGCCCTAATATATATATATATATATATATATATACACACAGATATAAAGAAAGAAAGCAGCTACCACCCAGCTGTGCTATCACTACACAAAAAATGGCCCGGTCATTCAGCAGCCAAATCTTCTGGGGCTGAAGTGGTTAAACCGGCTGCTGCTAAGGTGTTGGAGTTTGGCCAGAAGAAGAGCTGATAATCCTAACTGCAGAAGTCATAAAGATTGTAAGGATGAGGGGATGAGCCGTCAGTATGCTCCGGAATGTAGACTCAGGCTCAGCTCACATCACACGCCGCATTTCATCAGCCTTCAGAGGAAACACCTTCCAGAAATAACTTGGCAACAAAAACATCCGAAAATAAATTTTTAACTACTTGACTACCAGCCTGAAATATCCCTTTATTACCAGGCCTGACTGTGATAGTTTGACTGACAATTACCCCATCATGTAACACTGGACCCAAATGAGATTTATATTATTAGATAGAGTTTTCATTGGATGGCGTGGAAGCGCGACTGGGGTTTTTTTTGTTTTATCTTTCATTAGAAAAACGAAAAAAATACAGTTTTGAAAAAAAAAAAAAAAAACATCTCATAGTTACATAGTAGGTGAGGTTGAAAAAATACACAAGTCCAACCTATGTGTGTGATTATATGTCAGTATTACATTATATTTCCCTGTATGTTGTGGTCGTTCAGGTGCTTATCTAATTGTGTTTTGAAACTATTGATGCCCCCCGCTGAGCCCACCACCTGTGGAAGGGAATTCCACATCCTGGCCCCTCTTACAGTAAAGAACCCTCTACGTAGTTTAAGGTTAAACCTCTTTTCTTCTAATTTTAATGAGTGGCCACCACTCTTGTTAAACTCCCGTCCCCGAAAAAAGTTTTCTCCCTATTGCGGGGTCACCAGTACGGTATTTTGTAAATTGAAATCATATCCCCTCTCAAGCGTCTCTTCTCCAGAGAGAATAAGTTCAGTGCTCGCAACCTTTCCTCATAACTAATATCCTCCAGACCCTTTATTAGCTTTGTTACCCTTCTTTGTACTCGCTCCATTTCCAGTACATCCTTCCTGAGGACTGGTGCCCAGAACTGGACAGCATACTCCAGGTGCGGCCGGACCAGAGTCTTGTAGAGCGGGAGAATTGTCGTTTTATCTCTGGAGTTGATCCCCTTTTTAATGCCAGTATTCTGTTTGCTTTGTTAGCAGCAGCTTGGCATTGCATGTCATTGCTGAGCCTATCATCTACTAGGACCCCCAGGTCCTTTTCCATCCTAGACTCCCACAGAGGTTCTCCCCCCAGTGTATAGATTGCATTTAGATTTTTCCCACCCAAATGCATTATTTTACATTTTTCTACATTGAACCTCATTTGCCATGTAGTTGCCCACCCCATGCATTTGTTCAGATCTTCTTGCAAGGTTTCCACATCCTGCGGATAAGTTATTGCCCTGCTTAGCTTAGTATCGTCTGCAAATACAGAGATTGAACTGTTTACCCCATCCTCCAGGATTCCAGCACAGAATCCAGGGGGACCACAATACCCACCCCTAACCATTCCGAGTACTCCCCATTTATCACCACCCTCTGAATTCGCCATTGTAGCCAGGGTTCACTCCATGTACTCACCCTATGGTTTATGCCAACAAACCTTATTTTGTACAGTAAATGGTGAAGGGGTAAATGAGGACAGGAAAGGGGATTGTTACGGTACTATATAATAGAAGAGAACTCGTGATTTTTTCAATAAAAATAGAAAAAATGTATTTGTTTAGAAAAAAACATAATAGAGACAATACAATATAAAAAATGTATAAACCAGCCAGCGTGAAGCCCAATAAAGAGGGTAAAAAAGCTTCACAAATGGCTAGTAAACCATATACAGCCTATGAGACTTTGAAATAACAAATTGAAGACCTATACAACAATATAGGTCGGGGGTACAGATATGGTTTTAGGTGTAAACGACCGACATGTTTCACCAATCATTGGCTTCTTCAGGGTCAGAGGGTGATCTGTACCAAATTGTGTTTGTCTATTAAATACAAAGGACATTTAGTTATATACAGACATAGAAAAATATACATGTAAATACATTGAGCAAAGTTCCCATTGCATGCCATTCTAAACTGGCCAACCCCCAGTCCCCCCAGAACATCCCCAGGAGCAGATTCATAAAGCGATACATACCGTCTGACCAAAAATAGAGCCAAACAGGAATTACCACATGGGTGGTCAGGTGCAGACGCCCCAAAAACTAGGCTGTAGGAGGTATATATAAAACCTGATAGAGAAAGTAGATAATATAATAATTATAATGGCCTCAAAATTATGAGATGCCATAGTTTGGCTATCATAGCCTAAGAAGAAACACTTAGGCCCCTTTCACCCCGGGGCGGGGAGCCGCGGTGGCGGTAAAGCAGCGCTATATTTAGCGCTGCTTTACCGTCGTTTTAACCGCAGTATTCGGCCGCTCGCGGTGCGGTTTTTTACCCCCCGCGAGCGGGCCGAAAAAGGGTTAAAACACCCCCCGCAGTTCCCCGCTGTAGCGGCGCTTTGCGGCAGTATTGCCGCGGTTTTACCGCGGTGTCCCATTCTAATCAATGGGAAGGAGCGGTATAGGAGCGGTGAACACACCGCTCCTATACCGCTCCAAAGATGCTGCTAGCAGGACTTTTTTTGTCATCCTGCTAGCGCACCGCTCCAGTGTGAAAGCCCGCCGGCTTTCACACTGGAGTTAAAGGGGCCGGATTTTTTCATGCGGTGAACAGGCGCTATTTTTAGCGCTGCACCGCATGAAAAACGCCCCGGTGTGAAAGGGGCCTTACCAACAAAAGAATATTCTATGTGTATAGGGGGCGCCAATGAGTGGATTGGAAACACACATATATATATATATATAAGAACTTGATTGTAATTATGCATATGCTGTAGTAAAAAAGAGAAAGGATATTCAGTAAATACCCAGAGACATAGAGGGAATAATGAATCAAGGCATAGTATCTGTTTGCTCACCTAAAGGAAACCAGGGTACTGACAAACATGGCAAAAAGCCATGATGAATTGGAGATTGGTGTCCAAGTTATAAAGCCGGCCAGTTAGCTGGTATAAAGAGGCCTCTGTATGAGGGTTCATGTACACAATGAATGTAAGGCAATATTTAACAAAGAACATAGAGGAATATAGAAAGAGAAAGCCATAGCAAAACTAACCTTTAAAACAAACAATCCAGTGATTTGGCTCCCCTGAGTCCATCACCAAATTGGTGTGGACTAGCAGGTTATGTATACCACCCACACCTGATCAGAATTGCTTCTAATCAGACGGCGGACAAAGAGGCCTCCAGCGCATGCGCAAAAGCAGCCGTGCCTAACAGCCTACAATCCCCACAATTCCCGCAGAGGATGCGCGCACAGCGCAAAGCGCGCGCACCACTCGGGAATCTGGCCAAACAAAAGCCGCCCGGAGGATAGAAAGTGCACTACAGGGACAGAAAACGATGCATAAAGATGGAATAAGCAGCGCTTAACACAGTAATAACGCCACTAGGGCTATACACTGGTAGCAGAATTAGATGGAAAGAAGGCAAGGATATTACTAGATGGAAATAGTAACTATATGGGTATGCGGCTGTAAAAGGAGGCAAGAAGGGTTGGATTAAAGGGCCAATCCTTGGGTGTCCATACAGTCTTTTAAATTTTTCATGGGATGCATTGGCTAATGCCCTTATTTAATATGCTCTTAAAGCAAACCCATCTCTCCTCCATGCTCTTTGTTCCTAAGATTTTATCCCAATTCATGCCTTCTTACTTGCTATACAACGTAAAAAAATCCAATATTGGTAATTTGTTTGCATTTATTAGTGTAGCACCCTGAAGTATAGGCAGGGCTGCCATTAAATTTTGTTGCCTTGGCTCGTTGTTGGGGATCAATTGATTCCTCCTAATTCTGGAATTGCTGCACTTCTCTCTTCTGACACTAGGTGGCAGTGTAGCTGGTGACATTAGATAAGACAAGGGCATAGCAAGGACAGATTAGGAATGAATTGGGTGTCTCAGCCAATGGGCAGGGATTTTCTTGAGTCCCTTGGCCTGCTGGGAGAGCCTATTTATTTGGGTGGAGTCAGGTAATCAGGCTTCTGTGCCACCTGGATGGCTGTCTGGGTGGACGTATGTTGTAGTGCCCCAGGCTGCTAGGCCAGAAATCTAATGCCACGTACACACGACCGGAATTCACGCTGGAAAAAACTGACGGTTTTTTCCGACGGAATTTCGCTCAAACTGTCTTACCTACACACGATCACACCAAATTCCGACGGTCAATAACACAGCGGCATAAAACACATTCGACAGCACTATAAAAGGGAAGTTTAATGCTTCCGAGCATGCATAGAATTGTTTCCGAGCATGCGTCGGAATTTTGCGTGTTGGAATTGCATACACACGATCGGAAAATCCGATAGAAAGGTTTTCCATCGGAAAAATTGAGAACAGGTTCTCAATTCAAAGTCCGTCGGAAATTCCGACAGAAAAAGACAGTTGGGCATACACACGGTCGGAAAATCCGATGAAGAGCTCCCATCGGACTGTTTCCATCGGAAATTCCGACCGTGTGTACGCCGCATAAGGCCTATCCTGGGGGCATCTGGCTGCTAGGCTGTCTGAGGGCCTACTTAGAAGCAGGAAAAGAAGTGTCGGGACTGTGGGCTTGTAGTCCAACCAGAAGTAACGGTTCTGCCGGACGGGGAACCAGTTGTGGTCGGAGGTAGAGGGGAAGCTGTCACCACTAAGGGAACATCCACCTTGTTACCGACTACTGTGAGTAAGCTGAGGCCAGTACCAGAGCAGTTTTCTCACCAGCTGGGGACGGTGAAGAAGTGGGAAAACTTCATCAAGTGCCAAGTCAGGGACCCAGCGGGACAGCAAAGGTGACGCTTGTGGAGCATCAGTGAGTGCCAAGCAAGGGATCTATCGTGTCAGCTGGGGTGAAGCTTGAGGAGTATCTGTATGTGCCAAGCCAGGGACCCAGCAGGATAGTGGAAGTGACGCTTGAGGAAGATGCTAGAAGTGGAAGAGCTCAGGGGATCCAGTGACTAGTGAATTTGAAGTCTAGTGAGAGACTGGGAGCTCGTTGAGTGAAGACCCACAGTGAGTGATTGTGGAGTAAGCTGAGAACTGTTCCTGTTGAAAATAGTTGAATACAGTGAAGCCCCATACACACGGTCGGAAAATCCGACCACCAAATCCATCGGATTTGGTCCGACGGATTTAGTCTGACACTGGTGTTGCATACACACGGTCGGACTTTGTTGTCGGAAAATCCGATCATTCTGAATGTGGTGACGTTCGTTGCGTACGACGGGACTACGTAGAGGCTAGTAGCCAATAGCTTTGGTCTTGTAATGTGATCTGAGCATGCGTGGCACTTTGTCCGTCGGAATTCGCTACACACGATCGGAATTGGTGTGATCAGACTTTGTTGTCGGAAAATCTATCCAGCAGGAGATAGAACTTTGTCCGTCGGACAATCCGATGGTGTCCGATGGTGCCTACACACGGTCGGAATTTCCGACAACATTGTCCGATAGGACAGAATCCATCGGAAAATCCGACCGTGTGTATGGGGCTTTACTGTTAGTAAAGGCTACAAGATTGTTGCCATAGGAGACAGCAGTCCTACCTATATAGAAGTGGTGTCCAGTGGGAGGCCTTCACCTGTATAGCTGTCTACCTGTAGAAGTCTCGAAGTCTGCTTATCATCTTTGCATCGACCTAAGGGTGTCCTGGCCCTAACCCTCTCTCCCACAGTTCTGTTTAAGAGACAATATTCTTGCATTGCACCCACCATGCCTCGTAACCCACTCTACACAGAAGGATGTCCGCTGTCCCTATCTCTGGAGGTCACCATTAGGCCTAAAGAGGCCCGGGACTTTGCTACATTAGTCTTTATGGTTTAACGCGTTTCCTGGACATCGTCCTCTTCGTCAGGAGCCAGGTCAGGAGTACTGACTTTAAATATAATGCAATCTAGATGAAATAACAAATGGCAAAATTCACATTAACAATTCACCCCTCACATAGAGAGCCTCATCCCCACATACTAAAGTAAAATACAGAGCAAGGGTATTAATACATGCCTACTTTTTATAGAACTTGTATGATTTGAATGTAGTTTGAATTATCTGTTTACCTTCACAATCTGACAAATCAGCAGCCTTAAATTTTTCACCATAAAAATAAGGTAAATGTAGTACCGCGTTTCCCCGAAAATAAGACCTACTGTGAATTTCGGGAAGGGCTACAATATAAGCCCTACCCCAAAAAATAAGCCCTAGTTTAAAGTGGTTATAAAATCCTATAATCCACTCTATTACAGTATTATATAATGTACAATGTGTGTGTTTCTGTAATATTATTCTGCAGAATACCTTTGTTACAGCGCCACTCGGCGCTCAGCTGACCCCCCGCTGCTCTCCCCCTATTCTCCCAGCTGTCAGCGGGGATCTTGGCCCCCCCTGCAATGCTGATAGCGGGGAAGAGCGATCCGGAGGGTCACGGAAGCGATATAATGCAGGTATTTGGCACAATTATATTACAGAAACTCACACATTGTACATTCTATAATACTGTAATAGAGTGGATTCTAGATTTTTACAACCACTATAACTCGGTTCACACTGGGGATTCCTGACAGGCAGGGAGGGAGAGGGGGAGAGAAGGCAGCACATTACATGGTAAGACCTACCCCGGAAAATAAACCCTACTGTGTCTTTTGTTGCCAAAATGAATATAAGAACCGGTCATATTTTCGGGGGAATCACATTATTTATCATACCTAGAAGGTTATTACTCCTCTTAAGACATTTATCCTGCATATAATATTATACCGAAGCCTTGAGTGAGAGAAGAGGGGGAGAGCTGGATGCAATAGCGTCCATGTGTATGTGGGGGTTCCCCCATTGCCCTGCTAGGTGGTGTAAGCTTGGCTATCTTCCTCGTTTCCACCCTTGCTCTGTATTTTCCTTTAGTTTGTGGGGGATACGGCTCTCTATGGAAGGGGTGTATTGTTAATGTGAATTTTTCCAATTATTATTTCATCTAGATTGCATTATATTTAAAGTCAGTACAAATGGCTCCTGACGAAGAGGACGATGTCCAGGAAACGCGTTGAGCCGTAAAGACTAATTAATGCAAACAAATTGCCAATATTCGTTTTTTTACATGTTGCATTTTATGATGTATCTGGAATTGTTGTGCAATATGTGTTTACACTGACACACAAATTATTTACTGTATATACTCGAGTATAAGCTGAGTTTTTCAGCACATTTTTTTGTGCTGATAGTGCCCCCCTCGGCTTATACTCGAGTCAAGCACTTTTCTGCAGCAGAGAATGACATTTTCCGAACCGACTTTGGGGCACCGTATCTCGGGGACACTTGGTACTAGGAATTTGGTGTGCAAACCCAGTGGAACTAGCACTACAACATATCCAAATTTGGGGTTCCTAGCACCAAGTGACCCTGAGATACGGGGCCCCAAAATCGGTTCAGAAAATGTCATTCTCTGCTGCAGAAAAGTGCTTGACATTTTTGAACCGACTTTGGGGCCCCGTATCTAGGGTATGGGGCCACTTGATGCTAGGAACCCCAACTTTGGTGTGCAAACCCAGTGGAACTAGCACTACAACATATACAAATTCCTAGCACCAAGTGACCCCGAGATACAGGGCCCCAAAGTCGGTCAACTGTGTCCATCTGCAGCAATGTCATTTCGGGACCCTTTAGGTCCAGAGACCCCAAATTTTGTCTGCAGCTAGGGGGCATCTAGGAACCCTTAACTACCAAGTTTGAAGTTCGGGGGGACCTATGGCTGCAAATGGGCACAGTGAGGCTGCTAATGGGCATTGTTGACCCTCTTTTCCACTTACAGTAGCTGCGCATTTCTCACCCTAGGCTTATACTCGAGTCAATAAGTTTTCCCATTTTTTTTGTGGTAAAATTAGGTGCCTCGGCTTATATTTGGGTCGGCTTATACTCGAGTATATACGGTAAATGGATATAAACCAATAAAATGTTTTAACAGTAAAATGAATGCTGTGTCTCAAAAGTCCCATGCCATACAGAAGGGTAATTGTGTGTATGCAATAAAATCTGGAATTCCATTGCTGGAATTCGGCTTTAATAAAAAAGATAATGGGGAAAGTGTTCATATCTATGTAAGAAATGAAAAGTGTGTATAATAATGATATCAGCAAAGATAAGGAAGAGCTGAGAATGTGCTAAAAATAGACTAGACACTGCCAAGAGTGCCTATAAAAAAATCTGTAAATCATCTACCCCGGTCATCACCAGATCCTCCTGTGTATGAAAAAAAAACAGTCGGCGGTGACAGTTCTCATTAGCTGGTGTGCCGTTATTCTGCTCTGATAGTAACCGTGTCGTCCACATCCTCTGAGCTTCTCCGTACACCATGTCCACCTTCTTCACCTTCCTAGCCTGCGTCATCTGGATGGTCCCTGCAGCCTCTTCCTTACCTAAAGGACACGGGACAGGTAAGTGTTTGAATTATACAGTATTGAGTTGATGAAGTCAGGGGTCTCATTGCTGACCACTGAAAATGCCAATTGCCTGGCGGTCCAACCGATCTAGAGCAGAGATCTATAAACGTTCTACACAAAGGGCCACTCGCGTCTGTCCCACCGGTCATTTTGGGCTGCTGAGATCCTGTGAGGAGGAGAGCCTCTGGTGCTGCGGCTTGCTGAGGACCGGAGCCGCCCGCTATAAGGTATCGCTCCATACGGCAGGGCTAGGGGATCGTGCTGGAGGTGGGAGAGGATCCGAGGAATGTGCCTGGACGACGGGAGCCGTATTTGTATGTGGTCCCCGCCAGAGCCGCCGTCTCTCGCTCCTTCTACATGAGGCCCCGGAACCGGAAGTGTACTGATTTTTTAATGCCCATGCCGCTGCTGCCAGTGCATCGGTTTGTTTTATATTAGTGTATAGTGACGCCACATCAATTGTTGCCAAAAGAGTGGAGTCATCTACGCATACCTTGCTAAGTTTGTTTATGACATTCTTACTGTCTTTGATGAATGCCTGCCCTTTGCTTGCTAGGAGTTGTAGGAATACATCTAGGTATTCCCCCAGTCTTGAGTAAATGGATTGAATACCGCTAATAATTGGTCTACCTGGTGGTCTAGTTCTATGTTTATGTATCTTCGGAACCTGGTAGATTACAGGTACATTTGGTGCTTCAGATAACAACAGTGGCGGCTGGTGCTCAACATTTTTTGGGGGGGGCGCAAAAAAGTTTGAAAAAAAATCATCAATTGCAGCCACTGTGCCCTCAAATGCTGCCACTGTGCCCATCAAACGCAGCCACTGTGCCCATCAAACGCAGCCACTGTGCCCTCAAACGCAGCCACTGTGCCCATCAACTGCTGCCACTGTGCCCATCAAACGTTGCCACTGTGCCCATCAAACGTTGCCACTGTGCCCATCAAATGGTGCCACTGTGCCCATGAAACGCTGCCACTGCCATCAAACACTGTGCCCATTAAACGCGGCCACTGTGCCAAACGCTGCCAGTGTGCCCATCAAATGCTGCCAGTGTACCCATCAAATGCTGCCAGTGTGCCCATCAACTGCTGCCAGTATGCCCACTCTGCTCACCCCCCCCTCCCCCCCAATAGATTGCAGGACACTCCGCTCCCCCCCACGGATGGATCGTGGGACACCCCGCTCACACACCTCCACAGATGGATCGCGGGACACCCCGCTCAAACCTCCCCCCCAGAGGGATGGCAGGACACCCCGCTGACAGCACCCCCCCCCCCCCACCCCTGTGGATGGATTCCCATGCAGGAGGTCCGTCACTTACTGGGTGTCCTCTTCTCCAGCATCTCTCCAGTCAGCTTCCTCCACTCTGTCCCACTTCTGCCAAAGCGCTAAGCATCCAATAGGGACCTGTTTCAATTTGCACTAGAGGTATTCACACCTAGTTTGGGGTAGCTGCTTTAATTTTTATATTATTTAATACATATAATTGTAAATATAGTTTACATTTTGGCGCAAGGTGAAAATCTATTTATGCAATAGATATATATATATATATATATATAAATATCCAGGGACGCCTGGCACTTTGGCCAATCAGGAAACAGGTCCCACTGACCTGCCTCCAGATTGGTGGACAGGCAATTCGGTGTGAAAATAGTGAATATTAATTCGCTATGGTCACACAATTGGGTGGGATCAGGGTGCACTCTCTGCTCCCCAAGCCCACCCTTTTTTGAAGCCTATTAGGCTCTAATCAGGTGCTTCAAAAAAAAAATACACCCCCCCCTCCTGCCTCCGCCATAAGAGTCCATGCGTCCGGCGTCCTAAAAAGGGGCGGGCGCATGGATAGGGAGGCGGCAGCAGGGATCGGGGGGGTTGCTCCCGTGGGCCCACAATGCACAGGCCCACGGAAGTATCTACCTTCTTTTTTATTTACTATTTTATTCCTAATTCCATTATAAATTTTCAACTCCCTGTTTGAGTTTTTACTCAATTTTTGATAGGTGGCGGTGTCACTCACTAACCAGCCTGCCTAGTTCTGCTTTGTAGTCCTCCTTAGTGAGGATGACAAGCCCTCCCCCCTTATCGGCTGGTCTCACCACTATGTCCTTACATTTTTCTAATCTCTTTATTCCCTGCCAAACTCTGTCTCGTTTTGTTTGTTTAGGTTTAATCCCTTTAATTTCCTTTTCTACCATTTTTTTTTTAAAACTTCTATATATTGACTCGAATTTGATTTCGGATTGAATGTGGTTTTATTTCTCAGCTGACTATGAGTGCATTCCGCATTAGTTCTCTGATTAGTTTTTTCTCCTTTCTCTAGGAAGTGTTTCTTTAAATTTTATTTCCTCACAAATTTGTGCAGATCTATAAAAGCTTCAAACTGATTAAACGATTTAGTTGATATCTAGGCACAGAGATTCCCAGGGATACACAAGACACCTACCCCCTAAATTTCAGCCCTTTGTTGACCACAATTAGACGCTCCCTGGAATCCTGGCACAATCTCAAACTCAATTGGTGGGGGAGAATGAATGTTATAAAAATGGGCATCCTTCCTAAAACATTATACTTATTTCAGACACTACCTATTCTCCTTTCCGAAAAAAATTCTCTCCCTCCGCACCATGGTGGGCAAATTCATCTGCCAACACCATCCTTCCAGGCTTAAACATAAAGTCCTGTGGGCACCTAGAGACAAGGGGGGCATAGGCTTCCCAGACTTTCAGACATACCATAGATCAGGGCTCAAAATTTCAAGTCCTGAGCTACTAGCCAGGCCTCAATGGGTTACTCGCCACCAGTTGCCCCGCCCAACCCCTACCCGGCCCCACCCCTAATCCCGCCCCTAAACACGCCCTCATAAATTATCCCATGAAATGATACTTAAATGATTTATGCAGAATTCAGTTGTAAAAATAAATATTAACAACACCTTTGTCCACCAATGCAGCCAGCCTGTGTCCCCCCCCCAGTGCAGCCTGTGTCCCCCTAGTGCAGCCTGTGTGCCCAGTGCCCCCCCCCCCCCAGTGCAGCATGTGTCCCCAGTGCAGCCTGTGTCCCCCCCCAGTGCAGCCTGTGTCCCCCTAGTGCAGCCTGTGTGCCCAGTGCCCCCCCCCCCCAGTGCAGCATGTGTCCCCAGTGCAGCCTGTGTCCCCCCCCAGTGCAGCCTGTGTCCCCCTAGTGCAGCCTGTGTGCCCAGTGTCTACCCCAGTGCAGCATGTGTCCCCAGTGCAGCATGTGACCCCCACCCCCCAGTGCAGCATGTGACCCCACCAGTGCAGATGTGTCCCCCAGTGCCACATGTGTCCCCCTGTGCCGCATGTGTCCCCCTGTGCAGCCTGTGTCCCCAGTGTCCCCTAGTGCAGCCTGTGTCCCCCCAGTGCAGCCTGTGTCCCCCCAGTGCAGCTTGTGTCCCCCCCCCAGTGCAGCATGTGTCCCCCCCAGTGCAGCATGTGTCCCCCAGTGCAGCATGTGTCCCCCCAGTGCAGCATGTGTCCCCCCAGTGCAGCATGTGTGCCCAATGCAGCCTACCTGTGCAGGGGAGGAGAGCCGCTGCCGCCGCCTGTTTGATTAGAGCGCCAGGGGAACATAACAGCTTTCATTTCAATAGCTGTGTGTTCCCCGCCACGCGCCGTCATATACAGCCCCTCCCCCTTGTCCGAGTCACTTTGATAGACAG
>CM053026.1:754826405-754892214 GCA_028564925.1 Lithobates sylvaticus | reverse complement strand
GAACATGCAAACTCCAGGCAGGTAGTGTCATGGTTGGGATTCAAACCAGCAACCCTTTTGCTGCTAGGTGAAAGTGCTAACCACTACACCACTGTGCTGCCCTCATGTGAAACGTTGTATTTTTTGCCATAAATGGCTGTCCCGCCCCTTGAGTCTTCCGCATATAAAATGTGTCTCTCCTAGTTGGTAGAGAATCACAAGTCCTATAACTCTACAGCATTCGTAGAAAACCTCCGACAGTGCTCCCCATCCTCCAACTAAAGCCTCATCTCAGAGGCGTAACTATAACCTTCAGGGCCCCAGTGCAAGAAACCATGAAGGTCCCCTGACCCGTATTATAATGGGGGGGTATTGTGAAAGGATGAGGGGCAGTATGATGGGGTATTTTGACAGGAGGGGGCAGTGTGACCAAAGAAGGTTATTTGGAAAGTGTGACCAGAGGGGGGAGTGTAATAAGAGAGGGCACTGTGAAAAAAGGGGGGCAGTGTGACAAGAAGGGGCAGTACGATGGGGGCAGTGTGACAGGAGGGGGCGGTATGACATGGTGGGCAGTATGACAGGGGGATATTGTCACAAGAGGGGGACAGTGTGACAGGAAAAGGATACTTGGGAAGTATGACAAGAGGGGGACAGTGTAAGGAGGGAGCACTGTGAAAGGAGGGGGGCTGTGTAACAAGAGGGGGGTAGTGTGACAGGAGGGGGGTAAATATGACAGAAGGGGGCAGTGTGATGAGGGGGCAGAATGATGGAGGGGCAGTGTTACAGGAGGGGGGCAGTATGACAGGAGGGTTCTGTGCCAAGGGAGCAGTGTGACAGGGGACAGTAAGACAGGTCGGGCAGTGTGATGGGTAAATAATATGATGTGGGCAGAGTCATAAAAGAGGGGCTATGTGGCAGGTGGAGTGCCAGTGTCACAGGTGGTGGGCCAGTGTCACAGGTGGTGAGGCAGTGAGACAGGTGGGGAGGCAGTGTCACAGGTGGTGGGCCAGTGTCACAGGTGGGGAGGCAGTGTCACAGGTGGGGGGGCCAGTGTCACATGTGGTGGGCCAGTGTCACAGGTGGTGGGCCAGTGTCACAGGTGGTGGGCCAGTGTCACAGGTGGTGAGGCAGTGTCACAGGTGGGGGGCAGTGTCACAGGTGGGGGGGCAGTGTCACAGGTGGGGAGGCAGTGTCACAGGTGGGGAGGCAGTGAGACAGGTGGGGAGGCAGTGAGACAGGTGGAGAGGCAGTGTCACAGGTGGGGGGGCCAGTGTCACAGGTGACAGGTGGGGGGCCAGTGTCACAGGTGGGGGCCAGTGTCACAGGTGGGGGGGGCAAGTGTGACAGGTGGGGGGCCAGTGTCACAGGTGGGGGGCCAGTGTCACAGGTGGGGGGACAGTGTCACAGGTGGGGGGACAGTGTCACAGGTGACAGGTGGGGGGCCAGTGTCACAGGTGGGTGCCAGTGTCACAGGTGGGGGGGCAAGTGTGACAGGTCACAGGTGAGGGGCCAGTGTCACAGGTGGGGGGCCAGTGTCACAGGTGGGGGGGCCAGTGTCACAGGTGACAGGTGGGGGGGCCAGTGTGACAGGTGGGGGCCAGTGTGACAGGTGAGGGGCCCGTGTCACAGGTGGGGGGCAATGTCACAGGTGGCAGGCATGGGGCCAGTGTCACAGGTGACAGGTGGGGGGCCATTGTGACAGGTGGGGGGTCATTGTGACAGGTAAGGGGCCAGCAGGGCTGGTGCAAGGATTTTTGAAACCCCAGGCAAAACCTAATTTTGCAGGTTTTTGTACTAGGCTTTACTGTTGGGGCATGAAAGGTTTTGGAAGAATTTTCCGAGCCTTGGTCTCCAAAAGGTTGAGAACCTCAGACCTACACTATCATAGTGTCAGGGCTCTAGCCGCCCTGGGCACCCTAGCCGGAGGGTGCGCGGGCACCTGGGCAGCCCTGGTCCCTCTGAGCGCCGGCGCGTGCACGCGCCCGCCGGACTCGTGTGCGCGCTCCCGTGCGCGAATAGCGGGCGCGCGCGCCCCCGTGCGCGTGCACGTGCGCGATCGGCGCCGCTTTGGCGCCAGTGGCCTTATTTAAAGGGGACAGCTGCCTGCATGCGGCGCTGTCCGTCTCAGCTCCCACCTGTGACCCCAACCTGAACCTGTCTGAGCTTCCTACCTGTGACCCGGCTTGTCTGACTCCGCTGCCTTCTCCGTTCTTTGACCCCGGCTTGTTTGACCCTGCTTTGGACTGTGTTACTGTTGCTGAACCCCTGGCTTGCCTCCTGACCATCCTTCTGCCTGCCGTCCTTACCTGTCTGCCTTACCTGTTGTGACCCGGCTTGCCTGACCATCCCTGCTTCCAGTGTCCCTGCACAGGTCCTCGCTGCTGCCGTCCTCTGCTGATCTACTACCGTTGCTGTCAGCTACTTCTGCCGTCTGCCGCTGCTCCTGTTGCCGGTCTACCTCCTGCCTCCTGGTCTTCTGCCGACCCCTCATCTGCAGACCTACCTTCCGAGCAAGACCTGCATCTACCCAGCATCGGCCATCTGCATCCATACGGACACTCCTACCCGCTGTGTTCACGGCTACGCTGTCCCCAATCCAGCAGGCCCTGAACCAGAGTTGTAAGAGAGGTCTCCAACCACCAAGTCAGGCTCAGCACTACCAGGTACCTAACAGTACGGACAGCCAATATGACTGAGCCTGCGGATGGAGCCTCAACCATGCGGGAAATGTGCTCCCACCTGGCAGCCCTTACACAAGCAGTGAAATCCCTGCAGGAGGGATATACCAAGCTGGAAGGCCAAGTTCAACAACTTGCCAGCCCCATGGCTGCTGCACCTCCTCCACCACCAGTGCAACCTGCTTCCCAACCAACAGTGGTGATGCTCCCCCCCGAACCTAGAGTACCTGTCCCAGAAAGGTTCTCAGGCGACCGGTCCAAGTTTCAAGCCTTCCGAGATGCCTGCCAGCTTTACTTTGCCCTGCAACCCCGGACCTTCTCCCTGGAGGTCACCAAAGTGGGATTCGTGGTGTCCCTTCTACAAGGAGAACCCCAGTCCTGGGCCCACCGTCTTCTGGGAGCCAACAGTGTCATGACCCAGTCCTTAGCCGCCTTCTTCCAGGCAATGGCACAGTTGTACGACGACCCTCAACGCACGGCTACAGCTGAATCCGCCCTATCCGCGCTCCAGCAGGGCCGCAGGACGGCTGAGGACTATATCACGGACTTCAGGCATTGGAGCGCGGATACTCAATGGAATAATGCGGCCCTCAAACACCAGTTCCGCATGGGCCTCTCGGAGGGGTTGAAAGACGAACTGGCCCGTGTAGGAGTTCCTGAGGATCTTGAGGACCTTGTCACTCTGACAATCCAATTGGACCGTCGCCTGCGAGAGCGCCGAGCTGAACGCTCTGCTTTACCCAGTCGCCCAGCTTGGATGGTCGCTAGGGCTCCTGTTCCTGCTACCCGTTACCTACCTGCTCCTTCTACACCTCCCGTGGGACCTGCTTCAGATGGTTCCGAACCGATGCAGATCGGTCTTCTACGTGCCCCCTTGACGCCCGAGGAACGGGCCCGACGTCGCCAGTTAAATCTGTGTCTGTACTGTGGGGGCTCTGGACATTTCGTGAATGGTTGCCCTGTCAAGACGCGTAAGTGCTTGTCATCCGTTTCTCCTCTCTCTGCACCCTGCCCAGCCAGTACTATTCACCTTACCCTTCCTCTGTCGTTGCAGTGCCAGGGAAGGACAATACTCACCAGCGCCATCATTGACTCCGGGGCGTGCAGCTGTTTCGTGGATGCCACCTTCGCCAACACTCACGCTCTGCCGCTCCAGAAGAAGACCCAAGGACTTTCTGTGTTCCTGGCGGATGGGTCCCGTATTAAGTCTGGCCAGGTGACTCAAGAGACTCTGCCTTTACCCGCTACAATTTTCCCTCAACATCAGGAGCTTCTAACCATGGACGTGATCTCCTCTCCCCTGTTCCCAGTCATCCTGGGTATGCCATGGCTCCAGGCCCACAACCCGCTGATCCATTGGTCCACCGGGGAGGTAGAATTTCAATCCCAGTACTGCCAGGAACACTGCCTACCTGCAACCCCCGGAACATCCTCTACCTTGCTTTGCCTAGACGCGGATCAAGACCTGTGCCAGTCTGTACCCCAACCTTATCATGATTTCCTGGACGTTTTCAGCAAGCGGGGGGCAGACTCCCTTCCGCCCCACCGTCCCTATGATTGCCCCATCGAGCTCCTCCCTGGGGCTGAAATCCCCTTCGGTCGCATTTTTCCTCTCTCCGAGAAGGAACAGGAGGCCCTGAAGACCTACATTTCCGAAAACTTAAAGAAGGGGTTCATTCGCCATTCCACCTCTCCTGCTGGCGCAGGCATCTTCTTCGTCACCAAAAAAGATCAGTCCTTGAGGCCCTGTGTGGACTACCGGGAGCTCAATAAGGTTACGGTCAAGAATCGGTACCCCCTGCCCTTAATCCCCGAGCTCTTTCAAAAGCTAAGATCGGCAACAGTTTTCACCAAATTGGACCTCAGGGGTGCATACAATTTGGTCCGCATTCGGGCCGAGGATGAGTGGAAGACGGCCTTCCGGACTCGCTTCGGCCACTACGAGTACTTGGTCATGCCCTTCGGGCTCTGTAATGCCCCGGCCACGTTCCAGCATTTCATCAATGACGTACTCAGAGACTTTTTGGACATTTTTGTGATCGTCTATTTGGACGACATCTTGATTTTCTCCCAAACCCTAGAACAACATCGAGGGCATGTGGGCAAGGTACTCCTTCGACTCCGACGGCACGGCCTGTATGCAAAGGCCGAGAAGTGCGAATTTGAGCAGCAGGAAATCCAGTTTTTGGGACTTGAAATCTCCCCGGCAGGCATTAGAATGGACCCTCAGAAGGTGTCCGCCGTTCTTGACTGGCCAGCACCTGTAGATAGGAAAGGAATCCAACGGTTCGTAGGATTTGCAAACTTCTACAGGAAGTTTATTAAAGGGTTCTCTGCTATCATCACCCCCATCACCCAGCTGACCAAGCAGGGCACACGCTTCCACTGGGGCCCGGAGGCTCAAGGGGCCTTTGACCAGCTTAAAAGACTGTTTACCTCCGCCCCCATCCTCAGTCACCCCGACCCTGCCCTCCCTTACATCTTGGAAGTCGATGCATCTGAAGTGGCAGTTGGGGCAGTCGTGTCACAACGACAGGGCAATAAAGACGCCATGCACCCAGTGGGGTTTTTCTCTCGGAAACTTTCTCCAGCCGAGAGGAATTATGATGTCGGGGACCGGGAACTCTTGGCTATCAAGTCGGCACTAGAGGAATGGAGGTACCTCTTGGAGGGAGCTAATCATCCAGTACTTATCTACACAGACCACAAGAACCTTGAGTACTTACGAACTGCCAAGCGACTCAAGCCCCGACAAGCCCGCTGGGCTCTGTTTTTCTCAAGGTTCTGCTTTCATATCACGTATCGTCCCGGTTCCAAGAATGTTAAACCTGACGCCCTTTCTCGGATGTTTGACAGTCCCAAGGACTCCACCACCCCAGACACCATCCTATCTTCCGGAAACTTTCTACTTTTACAGCCAGATCTGCTATCTCAAATCCGGGAGGCATCCGCCAGTTCCCAGGGACCCCATGGGGTCACCCTAACTTCCAGTGATGGACTTCTCTGGAGGGGGAGCCAAGTCTTCGTCCCCGAATCTGTAAGAGTGAAGGTCCTGACCCTTCTACACGACCACCCACTGGCAGGACACTTCGGGAGCCGTAAAACTGTGGAGCTGGTGCAACGCACCTTTTGGTGGCCCAAGCTGAAGGAATTCTGCAAGTCTTATGTTGACTCCTGCCCTGTTTGTAACCGCAGCAAGACGTCAAGGAACCGAGCTTGGGGACTTTTGAAGCCTCTCCCTGCACCTGATCGACCCTGGCGAATGTTGACTATGGACTTTATAGTCGAGCTTCCGTGCTCAGAGGGGTGCTCTGCTATCTTTGTAGTAGTGGACCGGCTGTCCAAAATGGCCCACTTTTTGCCTTTAAGGGGAACACCATCTGCCACAGAGACTGCCCACCTTTTTATTAAAGAGATAGTCAGGCTACACGGGGTTCCGGCCAATATAGTCTCAGATAGGGGGGTCCAGTTCACGTCCCGTTTCTGGAGGGCCCTTTGTGAGATCCTTAAGATTGAGCTGGCCCTTTCTTCTGCATATCACCCCCAAACTAATGGGCAGACGGAACGCACCAACCAGACTTTGGAGCAATACATAAGGTGCTTCACGTCCTTTGTGCAGGACGATTGGGTGTCCCTATTACCCCTAGCAGAATTCTCCTATAATAATGCCAGCCATTCTGCCACAGGACAATCCCCATTTTTTGCCAACTACGGTTTTCATTTGTCTTTTCTCCCTGACTTTCTCCCAGAATCTTCAGTCCCGGCAGTCCAGGATACAGCTTCGTTCCTCAGCCGCAACAACAGGATTCTTCAGGAAGCGATCACCAAGGCACAGGAGGACAGCAAGAAGTTCTTTGATCGGAAGAGAAGGGGAGAGTTGAACTTGCAGGTGGGCGACCAGGTATGGCTAGCTACAACTAACCTTAGACTTGCTTGTCCCTCTAAGAAGCTTGCTCCCAAGTTCTTAGGACCTTTCCCTGTGAAGAGGAGGATCAATGAGGTTTCCTATGAGCTGTCCCTGCCCGACTCTATGAGAGTCCACCCAGTTTTCCACGTCTCCCTCCTGAAACCCGCTGTGCCCGATCCCTTCCCTGATAGGGGTACAAACCCACCCGGACCTGTCCTGGTCCAAGGTAATGAAGAGTACGAGGTGGAGGCCATCCTTGATTGCAGGAGACGTAGGGGGGAGAGGCAGTTCCTGATTAAGTGGAAGGGGTATGGGGCCGAGAGTAATTCATGGGAACCAGAATGCAATCTTCATGCCAAGAGACTAATCCGCACCTTCCTTTCTTCCCATCCAGAAAGACAACGCCTAATGGGCACCCGGAGGTTGCCCCTTGTGAGGGGGCAATGTCAGGGCTCTAGCCGCCCTGGGCACCCTAGCCGGAGGGTGCGCGGGCACCTGGGCAGCCCTGGTCCCTCTGAGCGCCGGCGCGCGCGTCGGCGCGCGCCGCGGGCGCGTGCACGCGCCCGCCGGACTCGTGCGCGCGCTCCCGTGCGCGAATAGCGGGCGCGCGCGCCCCCGTGCGCGTGCACGTGCGCGATCGGCGCCGCTTTGGCGCCAGTGGCCTTATTTAAAGGGGACAGCTGCCTGCATGCGGCGCTGTCCGTCTTAGCTCCCACCTGTGACCCCAACCTGAACCTGCCTGAACTTCCTACCTGTGACCCGGCTTTGTCTGACTCCGCTGCCTTCTCCGTTCCTTGACCCCGGCTTGTTTTGACCCTGCTTTGGACTGTGTTACTGTTGCTGAACCCCTGGCTTGCCTCCTGACCATCCTTCTGCCTGCCGTCCTTACCTGTCTGCCTTACCTGTTGTGACCCGGCTTGCCTGACCATCCCTGCTTCCAGTGTCCCTGCACAGGTCCTCGCTGCTGCCGTCCTCTGCTGATCTACTACCGTTGCTGTCAGCTACTTCTGCCGTCTGCCGCTGCTCCTGTTGCCGGTCTACCTCCTGCCTCCTGGTCTTCTGCCGACCCCTCATCTGCAGACCTACCTTCCGAGCAAGACCTGCATCTACCCAGCATCGGCCATCTGCATTCATACGGACACTCCTACCCGCTGTGTTCACGGCTACGCTGTTCCCAATCCAGCAGGCCCTGAACCAGAGTTGTAAGAGAGGTCTCCAACCACCAAGTCAGGCTCAGCACTACCAGGAAATCATACAAAGTCTTCATTAGTAATTGTAATAAGCAGAAAACAATAGGCATCACGCTGACATATTCCAGGTCAGATTAAAGCGTTATTCATTTGTTGCTGTCATCGAGGTTCATTTAGGCCCAGAGTGGCAAACTTCTAATTGTGGAAAATCGCCAAAAAAATCAAAAAAATTAACTCACCTCTCCGCCAGCTTCCGGGTCTTCAGGGAGTTTCGTCAGAGATCCCGCGACGTCACGGACATCGACAACACTGGACTCCTCCCCCCTTCCCCAAGTGCCTCCGTCTGCTAACGAAAGGAAGGGGGGAGGAGTCCGGTGATGTCGAAGTTCTGATTGAACGTAACGCGTACGGGGGAGGAGCTACGCATGACGTCACCAGCTGCTGCCCTACAAGACTAACACGATTGTCGGCTTTACATGCTGTGTTTTTATCATCTTTATGTGAGTAGTTTGTTTGAGCACAAAAATTAAATCTTATACTTAAGCGGTGAGCACTTAGATCTTTTCTTTCTACCCATGACCTGCGTCCTTGCTGAGATCGTGAGAGAAGTTTATGGTGCGTGTTAACCCTTTTTATACCCGCTTGCATGACCACCAGTTTGCACAGGGGTCCGTGCCATAAGGTGAGAGTGATTAGTTAGACCGGAGGTGGAGGGATTGTCACGCTACTGTGGGAAAAAAAATGACTTACGTCAGTGCTACAGTTTTGAATTTAAAACATATTTGTGTGAACTGTGAAGTTAAGTCATGGATTGTGGAAACTAACTAGTGTCGGGTGATTGTATATAGTGTATACCACATTTACCACTGACTAATGCAGAGTTGCAATGCAAGGAGATCAGCTAAAAGTAGTTGGATCAGTATGTGCGTTATAATTAATCGAAATTAGTCGATTAATCGATAAAAAAAAAAAAAAATCGATTAATCGAACATGGAAATTTGAATCAGTAACAGCCCTACTAATATGTAATATAGCTTATTGGTTTTTAAATACAGCATGAGAAACCAATGGTCCTGTCACAGTGGCATTTCTAGGAGATGTCTCTGGCAGTATAATCACTTACAGTACATTTTCTCCAATGTGCCATCACTTTCCCGCTGGCCGAAAACAAGAATCTTACTAGTGAAGGAGCAGTGAAGGAATGACCCCTGGCCAGTTAGGCTGGAAAGTGTGTGATACTGTAGGAGAAGGTTGGAGTGGGTCCCAGGTCAGGCTGTACCAACTCTAGTCAAACATTTTTGACTTGTGTAGAGTTTGAAAAGTTTTTCACTTCAAACTTTGGTTGGATTTTACAAGAAAACAGAAGCAACCAATCACAAAGGAAAGGCTGCCATGGTAAGAAAATAAATCTCATGCTGGAAAATAATTACCTTTTTTTTATAGGTTTCATTATGGTTTCTAGAACAAGCATGTTTGCACAATATACAAATGTATTGTTTAATTCACCACGTCTGGTAGACCTCTTACCCGGGATGAAGGATGACACAATGCTGACAATCTGGCAGACCAGGGACAGAATGCCATTTAGGGCACGACTCTTCTTTACAGCTTTCTGGAAGCGGTCACCTGGAAACACAGAACAGGTCCGGTCAGGTCTGATTCCCCTGTCTGATTACACCCATTAGCAGGGTATCTCTTAAAGCGGTTCTGCACTGTGTTTTTTTTTTTTTTGGAATACAATGCTAAGGATTAGGAGGTAAATTGGGGGACTCACGTGTTCCATCTTCATAATTGATCGCAGCCGTTTTTCCTCCTATAAAATTATTTATATAACGCTTTCCTGCTGGGTGCCATCTTGCCTGTGGGCATGTGAAACCCCACAGGCACTTTAGATGGCCCAGCATGCACCGCCGTTACTGCGCCGAGCTTGCGCGTGCGCAGTAACGGCAAAGTGCAGCTCACGTTCTCCGAAATCTCGCGAGATATCAGTACATCTGCCGACATCTCGCGAGATTTCGGAAGATGTGGCCGAAATCTCGCGAGATTTCGGAAGATGTCCTCACTGACTCCTGGGATCAATGACACCAGATCCCAGGAGACAGTGCGGTGTGACGACAATCGACGCAGAGACCCCGCCCACCGCCACAGAGACAGAGAAAAGGAAGTCAGCGATTACAAGGTAAGTGGAAAAAAAACACACTTCATTTAGTACTCTTTGCCTGATTTGGAAGGCAAAGAGATTTACTAAATGAAATGTGTGCAGAACCGCTTTAAGAAAGCTTGCTAATGGCCATATGAAAACTGCCTTTAAAATGAACATAAATAGTACTTAGCAGAAGTCTGGCAGGCAGAACACATAAATCTTGATATGATAAAATTACCATTATAAACAAGTGATGAGTGAATGTACAGTATAAGTAAATCATGATTAATTGAATACCACACATGTCTATGCTATACTGTACAGCAGGCAAAATAGTCACATTACAATGTCTAAGGAGAATACACATAAGATCAATATCTTGTCTGATGTCTATCAAATCTTGATTTCATGCTATGCAATAATAATGTGTATGTGTTCCATCCCGGAGACAGGCATTCCCATCAGTTGACGGGTATTGGCTCCCATTAGGAGAGGTGCTCCACTCAAGAGTCAGCACTCCATGCTGGAGAATCCTTACCCACATGACTGAGAGGGTGGAGGCGGCTAAGTGAGTCTGGGAGAGCCGGGGACAACTAGGCGAGTCCAGGGGACTGAGGGAATCTGGAGGTCTTGGAGGAGTGAGAGAGCCTGAGGTACAGGAGATCTTCTATTAAGAAACCAATGACTCGTGCCGCTCTCACTGAGTCCAGTGATGGGGAAGAGAACCGGCACAATGCTGGACTCAGATTGGGCTCAGGTAAGTATTTAGGGGGCAGGGGGGAGCTGCGCCTAAAAGTTTTTTGTACCCCTAATGCAATGCATTAAGGTAATAAACTTTTAGACTTTACAACCACTTTAAGTTTGTTTAATAAAAGTTGCTTGGCATACCGTCACCACTTGACCTCTGGAAGATTTTACACCCTTCATGACCAGGCCACTTTTTGTGATACGGCACTGCATTACTTTAACTGCCAACTGCGCGGTCATGCAGCGCTGTACCCAAATAAAATGTATGTCATTATTTTTCCCCCACAAAAGTTTCTTTTGGTGGTATTTAATCACCACTGCGTATTTTTATTTTTGTGCTATAAACAAAAAACATATCCAATAAAAATAAATAAAAAAAATCTAATTTCTTCATGAATTTTGACCAATATGTATTCTGTTACCTGTTCTTGGTAAAAACAAATCCCAATAAGTGTATATTGATTGGTTTATGCAAAAGTTGTAGCGTCTACAAACTATAGTATACATACTGGAATTTATATATTTTTTTTATACTAGTAATGGCGGCGATCAGCGACTTATAGCGGAACTGTGATATTGCGGTAGACAATCTGACATCGACACTTTTTGGGGACCAGTGACACTAATACAATGACCAGTGCTAAAAATATGCACTGTCACTGTATTAATGGCACTGGCTGGGAAGGAGTTAACATCAGCGGTGATCAAGGGTTAACTGTGTGCCTAACCAGTGTTTGTTATTACTATGTGTGCCTAGCCAGTGTTTTTGTGTACTGTGTGAGGTGCTTTTACTAGGGGAAGAGATGGATTTTAGTTCCTGCTTTGTAGGAACACAAAATCCTTCCCTCCCGTCAGAACAGAAATATTTACATAGGTAGAGATCCTTTCTGAGTCTTTGCCTGATGATCGGTGACTGCCAGTGGAAATCGAGTGCCTGGAACCCACAGATCGGCTTCTGCTGTGAATAACCACAGCATGCGGAAGTGCAGGATCACGTACTGTCTATACCAGCCATTCTCAACCAGGGTTCCTCCAGAGGTGGCTAGGGGTTCCCTGAGCTGTGGGGTGCCTACAGAGTTCTGAGCCAATGTCACTTGGAGGAGCCAGTGGTATGACACCAATGATCTTTATAGCTCTCTGTAAGGGGGCCATTCTTACCACCACTGTAAAAAAGGGCATTCTTCTCAATGACCACCAGAGTAAGGGGCATTGTTCCCACTGACCCCCAATGAATGGGTTTTATCAGGGGTTTCCCGGATACCTGAACATTATTTTAAGGGTTCCCCTGGAGTAAAAAGGTTGAGAAAGGCTGATCTATACACACATGTTCCTGCGCACAGCTTCTGCCCTATAGCAGTTTTAGAAGTGGTTAAAGCCACAATTGGGACTGGTAGAGACTCACTAAAGTTGCTTCTACCATTGAGCTGATTTCCCCAATATCACAGTAGCTAAACCCAAAAAACAAAACTAAAATATATGGCAGCTTACTAGTTCTTAGATGCAATGGCTGCATTAGTTTTCTTTTTTTGAAGATTTTTTTTTCCTTTATTTTTACCTGGTGATCCTTCCAGTAACACATATCCATTCCTAGGGTTACAAAACTCACCCAGTGTACTGTATGTATGGACATCTATGGTGTTGTACCCTGAGAGCAGATCATAATGTATGAGGACATGCAAATCAATGATCGCCAGTGATGGTCCCCGTCACTCAGCCCCTCTATGGTGATGGTCCCCAGCACTTGTCCCCTCCACGCTGATGGTCCCCGCAACTCGGCCCCTCCGCGGTGACGGTCCCCGCAACTCGGCCCCTCCCCGGTGACGGTCCCCCGGGACTTGGCCCCTCCGCGATGACGGTCCCCCGGGCACTCGACCACTCCGCGGTGGCGTCCCCCAGCCCCTCCATGGTGATGTTCCCCAGCACTTGGCTCCTCCACGGTGATGTTCCCCAGCACTTGGCCCCTCCACGGTGATGTTCCCCAGCACTTGGCCCCTCCACGGTGATGTTCCCCAGCACTTGGCCCCTCCACGGTGATGTTCCCCAGCACTTGGCCCCTCCACGGTGATGTTCCCCAGCACTTGGCCCCTCCATGGTGATGTTCCCCAGCACTTGGCCCCTCCATGGTGATGGTCCCCGGCACTCAACCCATCCACGTTCCCCGGCACTTAGCCCCTCCACAGTGACGGTCCCCGGCACTCAGCTCCTCTACGGTGACGGTCCCTGGCACTCGGCCCCTCCGCGGTGACGGTCCCCGTCACTTAGCCCCTTCACAGTGACGGTTCCTGGCACTAGGCCCCTCCATGGTGACGGTCCCCAACACTCGGCCTCTCCACGGTGACGTTCCCTGGCACTCGGCCCCTCCACAGTGACTGTCCCCACCACTTGGCCCCTCCACAGTGACTGTTCCTGGCACTAGGCCCCTCCACAGTGACGGTTCCTGGCACTATGCCCCTCCAGGGTGATGGTCCCAACACTCGGCCCCTCCACAGCTTCCTCGGCTTCTCCTCCTGGCCAACCTGATCTGCCTCCTGTCCTGATTGGCCAGGAGGAGAAGTTGGAAGACAATAGCGAATATTAATTTGTTATTGTCAAAAGTGGGTGGGTTCGTGGAGCAGTGCTCTGCGCCCTGAGCCAAAACCTTTTCAAGCCAATTACAGCCTCAGGCTCTAATTATGTGGCTTGCAAAAAAAAAAAACTCATATAAAAAAGTAGGGGATGGCGCCCCTGCACCCCTAATGGAACGACCGCTCCTGCTTGTGACTGTTTTTTTAAACCCTGTATATAGTTAGCCAAAAAATAAGCAGACAAATTGAGTTTTTCACAAAAGTATCGTGGAAATATAGGATTCTTACTTTGGATGAAATTTGCAGTCCTTGAACAGCACGATACTCTTCTACCATTCCTCTTCTTGTTGGCTGAAATAGTAAAAAAGCTCTGTACTTACTGTCATAGACAGCCTATCACAGAAAGGCTTATTGTATAACTTGACCCTCCCGCTAAAGATAAAAGAGTAGTATGACACTTAACAGTATAAAAACGTATTATAAGAAACAAGAACATTTTTCTCCACTGGTGATTTTCTTGATGAAAACATAATTCATATTGATGGAGCACCAAAAGTTCTCATAAGTTTACAAATCCCTGGAAGAACTTATTTAAAGTTCGCAATTTTTGCTGCATTAACACCAGAAAACAGCCGGTTTACAATACACTGAACAGCAAGCCTCAAAATTTCACCAACAAAATTATTTGTAGTGACGAGACCAACACTTTTTAACATGACAGGGTCACCTGTCGCTCATGAAATGGTGACAAATGACTATACTTAAAAATCTCCATAGGCAACCCTTTAACATTTTTTACACGTTACCTATTTAGAGTTACAGAGGAGGTCTAGCACTAGAATTTTTCGCTCTTGCGCTAATGTTCGCGGTGATACCTCACATGTGTGGTGCGAACATCATTTACATATTTGTGCCAGACTGACGTATTACGTAAGACTTCTGCGTGCAAGCATGAACAGATGGGGCAATTTAATTATTTTTTTTACACTGTCCCTTTTATTTATTTATTTTTTAATCTCTTTTATTCCTGTAAACGTCCATTGTAATAGAAATAGGGGGTGACAGGTCCTCTTTATGGAGAGATCTGGGGTCTATAACACCCCAAATCTCTCCTCTACCTTTGAAAACAAAAGATCCTCCTCGATCAGTGGTCTCCAAACTGCGGGCAGGGGGGCCAGATGTGGTCCTTGAGGGAGTATTCCTGCCATGGACACCAACAATAGGGGAAAATTCCTGCCACTGACACCAACAATGGGGTATTATTCCTCCCACTGACACCAACAATAGGGTACTATTCCTCCCACTGACACCAACAATAGGTTAATATTCCTCCCACTGACACCAACAATAGGGTAATATTCCTCCCACTGACACCAACAATAGATTACTATTCCTCCCACTGACACCAACAATAGGGTAATATTCCTCCCACTGACACCAACAATGGGGTATTATTCCTCCCACTGACACCAACAATAGGGTAATATTCCTCCCACTGACACCAACAATAGGGTAATATTCCTCCCACTGACACCAACAATAGATTACTATTCCTCCCAATGACACCAACAATAGGGTACAATTCCCCCCAATGACACCAACAATAGGGTACTATTCCTCCCACTGACACCAACAATAGGGTAATATTCCTCCCAATGACACCAACAATAGGGTAATATTCCTGCCACTGACACCAACAATAGTGTACTATTCCTCCCACTGACACCAACAATAGTGTACTATTCCTCCCACTGACACCAACAATGGGGTACTATTCCTCCCACTGACACCAACGATGGGGTACTATTCCTCCCCACTGACACCAACAATGGGGTACTATTCCTCCCCACAGACACCAACAATGGGGTACTATTCATCCCACTGACACCAACAATATGGTACTATTCCTCCCACTGACACCAACGATGTGGTACTATTCCTCCCACTGACACCAACAATGGGGGTAATATTCATCCCACTGACACCAACAATATGGTACTATTCCTGCCACCGACACCAACAATAGGGTACTATTCATTCCACTGACACACCAACAATCGGGTACTATTCCTCCCACTGACACCAACAATGGGGTACTATTCCTCCCACTGACACCAACAATAGGGTACTATTCCTCCCACTGACACCAACAATGGGGTACTATTCCTCCCACTGACACCAACAATAGGGTACTAGTCCTCCCAATGACACCAACAATAGGGTAATATTCATCCCAATGACACCAACAATATGGTACTATTCCTGCCACCGACACCAACAATAGGGTACTATTCATTCCACTGACACACCAACAATCGGGTACTATTCCTCCCACTGACACCAACAATGGGGTACTATTCCTCCCACTGACACCAACAATGGGGTACTATTCCTCCCACTGACACCAACAATGGGGTACTATTCCTCCCAATGACACCAACAATAGGGTAATATTCATCCCAATGACACCAACAATATGGTACTATTCCTGCCACCGACACCAACAATGGGGTACTATTCATTCCACTGACACACCAACAATCGGGTACTATTCCTCCCACTGACACCAATGATGGGGTACTATTCCTCCCACTGACACCAACAATGGGGTACTATTCCTCCCCACTGACACCAACAATAGGGTAATATTCATCCCAATGACACAAACAATATGGTACTATTCCTGCCACCGACACCAACAATAGGGAGATGATCTGGTCTCTCCTCAGCTCTGTGACCAGCCTCGTGAACCGTCAGATCGTTTCCCGGGCTCGACGGTAAGAATGGTAAGCCCGAGAATTGCAGGCGGATGACCCCTCCCTCTACTTCTATAAGTGATCCAGCAGCTAATCAGCCACTCAGATCACTTTTTATAAAAAACAGAATCGACGGATACAAAAAGAAATGGGGTTATTGCTGATAGCTTTAGCCATAAGCACCCCAGTAAACCACTTCAAAGCCGCAACGTATATTTACATATTGTGGTGGGAAATGATTCTATTTATTGTATATACTGTATATACTTTGTTTTCTATTGGTAGAACTGGATGAACTTGTTTCTGTTTTCAACCGGAATTATGTAACTATATTGCCTGCAGCAATTAGCACATACTTACACATACTTTCCTTTTAATAAAAAACACAGGTCAAGTTGTTGTTTAAGATCATACCTGGCATAAGGCCACTACTTACTGTAAATGGCAATTCTAGGAAATGAAGTTTAGAATAATTTTCTTTTTTAAATTCTAACATAGCAATGGTGCCGAGGAAAGCTACTCTAATGCTTACCTGTGTAACGTTCAGTTGGTGTGCATACAATAAGATACATTTTATATAAAGAAGGATTAAATGTCAGTGCATGCACAGCTGTCACCAAAAGGTTTTACAATTATGTGAATGAAGAAAAAAAAAAAAATATATATAATATATATATATATATACAGTTGCAAAAAAAAGTATGTGAACCCTTTTGGAATGATATGGATTTCTGCACAAATTGGTCATAAAATGTGATCTGATCTTCATCTAAGTCACAACAATAGACAATCACAGTCTGCTTAAACTAATAACACACAAAGAATTAAATGTTACCATGTTTTTATTGAACACACCATGTAAACATTCACAGTGCAGGTGGAAAAAGTATGTGAACCCTTGGATTTAATAACTGGTTGAACCTCCTTTGGCAGCAATAACTTCAACCAAACGTTTCCTGTAGTTGCAGATCAGACGTGCACAACGGTCAGGAGTAATTCTTGACCATTCCTCTTTACCGAACTGTTTTAGTTCAGCAATATTCTTGGGATGTCTGGTGTGAATCGCTTTCTTGAGGTAATGCCACAGCATCTCAATCGGGTTGAGGTCAGGACTCTGACTGGGCCACTCCAGAAGGCGTATTTTCTTCTGTTTAAGCCATTCTGTTGTTGATTTACTTCTATGCTTTGGGTCGTTGTCCTGTTGCAACACCCATCTTCTGTTGAGCTTCAGCTGGTGGACAGATGGCCTTAAGTTCTCCTGCAAAATGTCTTGATAAACTTGGGAATTCATTTTCCTTCGATGATAGCAATCCGTCCAGGCCCTGACGCAGCAAAGCAGTCCCAAACCATGATGCCCCCACCACCATACTTCACAGTTGGGATGAGGTTTTTCTCCACACATAGTGTTGTGTGTTTCTTCCAAACAACTCAACTTTGGTTTCATCTGTCCACAGAATATTTTTCCAGTACTGCTGTTGAACATCCAGGTGCTCTTGTGCAAACTGTAAACGTGCAGCAATGTTTTTTTTGGACAGCAGTGGCTTCCTCTGTGGTATCCTCCCATGAAATCCATTCTTGTTTAGTGTTTTACGTATCGTAGATTCGCTAACAGGGATGTTAGCATATGCCAGAGACTTTTGTAAGTCTTTAGCTGATACTCTAGGATTCTTCTTCACCTCATTGAGCAGTCTGCGCTGTGCTCTTGCAGTCATCTTTATAGGACGCCCACTCCTAGGGAGAGTAGCAGCAGTGCTGAACTTTCTCCATTTATAGACAATTTGTCTTACCGTGGACTGATGAACAGCAAGGCTTTTGGAGATACTTTTATAACCCTTTCCAGCTTTATGCAAGTCAACAATTCTTAATTGTAGATCTTCTGTGAGCTCTTTTGTGCGAGGCATCATTCACATCAGGCAATGCTTCTTGTGAAAAGCAAACCCAGAACTGGTGTGTGTTTTTTATAGGGCAGGGCAGCTGTAACCAACACCTCCAATCTCATCTCATTGATTGGACTCCAGTTGGCTGACACCTCACTCCAATTAGCTCTTGGAGATCTCATTAGTCTAGGGGTTCACATACTTTTTCCACCTGCACTGTGAATGTTTACATGGTGTGTTCAATAAAAACATGGTAACATTTAATTCTTTGTGTGTTATTAGTTTAAGCAGACTGTGATTGTCTATTGTTGTGACTTAGATGAAGATCAGATTCACATTTTATGACCAATTTGTGCAGAAATCCATATCATTCCAAAAGGGTTCACATACTTTTTTTTGCATTTCTTTTTATCATTGCAAACATAGTCATAACACATAAAAAATAAACTTACAGATAGATTTTCCACATTCTTTATCAATATATTGATTATTATACATCAATAAACATGTACACCCCCTAGAAGTCATCTACAAGTCTAGTCATTTATCGGGTTGTACCCCATCAACTTTATGGGAAATCTAAGTTAGTAGGTTCCAAAAAAGGAAAAAAAATTAATAAAAAGGAAAAGATAGTAAAAGAGGGTAGAAACTGGGGGGGTATTCCCTTCCCCGGTCCACCGTCCTTACTTCCATAGATGTCTAGGCCTAGGGGTGAAACTACCTCCCCGGCCCAGACCCCGAATCTGCTACTAATTTCCCTTGTTTCGACTACCTATCTTGTTTGACATTTATCCCCCCCCCCCCCCCCACACTTAGGCTCCAAGAAAGAAAAACAATTATTGGATGTTTAAAAGTTTGGCGTAAAATAAAATAAAAATATTTTTTTTTAAAACAGAAACATAAATAACAAACAATTTCTGCAATAACCCCTAAAACGACATATAGTATAAAGAAACATCATTCAATATACTTGGCAGCAGTTAGTAGTCACACTTAACAATTCTCAAATACCTATATATGTATAGAAGTAGTGCTGCACTTCGCAATATTATTACAAAAAAAAAACAAAAAAAACACAAATATGACTTTGAGGTCCTACCAAAAGAGTAATTCTAATGGAAGTGGTTCAATGATTGGTTGAAGTGACACAGGTTCAGTGGAGGATGTGCTCACGTGGTCACACCATCACTATCAATCCAATCAAAATCTGGAGAAATCCCGCCTATGCTTATTTATTTATGTCCCCGCTTGTATCCAATCCATACCTGTTCTATTTCCGATAAGTTCTTGCAGTACTGCCACTTCGGTTTTGGTTGGCACGGATACAGTGTCTGTAAAAGAATATCCCGAAAATAATGAAAAAAATTATTTTTTACTATATGTGTTTTTCAAATAATTTAACGATGAAATATAATGTTTTCAAATTAAATTAGAAGATACAACACCCTAGAGCACCAACCAAATTAAATATATAGAAATAAAAAATTCATCAATCTTCAATTAAACGTTAAATGTATGTCAAGTTAATGCATAACACAAGTTACCATCATGAACACAAGTGAAAATGTACAAGACAAAAGATACACAAAATTTTAAAATGAGACCCAGTCACCAGAGCAAATGTTTTTTTTTTTTTAATGCTAAAGGATTGTAACAACAAAGTAAATAAATACTTATATATAAATATAAATTAATATAAATATATAATATTTAAGTCCCTTTCTTGCCTTAAAAATGTTTTATTTTTTTTATTGAAATTTGACTCTTAAGCAATAAATCAGCTCAGACTCTATTTACATTTGCTAAGTTATGAAGCTATTGTAGGTCACATGACTGAGCTCCTCTACAGAGTCTTTGCAGTGACAGGTCGGAGTCTGCTGGGGCTCTTGCCATTAGATCCACCATGGAGGCACCCACAGATGTCTAAGGTCTGTTGCCTGAGGTGATTGTAGCCATATTAGCGCACTTATTACAAAAACAATTGAGTACTGTTTGTGATTTTTTTTTTTTTGCAATAGCATCCACATTTTTAGAACAAGTGTAGTGGGCACACTTTTACAAGTGTGCGCTATAAGTGGAAATTTAGTTTTTTTCCCTCAGAACAGTAATGGGGTTCTGAGGGTTAATTGTACAGGCTTACTTTGGCATCAGTTTGGCTGGGCTGTACTAGGATTCTGCCTGGTCATGGGTGCAGATAGGTAACCGTGACAGGTCAAGAGCCAGGCCTGGTTGGACGTCTTAAGTATCAGTCTTTCCCAGAGCCAATCAGTGGGCGCGTCTGGCCCCACTGTGTAGTCTGGGGAAGGGTACTTAAGGTGCTGAGGTCACGTGTTCGGGGTTCGGCCGCAGTCCTGCTTCCTGGTTCTGGACCGGGGTAGCCCCGCGAGGGGTCCCGGGCCTAGGAGCGTTTGCCGTCCCGCAAACATGGTCAGTTTGATTAGCCCCATAGACTCGCATGGTCTGGGGTGGGGATCCGTCTGTTCCCGAGTCTCGGAGCCGGTTAGCCCGAGGCCCAGTAACTGAAGGCGGATTCAAGGCGTCCTGGTGTGCTCTCGGTATTGGAGGGACACCACGGCTCATACAAGTGACTGGGGGAGGAATCTTCGGAGGAGGGCCAACAAGCTGGCATCTCGGTAAGAGCCTGGGAGCTGAGTTCCACCGTACTACCAAGGAGACAGAGAAAGTTCCAGGTACTGTGAGAAAGGTTCCTATTCACCTTCTGTTTCAAGTTCATTCTGTGTCAGAGACTTTTGCAAGTTTAAGGATCACATTGTAGGCCGCTATACCTCTGGCTAGAGGTTTATCCGGCATTGAAGCGCCCGGCAGCGAGTGGCTACTCTCTGGGTTGATTAGAGACATTCAGTTGATGTCAGCAGTTCAAGGTGCCTGAGTTTCTTCACCCGTACCCTCTATTGCTATCTGAGACTGTGTTATGTTGGATGTTACCACTGCAGAATAAAAACCTTCAAAAGGACTTTTTTATGTGTCAGCATCCAAAGTTGTTGGGTACTAACCCTGGGACCCCTGGGACATTCCCCGACAAGCCAAGAGGAGGTAACTGGTAAGCCCAAAAAGTCAAGGCCGCCCCTCAAGGGGTTATGGCCGCTACACAAGATTTTTGGGTGTGCCCCCTTCTTCAAGGTCCAAGCAGTTCTCCATACACAGTATAGCTTGACACTTGAGTGACAGCTGTGAATCTGCTGGGGTTGCTGATGTCACATCCAACATGGTGGCACCACAGCAGTTGTCTCTAGGGTTTTGTGTGGCTACACATGGTAAATAACACATAAAATACATTAAGACGCACATGAAATCTTATGGGAGGATTGTCGTTAAAATAAATGATCTAGCGAAAGGGTCTCCAAGTGATATTGGCATAAATACAAAGGCTCCTCTGACTTACCTATGACATTGATATCAAACATTTTTTCATGTTTTTTGGGCTTATCATTTTCAACAGTCATTGTAATAATTCTGTATAATCCAGTGTCTTCCACCTTCATATTCTGCACTATGAATGTACAGTTTTTGAGGATGAAGTCAACCCGATTCAGGAAGTGTGAACGGCTTTGCCAAATACCATGATCAAAGGAACCAATTTTATCTCTTCGGTCATAAAGCTCATAGCTCCTGTCCTTCATGTCCTGGCAGAGTTCAGTGTCTGCCAAATAAGCAGAGGAAACAGCTGGGATGGAGAGGGAATTTGAGGCACCATCACCTATAAATGAAAAGAAAGCATAGGAATTGTGATAGGAGCTTCTGTTGTCTAGAAGATACAACACCCTAGAGCAGTAGAACCTCAAACTGTGGTCTAATCCAGCCGTTTGCTTGTCTTTATGAGGCCCTTGGAATGCTATTTCTCCGACTGATAATGATTACTGACACCAAAAATGTAGTACTATTCCTCCCACTGACACCAAAGATAGGACATTATTCTTCTCACTGACACCATCGATGGGGGACTATTCTTTTCACTGATATCGTTTCCTACTCCCACTGGCCACAGTCTGGCTCCCCTAAAGCCCAAAGGGCAGTAAACTGGCCCTTTATTTAGAAAGTTTGGAGACCCCTGCCCTAGAGCATCCTTTCTTAACCTTTATAACAAGGAGGAATCCTTGGAAGTTATACCCACAGTTTATTGTACATTAGTGTGAGTCACTGGGAAGAATGCTCCTTGCATTGGTGGCCAGTGGGAACAATGATCCCAACATTGCTGATCAATTGGAAGAATGCTCCACCTGCAGTTGTGTTCAGTGGGATGAAGAAAGATTCTTACATTGTTGGTCAGTGGGAAGAACATTCTTTTCATTGGTGGTCATTAGGAAGATTTACCCCTTACAGAAAGGTAAAAAGATCATTGGTGTCAGTGGTTACTAATCTGAAAGGCAGAAGTTGCTAATTGATCAGGGATCCCCTAGCAACCTCTAACGGAACCTTGCTTGGGAAAATATGCTGTAGAGCGGGGATATGCAATTAGCGGACCTCAAGCTGTTGTAGAACTACAAGTCCCATGATACTCAGGGAGATTCATGATGGGACCTGTAGTTGGAGGTCCGCTAATTGCATATCCCTGCTCTAGAGGAACATTCCATCGTTTGGGAACCCTGGACTCATTTCACTTCAATCATCGGTAGATAGAATAGAATACAATAATCCCTGGTTGAAATGGGTTATTATCAGTAATTCCAGATGAAATTACAGAAAAAAAAATTGTATACCTGTATATATAGTGTGGAGATGCGACCCCATCTCACAGGTGCATATGTGCAGTATATGCCTGATTTTGGCAGGAATGCTAATTACACACCTGTGGGCTGGGTTCATAAACGTCCCAGGAAGAGAAGTCAGTGCTCAGACTTGGAGACGGCTCCGCCCGGCAGACAGGAAGTCTGGCCAGGAGGTCTCAGAGCCTAATGCCGGCCATACACGGTTCGAATTTCGAAAGAATTTTCTTTCTAAAATCGTATCTAAGAATTTTCGTATGAATTTCGCACCATTAGTGGGCTGCAGCAACAGCCGATTTTCGTTCGGAAATCAAATTTGAGGAATCGGGCATGTTGGAAATTTTCAATGATGGGAGAATCGTGTGAGAAATGTAATAAGAAACGAAAATTTACGGAGAGAAAAGAAGATTCCCAGCCAAGTAAATTCTTTTCTGTAGCAACATGAGGTGAAATTGAAGGCTTGGTCGGCCGAATTTCGAAAATCAATGGTGGCACCATCGGATCACAAAAAAAAAACAACTTTCTGATTTTGAAAAGAAAATTCGTTCAAAATTCGACCATGTATGGCCTGCATAAGACTGCAGATGGCAGTCTGTGCGTACGTCTGAAGCAGGCAGGTGTAGCCTGTGACTAAAGCAGCACGAAGCTGACAGTGAGTAAGCCAGGAGGCTATCGTTTGTTTATACAGTGATGGTGGAACCCCCTGCGAGGGAAGATTACTGTTTGTTTGAACTTTTTCGTTTCCTTTAAATAAAAGTGGGCTGCCATGCCCTAAAAACGCAAGTCTGGAGTGGCACGTTTATGGAAAATCGCATGCACCACTTGAACCTAAATCACCAAGGATCGTCACAATTGGTGGAGAAATTGGCGTTGGGCACGGATGGCGTTGGTCCAGATCCTCGCATGCCGGAAACCGTGAGTGTCAGAGACTGTGTGTATTGCTGTGTGAAGCAAAGTGATGGGTGCTGTGTCTCAGCTCTAAGGAGACAGTACCCAAACATTTTTTTGAAGGAACTCTGCATCTGTTGCTGCAAAGATGCATGTTGTTGCCCGTAGCAACAAAGGCAAGGTCAGGCGTGAGACAAGTTAGTATAGCAATCCTTCATCAAAAATTGTGTAACAAATGCAGCGCCAACAACAACACAATAAATAGTAATTACATCACAGTATTAGTGAATAATAGACAGCGGATACATTTCTTGAAGTCCAACGTATATATGTAGTCAAAAATAGAAACATTAGGAAAAAGGAAGTCTGGTGTGATTCATCCAGTGAATGTAGATATAATATTAAACGTGTCCAAGTAGCTATCCACCACCTTCAGATAAAGTGTGAACTCACCAGAAGTAATGGCTGCCGTGACAGCAGCATGTGCGCCTTATATCAAACATGGAGATCCCTCTGCAGTCATAGCCGCAAAACATCTCCACTTGTACCTTCTGGAGGACTCCCACTACGGGTACAGAAAGCTCACCAGGAGCCCAGAAGAATTTTCCATAGTGTATAGGTTTATTCCAAATATTATCCAAATGATACAATACAAACAAGTTTAAAACTTACATGAATAGCTGCTGGCTACCTGGAACCGCTTAGAGATGAGATGTCAGTACCAAATATCCTGTACCAACGCGTTTCGTCCAAAAGGACCCTTTGATAATGTCCTGCGATGAAACGCATCGGGATATTTGGTGATATTTTACACTTGTTTTTATTGTATCATTTGGATTCTATTTGTAAAAAAACCTACTACACTATGGGAAATTCTTCTGGGGTCCTGGTGAGCTTTATTTATCCATAGTGGGAGCGCACCAGAAGATACAAGTGGAGATGTTATGCCGCTACGACTCCAGAGGGATCTCCATGTTTTGTATAATACTCTGTAATCCCATCGCACACAGTTCCTGGATAAAGCTTCAAAAGGATTTGGGTGCTGCAGCAACGGCCAGCTGGAGACTGGTTCAAGAGTCACAATGCAGATATTTGCCAGCACACCATGGATCGACAAAATAGCGTGCAAACTGATTTGTTCTCGCATGATCACATCACAGAATGGTGCAATGTTTCGGAGCCACACAGGGCCCCTTCACATGCCTGACGAAGGGGCCCTGTGTGGTTACGAAACGTTGTACCACTTTGTGATATGATCATGCAATAAAAAATCAGTTTGGATGCAATTTTGTCGATCCATGGTGTGCTGGCAAATATCTGAATCATGTTTGGTATTAGGTGCACATGCTGCTATCACGGCAGCCATCTGGTGAGTTCGCACTTTATCTGAAGGTGGTGGATATCTACCACATATACTTGAGTATAAGCCGAGTTTTTCAGCACATTCTCTTGTGCTGAAAGTGCCCCCCCTCGGCTTATACTGGAGTCAAGCATTTTTCTGCAGCAGAGAATGACATTTTCCGACCCGAATTTGGGACCCCATATCTCTGGGCCACGTGGTGCTAGGAACCCCATCTATCTTGGATATGTTGTAGTGCTAGTTCCACTGAGTTTGCACACCAACTGCAAGTCGGTCAACTGTGTCCATCTGTAGCAATGTCATTTCTGGACCCTTTGGCTGCAGCAAGGGGGCATCTAGGAACACTTAACTACCAAGTTTGAAGTTCGGAGGACCTATGGCTGCAAATGGGCACAGTGAAGCTGCAAATGGGCATTGTTGACCCTCTTTTCCACTTACAGTAGCTGCACATTTCTCACCCTAGGCTTATACTCCAGTCAATAAGTTTTCCCATTTTTTTTGTGGTAAAATTAGATGCCTCGGCTTATATTCGGGTCGGCGTTATACTCGAGTATATACGGTACTTGGACACGTTTAATTCTATATGTACAGTCACTGGATAATTCACACCAGTCTTTTTTTTCCTAATTTTTCTATTTTTGTTTACATATATACTTTGGACATTCACTATTATTGTGATGTAATTACTATTTATTTGTTGTTGTTGGCACTGCATTTGTTACACAATTGCAGAAATGCGTGTTTTCCGAAATGAGACCCCAAATGCTAGCAGAGGCTCGCTGCCAAAAAAAAAAGTTCAGGAGCTACTTTGGCGCATATCTTTTAGACTGGAGGCAAGCTTCCATAAGTCTAATTATATATCACTACAAAGAGAAAAAAAAACAATATCACTGGCCACTCCACACTTTACGTGTAATAAAAGAAAAAAGAAACATTAAACAAATCATAAATGCATAAAAAAAACTATAAAAAGTGATTTAAAAACTATTTTAAAAAATCCTAATTTAACTCCTTAGGTGAAATAGCATCCAACTGTGAAATACACTCGACTTCTTTCTTTTTCAAATTTAACTCATATGACCTCCTCTTCCTAAACTGAGGTCAATCAACGGCAATGCTAACTGATCTGTGACCACACTGTCTAACAAGCTTAACAGTCAATTTAGATTGCGGGGAACCGACAGAATATTTACACTGTGATATTCGGTCTCTGACCTCCTGGCTTGTTTCTGTAATCTAACCCACATGGACACTCAAGAGTGGAAACTACATGTGTACTTTTGCAAGTGTAAAATCCGTTTATATGTATCCACTCTCTGTATGTGGATGTGGTTACACCGCAGATTAGTTAGGGAATGTGGTCAGTCACCAGATATCCTAAGAAAATCATAAGGAGTTTAGGTTGAAACAGAGAAAAGTCGAGTGGATTTCACGATTCCACACTATTACACCCAGGGCTGGCCCTACCATGGGTCCTGCTGGGTCCATTGGACCCAGGCGGCACTTTGAGAGGCGCAGCAAACTGACTCACAAACTGCTACCCACTACACCACTGTGTAGCTGAGGAATGACAGCTACGACCCCAGGAGTGACGTAATACACATCACTCTTGGGGTCATCAGTCGCACGAGGTATTGGGGAATGGATGTTCCCTGAGAAACTCCTGATTACTCTGCGGAGGTTGTTTCCCGTGGTCCCAGGCTCCTTGGTGGCACAGGTGAGCCCAGAAACCACTGTAGGTGTCACCTGTGGGGGGCGCACTCTGAAAGCCCCAAAAGCCACTTGATCACTTTTTATCAGCAAGCCCATGGGCGGCTCTTAAAGCCGGTATCAAGCTCGCAGCCACTGCTGCAGTATTGTCTACCATGACATTTAGAAACATACTTTGGAAGACAAGTGGTTAAAATATCTCTTTCCCTCATTGGCTGAAGCAGTTCTCGTCTATTGCTGGAGATACGTTGGCTTTAATAAGTAGACGTGAATGGGTATGCTCTACTGGTCGCAGGGTTTCCCCATCTGCAAGCTTCTTCCAGGTTGGTGTGAAGGTCAAACAATCGGCAATCACAAATAAGATCCTGAGATTCCTGACAAATACATGAGATCTGTATAGATTATGATTAAGGCACTTACCTGTCCTGTGTCCTGTAGGTGAGGAAGAGACTTCAGCAAGCACCCAGAAGATGCAGAGCAATAAGACGGATCTTGTAATCATAGCACAGCCGGCGAAGCGAGGATATGGAGGGACAGGGAGCATGCAGAGAATGACTGAACTAACACTTTGCCAGCAAAATTTAAAGAACGAGGGGGGGGGGGGGGATGGAACAAATGACTCATCTACTTCAAACATAGCAGAAATATATAAGTTGCTCACACGGCTGGCCCAAGATATTATGCTGCCAGGAAGACCAGGAAGAAAATGCTGAACCCCCCCCCCCTCCACAAAAAAACCCATAAGCACACAAAAGGCCCCCACATCCATTATTTTATATCTTAACAATATAAACTAAAATAAAATTTATCAGGAAGTCAGATTTACATGCAACAGTGGGGGTGGGGTTCAGTCAGAGGTGGGGGTGGGGTTCAGACAAAGGCAGATGTGGTGGGGGGGGGTCTAGACACAGGTAAGGTGGTGAGGGGGGGTTAGACACAGGCAGGGTAGTGAGGGGGGGTTAGACACAGGCAGGATGGTGAGGGGGATCTAGACACAGGCAGGATGGTGAGGGGGGGTTATACACAGGCAGGATGGTAAGTAGGGTCTAGACACAGGCAGGGTGGTGAGGGGGGGGGTCTAGACACAGGCAGGATGGTGAGGGGGGGTTAGACACAGGCAGGATGGTAAGTAGGGTCTAGACACAGGCAGGGTGGTGAGGGGGGGTCTAGACACAGGCAGGGTGGTGAAGGGGGGGGGGGGGTTGGACACAGGCAGGAGTGGTGAGGGGGGTGTAGACACAGGCAAGGGTGGTGAGGGGGGTGTAGACACAGGCAGGGTGGTGAGGGGGGTGTAGACACAGGCAGGGTGGTGAGGGGGGTGTAGACACAGGCAGGGTGGTGAGGGGGGTCTAGACACAGGCAGAAGTGGTGAGGGGGGTCTAGACACAGGCAGGGGTAGTGAGGGGGGTCTAGACACAGGCAGGGTGGTGAGGGGGGGTTAGACACAGGCAGGATGGTAAGGGGGGGTTAGACATAGGCAGGATGGTGAGGGGGGTCTAGACACAGGCAGGGGTGGTGAGGGGGGTCTAGACACAGGCAGGGTGGTGAAGGGAGGGTTAGACACAGGCAGGATGGTGAGGGGGTGCCAGGAAGACCAGGAAGAAAATGCTGAACCCCCCCCCCCCTCCACAAAAAAAACCATAAGCACACAAAAGGCCCCCACATCCATTATTTTATATCTTAACAATATAAACTAAAATACAATTTATCAGGAAGTCAGATTTACATGCAACAGTGGGGGTGGGGTTCAGTCAGAGGTGGGGGTGGGGTTCAGACAAAGGCAGATGTGGTGGTGAGGGGGGTCTAGACACAGGCAGGGTAGTGAGGGGGGGTTAGACACAGGCAGGATGGTGAGGGGGGTCTAGACACAGGCAGGATGGTGAGGGGGGGTTAGACACAGGCAGGATGGTAAGTAGGGTCTAGACACAGGCAGGGTGGTGAGGGGAGGGTTAGACACAGGCAGGATGGTAAGTAGGGTCTAGACACAGGCGGTGAAGGGGGGGGGTTGGACACAGGCAGGAGTGGTGAGGGGGGTGTAGACACAGGCAGGGGTGGTGAGGGGGTGTAGACACAGGCAGGGGTGGTGAGGGGGGTGTAGACACAGGCAGGGTGGTGAGGGGGGTCTAGACACAGGCAGAAGTGGTGAGGGGGGTCTAGACACAGGCAGGGGTAGTGAGGGGGGTGTAGACACAGGCAGGGTGGTGAGGGGTGTCTAGACACAGGCAGAAGTGGTGAGGGGGGTCTAGACACAGGCAGGGGTCACGCCCCCTGGTAGTGGTGGGTCTGATTAGCAGAGAAGGGCCTCCCTTGGGGCTCCCGCTCGCCGGTCCCCTGGTGATGGGACAGTAGGACCAGGAATCAGGAGGGGCACAGGTGCCTGGCAGGAATGGTAAGACCGGTGCAAGAGCTCCGGTCCCCTGATGATGGGACAGTAGGACCAGGAACAACAGGCAGACTTGGATCTGTATGCAGACTGGAACAACAGGTAAGCTGGATCTGTGTGCAGACTGGTACAACAGGCAGACTTGGATCTGTATGGATAAGCTGCAGGCTGGAACAACAGGTATGCTGGATCTGTGTGCAGGCTGGAACAGCAGGTTCTGTAGACAGACTGGAACAACAGGTAAGCTGGATCTGTGTGCAGACTGGAACAACAGGCAAGCTGGATCTGTGTGCAGGCTGGAACAACAGGCAGACTTGGATCTGTATGCAGACTGGAACAACAGGTAGGCTGGATCTGTGTGCAGGCTGGAACAACAGGCAGACTTGGATCTGTAGGCAGACTGGAACAACAGGTAAGCTGGCTCTGGGATGGTCAGACGGGCCGGGTCAGGTATCAGGCTGGCAGCACAGTACAGGTGGAGAAGACAAGAGGATGGTCACAGGCAAGCCAAGGTCGATACACAGGGACAGAGCGGATGGTCAAGGATAGCCGGGTCAGATACAGGTAAACAGACTTCAGATCAGGTTTCAAACACAGAACGTTGTAGAGCAGACAGCGGGGACCGTCAGTGACAGAAGGGTTTAAATAGCCTCATTGGCACCAATGGAGGTGCGCACCCGTCCGCGCACGCTCGCCCCCGTCTGCGGGCGCGCGCGAGCACGCGCGCACTCGCGCATGCGCAATGGCAGCCGAGAACGGGAACCAGGGATGCTGAGGCGCCGATTACTGGCAGGATCACCAGGTCGCCGGCCACGGATGGAGCCTTCATGACATTGCCCCCCCCTAAGGGGCATCCTCCGGATGCCCCTCGGGGCAAATTTCTCAGGATGGGTTCTCTTAAAGGACTGGACTAGACTCTTAGCGTGGATGTTCTCCTCGGGCTCCCAAGAGTTTTCCTCGGGGCCGTACCCCTTCCACTTGATTAGGAACTGGTTTTGGTTCTGCCTTCTTCTGACATTAAGGATGGCTTCCACCTCGAACTCCTCTTCCCCGTCCACCATGACTGGGTCAGGAGGGATGGCCCTCCGATTGGGGAAAGGGTTACTAACCGAGGGTTTCAGCAAGGACACATGGAACACCGGGTGAATCTTCAGGGAATCCGGAAGTTCTAATTCATAAGCCACCTCGTTAATTCTCCTCTTGACTGGGAAAGGGCCCAAGAACTTGGGACCCAGTTTCCGTGAAGGGCAAGCCAATTTTAGGTTGGAGGTGGATAGCCATACGGTTTCGCCCGGGACAAGCACCAGTTCCCCCCGTCTCTTCTTGTCAAACACGGTTTTGTTGTACTCCTGGGTCCTGTTCATGGTTTCTTGAAGAAGTTGGTTGTTGGTTGAAAAGAACTGGATTCGTTCTTGGACTGCTGGCACAGTGCAGTCAGGAAGCGAGTTAGGCAGGAATGCCGGGTGGTACCCATAGTTGGCGAAAAAGGGGGTCTGTTTGGTGGCGGAGTGGGTGGCGTTATTATATATATTATTAACTCGGCCAGGGGCAGAAGGGAGATCCAGTCATCTTGGGCAAAGGAGGAGAAACAGCGCAGGTACTGCTCTAGGGTCTGATTGGTCCGCTCCGTCTGCCCATTAGACTGAGGGTGGTAGGCAGAGGAGAGAGAGAGTTCGATATCCAAGGACTGGCACAGGGACCTCCAGAATCGAGAGGTGAATTGCACCCCTCGGTCCGAGACGATGTTAGCCGGGACCCCATGAAGGCGGACAATTTCCCTGATAAAGACCCGTGCCGTCTCTGGAGCTGAGGGGGTGCCCTTCATAGGGATGAAGTGAGCCATTTTGGATAGGCGATCCACGATCACAAAGATCGTCGTGTGGCCTTCTGCTGGGGGTAGCTCCACAATAAAATCTAAGGAGATCATCCTCCAGGGACGATCTGGGACAGACAGGGGTTTAAGGAGACCCCAGGCCCTGGTCTTGGGATTCTTGTTCCGGGTGCAGGTAGGGCAAGTGTCCACGAATTTTTTACAGTCGGCCCGTAGTTGAGGCCACCAGAAGGTACGCTGTACCAAATCGGTGGTCTTAGCGACACCGAAGTGACCGGCCAGAGCATGGTCATGGCATAGCTCCATAGTTGTTACCCGGAGTTGTTCTGGGGTGTAGATCTTGTCCCCGTACCAGAGTAAGCCATCCTTCTCCTGTAGCTGGGTAGCTGGGTTTCAGAAGTGGGCCTTTGCCCTGCTGAGGCACGTTTGAATTGGGACAGTAAGTCCTCTTGAAGAAGGAGGAAGTTCCCAGGGGCCAGAATAGTGTCAGGGGGGTCTTCTTCCTGGTGCTTGTGGTACATCCTGTATGACAGGGCGTCTGGTTTGACTTTCTTGGATCCGGGCCGATATGTCACATGAAAGGTAAAGCGAGAAAAGAAAAGCGCCCATCTGGCTTGTCTGGGTTTCAATCTTTTGGCTGACTTTAAGTATTCCAGATTCTTGTGGTCGGTGAATATTAAAATGGGGTGAGAGGCCCCCTCCAGGAGGTATCGCCACTCTTCCAGGGCAGCCTTGATCGCCAGTAGTTCCCGGTCGCCCACATCATAGTTCCTCTCGGCCGAGGACAGTTTGCGGGAGAAAAAGGCGACCGGGTGCAGCAGGGACTTGTCCCCCTGCCTCTGGGATAGGATAGCTCCCACCGCGATTTCGGAGGCATCAACCTCCAGGGTAAAGGGTAGAGAGGAGTCCGGGTGCCTGAGGATGGGTGCCGAGGTAAACAGAGTCTTAAGGGCATCAAAGGCCTCCTGGGCCTCGGAAGACCACCGGAACCGGGTCCCTTGCTTGGTCAGTTGGGTGATGGGTGCCACAATGGCGGAAAACCCCCTGATAAACTTACGGTAAAAGTTGGCAAAGCCAATAAACCGTTGGATGCCCTTTTTGTCTGCCGGAGTGGGCCATTTCAAGATGGCGGAGATCTTCTGGGGGTCCATCTTGATGCCTGTACTTGAAATGATCAGCCCAAGGAAGGGAATACTCTCCTGTTCAAACTGGCATTTCTCTGCCTTGGCATACAGACCGTGGATACGGAGCCGTCCCAGGACCTCCTTGACATGTCTGCGGTGGGTTTCTAAAGAGGGGGAGAAGATCAAAATATCGTCCAGATATACCACGGCAAACAAGTCCAGGAAGTCCCGAAGTACATCGTTAATGAAGTATTGAAAAGTTGCGGGGGCATTGCATAGGCCGAAGGGCATCACGAGATATTCGTAATGCCCATAACGTGTCCGAAAGGCCGTCTTCCACTCATCCCCATCTTTAATCCGAACCAGGTTGTAGGCCCCCCGAAGGTCAAGTTTCGTGAAGATGGTGGCCGTGCCAAGCCTCTGGAATAGTTCAGGGACCAATGGGAGAGGATAACGGTTCTTAACCGTTATGTTGTTCAGTTCTCTATAGTCCACACAGGGCCGAAGGGTGTGGTCTTTCTTCTCCACGAAGAATATGCCCGCACCCGCAGGAGAGGTAGATGGGCGGATGAAGCCTTTTCGGAGGTTTTCCTCAATGTATTCCTTTAACTTGCCTTGCTCCACCTCTGTCAGGGGGAAGACCCTTCCAAAGGGGATCTCCGCTCCAGGAAAAAGTTCGATTGGGCAGTCATAAGCCCTATGAGGTGGGAGCACCTCTGCTGCCTGTTTACTGAAGACATCTAGGTATTCGTGGTAGGCCTGGGGAATAGCCTGACGGAGGTCCACCTCAGAGTCCACACTTAGCAGGGTAGCCAACTGGGAGGATTTAGAAGGTCTGCAGGACATCTGACAATAGAGCGAGGAGAAGGAGACCATCCCAGTGGCCCAGTCAATAACTGGGTTGTGGGCCTTCAGCCACGGCATGCCCAGGATTATAGGGGATAATGGAGAGGAGATAATGTCCATACAAAGAAGTTCCTGGTGGTTGCCCGAGATGGTCATGGGCAGTGGGGTGGTCTCCTGCGTAACCGGGCCTGAACAGATGGAGGAGCCATCCGCCAAGTAAACTGACAGTCCCTGGGCCTTAGACTGGAGGGGAATCCGGTGTTGGGCAGCAAATGAAGAGTCCATGAAACAGCTGCATGCCCCGGAGTCAATAATGGCGGGCACCTGGAGGATTCTTCCCGGAAGCTGCAACGAGACAGAGAGGGCAAGGTGAGAGGAGACCTGAATTGAGGAGTCCGTAGAGCAAGCAGGCATGAGAGGGCACTTACGAGCCTTGGCCGGACAGTTCCTTACGTAGTGCCCGGGCTCACCGCAGTAGAGGCACAAGTTGTTGACCCAACGACATTGACGTTCCTCTGAAGTTAGAGAGGGCCTCAAGAGCCCCAACTGCATGGGGTCTGAGGAATCAGGAAGAGGTGCAGGCCGATGGACCGAGCCGGTCTGCAGGTGACTTGGGGCTTTGGGGAGCATCCAGGTAGGACAAGAGAAGCCGGATGCACGTTCCGTCCTGCGTTCCCTTAGTCGTCGGTCAATTTGGATGGCCAGGTTGATCAGGGTGTCCAGGGTCTGGGGTACCCCAACTCTTGCCAGCTCATCCTTTAGTGCCTCGGAAAGTCCTAGGCGGAACTGGTGACGCAGAGCTGCGTCGTTCCACTGAGTATCCGCACCCCAGCGCCTAAAGTCTGCGACATAATCTTCCACGGGCCTTCGCCCCTGCTGGAGGGTGCGCAGAGTGGTCTCTGCGGTTGCGGAGAGTTGGGGGTCTTCATAGAGTTGAGCCATGGAATCAAAGAATGAGGTAAGAGCGGTCAATGCGGGGTCCTTCTGCTCTAGGAGGCGGTGGGCCCAGGTCCGCGGGTCTCCGGAGAGTAAGGAGATCACGAAGCCCACCTTGGTGGCTTCCAGGGAAAAAGTACGTGGTTGTAGTGCAAAGAACAGTTCACAGGAATTACGGAAGTCCCGAAAGAGGTTACGGGCACCCGAGAATCTCTCAGGGATTGGTACCCGGGGCTCTGGAGGGAGCATTATCACCGACGGACCTGGACTTCCCCCGGATGGGGCTGTTGGTGGTAGGGCCAGCACCCGTTCTTCCAACCGGGTGTATCCCTGCTGGAGATTCTTAACCGCCTCGGTCAGTCCCGCCAGGTGTTGGCACAGTCCTTCCATAGGAGAGGCCCCCTGCTCAGACTCAGACATGGCTGTCTGCTACTGTCACGCCCCCTGGTAGTGGTGAGTCTGATTAGCAGAGAAGGGCCTCCCTTGCGGCTCCCGCTCGCCGGTCCCCTGATGATGGGACAGTAGGACCAGGAGTCAGGAGGGGCACAGGTGCCTGGCAGGAATGCTAAGACCGGTACAAGAGCTCCCTGGATAAGCTCAGCGGATGAGGTATGTAGGTAGCTGCAGGTAAGCAGGTTCTGTAGACAGACTGGAACAACAGGCAGACTTGGATCTGTATGCAGACTGGAACAACAGGTAAGCTGGATCTGTGTGCAGGCTGGAACAACAGGCAGACTTGGATCTGTATGCAGACTGGAACAACAGGTAAGCTGGATCTGTGTGCAGGCTGGAACAACAGGCAGACTTGGAACTGTATGCAGACTGGAACAACAGGTAAGCTGGATCTGTGTGCAGTATGGAACAACAGGCAGACTTGGATCTGTGCAGACTGGAACAACAGGTAAGCTGGATCTGGGATGGTCAGGCAGGCTGGATCTGTATGCAGGCTGGATCAGTGGCAGGCTGGAACAACAGGCAGACTTGGATCTGTAAGCAGACTCGAACAACAGGTAAGCTGGATCTGTGTGCCGGCTGGAACAACAGGCAGACTTGGATCTGTATGCAGAATGGTACAACAGGCAGACTTGGATCTGTATGCAGACTGGAACAACAGGTAAGCTGGCTCTGGGATGGTCAGACGGGCCGGGTCAGGTATCAGGCTGGCAGCACAGTACAGGTGGAGAAGACAAGAGGATGGTCACAGACAAGCCAAGGCCGATACACAGGGACAGAGCGATGGTCAAGGATAGCCGGGTCAGATACAGGTAAACAGACTTCAGATCAGGTTTCAAACACAGAACGTGGTAGAGCAGACAGCGGGGACCGTCAGTGACAGCAGGGTTGAAATAGCCTCATTGGCGCCAATGGAGGTGCGCACCCGTCCGCGCACGCTCGCCCCCGTCTGCGGGCGCGCGCATGCGCGCGCGTGCACGCTCGCGCATGCGCAATGGCAGCCGACAACGGGAACCAGGGATGCTGAGGCGCCGATTACTGGCAGGTTCACCAGGTCGCCGGCCACGGATGGAGCCTTCATGACAGGGGGTTAGACACAGGCAGGATGGTAAGGGGGGGGTTAGACACAGGCAGGATGGTGAGGGGGGTCTAGACACAGGCAGGGTGGTGAGGGGGGGGGGTCTAGACACAGGCAGGATGGTGAGGGGGGGGGGTTAGACACAGGCAGGATGGTAAGTAGGGTCTAGACACAGGCAGGGTGGTGAGGGGGGGTCTAGACACAGGCAGGGTGGTGAAGGGAGGGGGTGGTTGGACACAGGCAGGAGTGGTGAGGGGGGTGTAGACACAGGCAGGGGTGGTGAGGGGGGTGTAGACACAGGCAGGGGTGGTGAGGGGGGTGTAGACACAGGCAGGGTGGTGAGGGGTGTCTAGACACAGGCAGGGGTGGTGAGGGGGGTGTAGACACAGGCAGGGTGGTGAGGGGTGTCTAGACACAGGCAGGGTGGTGAGGGGGGTGTAGACACAGGCAGGGTGGTGAGGGGTGTCTAGACACAGGCAGAAGTGGTGAGGGGGGTCTAGACACAGGCAGGGGTAGTGAGGGGGGTCTAGACACAGGCAGGGTGGTGAGGGGGGGTTAGACACAGGCAGGATGGTAAGGGGGGGGTTAGACACAGGCAGGATGGTGAGGGGGGTCTAGACACAGGCAGGGGTGGTGAGGGGGGTCTAGACACAGGCAGGGTGGTGAAGGGAGGGTTAGACACAGGCAGGGTGGTGAGGGGGGGTTAGACACAGGCAGGATGGTAAGGGGGGGTTAGACACAGGCAGGATGGTGAGGGGGGTCTAGACACAGGCAGGGGTGGTGAGGGGGGTCTAGACACAGGCAGGGTGGTGAAGGGAGGGTTAGACACAGGCAGGATGATGAGGGGGGTCTAGACACAGGCAGGGGTGGTGAGAGGGGTGTAGACACAGGCAGGGTGGTGAGGGGGGTCTAGACACAGGCAGGGTGGTGAGGGGGGTCTAGACACAGGCAGGAGTGGTGAGGGGGGGTCTAGACACAGGCAGGATGGTGAGGGGGGTCTAGACACAGGCCGGGGTGGTGAGGGGGGTCTAGACACAGGCAGGGTGGTGAAGGGAGGGTTAGACACAGGCAGGATGGTGAGGGGGGTCTAGACACAGGCAGGGGTGGTGAGAGGGGTGTAGACACAGGCAGGGTGGTGAGGGGGGTCTAGACACAGGCAGGGTGGTGAGGGGGGTCTAGACACAGGCAGAAGTGGTGAGGGGGGTCTAGACACAGGCAGGGGTGGTGAGGGGGGTCTAGACACAGGCAGGGTGGTGAAGGGAGGGTTAGACACAGGCAGGATGGTGAGGGGGGTCTAGACACAGGCAGGGGTGGTGAGGGGGGTCTAGACACAGGCAGGGTGGTGAAGGGAGGGTTAGACACAGGCAGGATGGTGAGGGGGGTCTAGACACAGGCAGGGGTGGTGAGAGGGGTGTAGACACAGGCAGGGTGGTGAGGGGGGTCTGGACACAGGCAGGGTGGTGAGGGGGGGTCTAGACACAGGCAGGAGTGGTGAGGGGGGTCTAGACACAGGCAGGGGTAGTGAGGGGGGTCTAGACACAGGCAGGATGGTGAGGGGGGTCTAGACACAGGCAGGGGCGGTGAGAGGGGTGTAGACACAGGCAGGAGTGGTGAGGGGGGTCTAGACACAGGCAGGGGTAGTGAGGGGGGTCTAGACACAGGCAGGGTGGTGAGGGGGGGGGGGTTAGACACAGGCAGGATGGTGAGGGGGGTCTATACACAGGCAGGGTGGTGAGGGGGGTCTGGACACAGGCAGGGTGGTGAGGGGGGGTCTAGACACAGGCAGGAGTGGTGAGGGGGGTCTAGACACAGGCAGGGGTAGTGAGGGGGGTCTAGACACAGGCAGGATGGTGAGGGGGGTCTAGACACAGGCAGGGGTGGTGAGAGGGGTGTAGACACAGGCAGGAGTGGTGAGGGGGGTCTAGACACAGGCAGGGGTAGTGAGGGGGGTCTAGACACAGGCAGGGTGGTGAGGGGGGGTTAGACACAGGCAGGATGGTGAGGGGGTCTATACACAGGCAGGGTGGTGAGGGGTGGTTAGACACAGGCAGGATGGTGAGGGGGGGTTAGACACAGGCAGGGTGGTGAGGGGGGGGGGTTAGACACAGGCAGGATGGTAAGGGGGGTCTAGACACAGGCAGGGTGGTGAGGGGGGTCTAGACACAGGCAGGGGTGGTGAGGGGGGTCTAGACACAGGCAGGGTGGTGAGGGGGGTCTAGACACAGGCAGGGGTGGTGAGGGGGGTCTAGACACAGGCAGGGTGGTGAGGGTGGGTCTAGACACAGGCAGGGTGGTGAGGGGGATCTAGACACAGGCAGGGGTGGTGAGGGGGGTCTAGACACAGGCAGGGTGGTGAGGGGGGGGGTCTAGACACAGGCAGGGGGGTGAGGGGGGTCTAGACACAGGCAGGGTGGTGAGGGGGGTCTAGACACAGGCAGGGTGGTGAGGGGGGTCTAGACACAGGCAGGGGTGGTGAGGGGGGTCTAGACACAGGCAGGGTGGTGAGGGGGGTCTAGACACAGGCAGGGGTGGTGAGGGGGGTCTAGACACAGGCAGGGTGGTGAGGGGGGGTCTATACACAGGCAGGGTGGTGAGGGGGGTCTGGACACAGGCAGGGTGGTGAGGGGGGGTCTAGACACAGGCAGGAGTGGTGAGGGGGGTCTAGACACAGGCAGGGGTAGTGAGGGGGGTCTAGACACAGGCAGGATGGTGAGGGGGGTCTAGACACAGGCAGGGGTGGTGAGAGGGGTGTAGACACAGGCAGGAGTGGTGAGGGGGGTCTAGACACAGGCAGGGGTAGTGAGGGGGGTCTAGACACAGGCAGGGTGGTGAGGGGGGGTTAGACACAGGCAGGATGGTGAGGGGGGTCTATACACAGGCAGGGTGGTGAGGGGTGGTTAGACACAGGCAGGATGGTGAGGGGGGGTTAGACACAGGCAGGGTGGTGAGGGGGGGTTAGACACAGGCAGGATGGTAAGGGGGGTCTAGACACAGGCAGGGTGGTGAGGGGCGTCTAGACACAGGCAGGGGTGGTGAGGGGGGTCTAGACACAGGCAGGGTGGTGAGGGGGGTCTAGACACAGGCAGGGGTGGTGAGGGGGGTCTAGACACAGGCAGGGTGGTGAGGGGGGGTCTAGACACAGGCAGGGTGGTGAGGGGGATCTAGACACAGGCAGGGGTGGTGAGGGGGGTCTAGACACAGGCAGGGTGGTGAGGGGGGGGGGGGGTCTAGACACAGGCAGGGGTGGTGAGGGGGGTCTAGACACAGGCAGGGGTGGTGAGGGGGGTCTAGACACAGGCAGGGTGGTGAGGGGGGTCTAGACACAGGCAGGGGTGGTGAGGGGGGGAGTTAGACACAGGCAGGGTGGTGAGGGGGGGGGGGGTCAGACACAGGCAGGGTGGTGAGGGGGGGGGGTTAAAGTCGACCCAGGCAGGGTGGTGGAGATGAGATCAATGACTCTTACTTTCTCTCAGTGTCAGCAGCGCCTCTTTCATCATGGGGTCTCCTTGCACAGCAGGAAGCTCCTGCCCTTCACGCTGTTGGCAATCAGCTGACTTTCTCTAGTTATCCCGACATGTCAGCAGCAATAATGCCGCGTACACACGGTCGGAATTCTCGTCGGAAAAAGCTCTGATGGTTTTCCCGTCGGAAATCCGACGGAATTTCGCTCAAACTGTCTTGCCTACACACGATCACACCAAATTCCGACGGTCTGTAACACAGCGGCATAAAACACGTTCGACAGCACTATAGAAGGGAAGTTTAATGCTTCCGAGCATGCGTCGAATTGTTTCCGAGCATGCGTCGGAATTTTGCGTGTCGGAATTGCATACACACGATCGGAAAATCCGTTAGAAAGGTTTTCCGTCGGAAAAATTGAGAACGTGTTTTCAATCCAAAGTCCGTCGGAAATTCCGACCGTGTGTACGCGGCATAAGGGTTGGAGTAAACTCCCTATTTACAACTAGGGATGAGCCGAACACCCCCGGGTTCGGTTCGAACCAGAACCTTCGAACGGACCGAAAGTTTGCGCGAATTTTCGAACCCTATACGTTATAATGGACGCGAACGTTCGAAATCAAAAGTGCTAATTACAACGGCCAATATGCATGTTAATGTCATAAAACAGGTTTGGGGACCCGGGTCCTGCCCCAGGGGACATATATCAATGCAAAAAGAACTTTTAAAAACTAACGTTTTTTCGGGAGCAGTCATTTTAATGATGCATAAAGCGAAAAAAAAAAAGTGAAATTTTCCTTTAAATATGGTACCTGGGGGGTGTCTAAAGTATGCCTGTGAAGTGGCATGTGTTTCCCGTGTTTAGAACTGTCCTTGCACAAAATGACATTTGTAAAGGAAAAAAAGAAGCCATTTAAAACCACTTGCGGCTTTAGGTTTGTTCTTAAGTAGAATCTGAACAGGTACATTATGAAGTGTAGCTCCATCCCAAAAAAATCTATTTTTAAGCTTTTTGGAGAACATAGGGAGGGGTTATCACCCCTGTAACATTTGCTGTCTTTGCACATCTGTTCAGAACATGTCACCTCACTTTCCGTCCCAATGACAAATGTTTTTGGAAAAGTGGGGTTTTAATTGAAACAAGGATTGGTGATAAAGTATCAGTAGAGAGGAGATACCTTTTTCCCAAATTAAATCTAACAGGATAGAATTTCCCTTCCTAGGGGTAGATTTCCTCTCACTTCCTGTTTTCTCTTTCCATTTGCAAGTAGGAGTCGTTTGTAAGTTGGATGTTTGAAAGTAGGGGCCTGGCGTATATACTCTGCAGAAATTTGCCCTATTAGATGTTGGTGTAGCCACAAGACTGGTGGGCACAGGAATGGGCCCTGCTATGAGTTAATAGATCAAGATTTGTAATTGCATGCACCTGTTGAACAGGGCAGAAAAATTGGGGGTGGTGGTGGTGGTGGACGGTGTTGCCACAAGACTGTAAGCTCTCACAGTTACTCTTGGTGGGCGCAGGAATGGGCCCTGCTGTGAGTTATTAGATCAAGATTTGTAATTGCAAGCACCTGATGAACAGGGCAGAAAAATTGGGCCTTTGGCGGTGGTGGTGGACGGTGTTGCCACAAGACTGTAGGCCCTCATAGTTACTCTTGGTGGGCGCAGGAATGGGCCCTGCTGTGAGTTATTAGATCAAGATTTGTAATTGCAAGCACCTGATGAACAGGGCAGAAAAATTGGGCCTTTGGCGGTGGTGGTGGACGGTGTTGCCACAAGACTGTAGGCCCTCACAGTTACTCTTGGTGGGCACAGGAATGGGCCCTGTTGTGAGTTATTAGATCAAGATTTGTAATTGCAAGCACCTGATGAACAGGGCAGAAAAATTGGGCCTTTGGCGGTGGTGGTGGACGGTGTTGCCACAAGACTGCAGGCCCTCATAGTTACTCTTGGTGGGCGCAGGAATGGGCCCTGCTGTGAACTATTAGATCAAGATTTGTAATTACCCGCCCCTGTTAAACAGGGGCTGAAAAATTGTGCCTTAGGCACTGGTGCTGGTGCCACAACACTGCAACCCCTCACAGAGACTGTACTTGGAGCACAGCAGTCACACGTGTTGCGAAGCATTTTTTTAAAAAATTGGAAGTACCCGCCCCTGTTAAACAGGGGCTGAAAAATTGTGCCTTAGGCACTGGTGCTGGTGCCACAACACTGCAACCCGGCCCTCACAGATACTGTACTTGGAGCACAGCAGTCACACGTGTTGCGAAGCATTTTTTTAAAAAATTGTAAGTACCCGCCCCTGTTAAACAGGGGCTGAAAAATTGTGCCTTAGGCACTGGTGCTGGTGCCACAACACTGCAACCCGGCCCTCACAGATACTGTACTTGGAGCACAGCAGTCACACGTGTTGCGAAGCATTTTTTAAAAAATTGTAAGTACCCGCCCCTGTTAAACAGGGGCTGAAAAATTGTGCCTTAGGCACTGGTGCTGGTGCCACAACACTGCAACCCGGCCCTCACAGATACTGTACTTGGAGCACAGCAGTCACACGTGTTGCGAAGCATTTTTTTAAAAAATTGTAAGTACCCGCCCCTGTTAAACAGGGGCTGAAAAATTGTGCCTTAGGCACTGGTGCTGGTGCCACAACACTGCAACCCCTCACAGAGACTGTACTTGGAGCACAGCAGTCACACGTGTTGCGAAGCATTTTTTTATAAAAATTGTATGTACACGCCCCTGTTAAACAGGGGCTGAAAAATTGTGCCTTAGGCACTGGTGTGGTGGCATGGATCATTGAGGAGGAGGAAGAGGATAGTCAGTGAACATAAGAGGACAGTCACTCAGCATCAGCATAGGCAGTCTTGAAGGGATGTGACATTAAAAATTATTCGGTTATATCCGCCTCAGGTGCCTGGTAGCTGGTGGTGATCCAAGACTGATTCATTTTGATGAATGTCAGTCGATCAACCGAGGCGGTGGACAGGCGCACCCTATGATCAGTCACAAATCCTCCAGCAGCACTGAATGTGCGTTCGGAAAGAACGCTGGAGGCAGGACAGGCCAGTAGCTCAATTGCATACTGTGCAAGCTCTGGCCAGTGATCCATCCTCAGGACCCAGTAAGCCAGAGGATTTTCGGTGGGAAAGGTGTCCAAGTCTGACCTTGCCCCAAGGTATTCCTGCACCATGTATATCAGACGCTGGCGATGGTTGCTGGAACCGATCATACCTTGGGGCTGCGGACTAAAAAATTGTCTGAACGCATCGGTCAGACGTCCACCTTCCCCACCGCTCCTTCTGCCACTGACCGAAGCCTCAGCAACTCGTCGCCCAGGACCAGGAGTTTGTAGCCTCCCAGTTTCTGGGAACGCGTTGCACAGACCTTTCTGCAAGGCCTCCCTGAGATGTCTCATCCTCTGCTCCCTCTGCGACGGCAAGATAAGGTCCGCAACCTTACCCTTGTACCGCGGATCAAGGAGAGTGGCCAGCCAGAAATGGTCCCTCTCCTTGATCCGAAGAACACGAGGATCCTTCCGCAGGCTTTGCAGGATCAGGGAGGCCATGCAGCGTAGGTTAGCTGAGGCATTCGGTCCGGAGTCTTCTGGGTCACTGAGGATGACATGATCGCCAGCCACCTCCTCCCAGCCACGTACAAGTCCACTGGTTTGTTGGGACTGTACATCATCCCTAAAAGACTGCTGCTGCTGATGCTGAGTGCCAGGCTCCACCTCCATGCTCACACAATCCTCCTCCTCCTCCTCCTCCTCCTCCTCATCCTCTTCCTGTGTGATGGGTGGGACAGAAGGAACACTGTCCGGATAAAGGGGGCCTTGAGAGGCAAGGAAGTCCTCCTCTTCCTGCCTCTGTTCTGCCTCAAGTGCCCTGTCCATTATCCCACGCAGCGTATGCTCCAACAGGTGGACAAGAGGGACAGTGTCACTGATGCATGCACTGTCACTGCTCACCATCCTCGTGGCCTCCTCAAATGGTGAGAGGACAGTGCATGCATCCCTGATCATGCTCCACTGACGTGGGGAAAAAAAACCAAGCTCCCCTGACCCTGTCCTGGTGCCGTAGTCGCAAAGGTACTCATTGATGGCCCTCTGCTGCGTGTGCAGTCGCTGCAGCATGGCCAACGTTGAGTTCCACCTGGTGGGCATGTCACATATTAGGCGGTTCTTGGGCAGGTTCAGCTCCTTTTGCAGCTCAGTCAGCCGAGCACTGGCATTATAAGATCGGCGGAAATGCACACAGACTTTCCTGGCCTGCCTCAGGACATCCTGTAAGCCTGGGAACCTGCCCAAGAACCGCTGCACCACCAGGTTGAGGACGTGAGCCATGCAGGGCACATGGGTGAGCTGCCCCTGTCGCAGGGCGGAGAGGAGGTTGGTGCCATTGTCAGAAACGACCATTCCTGGCTTAAGCTGACGTGGCGTCAACCACCTCTCGGCCTGCCCCTGCAGAGCTGCCAGAACCTCTGGCCCAGTGTGGCTCCTGTCCCCCAAACACACCAGCGCAAGCACGGCATGGCATCTTTTTGCCTGCGTACTTGCGTAGCCCCTTGTACGCCTACGGAGCACCGCTGGTTCCAAGGACAGAGCACTGGAGGAAGAAGAAGAGGAGGGGGTGGAGGAGAGAGGTGTGTCACAACCAGTAGCAGTAGTCGCGTTTTGGAGGCGTGGTGGCGGAACAACCTCCAACACTACTGCACCTTGTCCTGCATCCCTCCCAGCTGCCAATAGAGTGACCCAATGGGCCGTGAAAGAAAGGTACCGTCCCTGTCCATGCCTGCTGGACCATGAGTCAGCGGTAATATGCACCTTACCGCTGACCGCCCTGTCCAGCGAGGCATGGACATTGCCCTCCACATGCCGGTAGAGAGACGGAATCGCCTTCCGCGAGAAAAAGTGGCGTTTGGGAACCTGCCACTGAGGAACCGCACATTGAACAAACTCACGGAAGGGGGCCGAGTCTACCAACTGAAAAGGCAGCAGTTGAAGTGCTAGCAATTTAGCAAGGCTAGCATTCAACCGCTGGGCATGTGGATGGCTGGGAGTGTACTTCTTTCTACGGTCCAGCAGCTGGGGCAGGGAAATTTGCCTGCTGCAATCGGACGTCAGTGTACTGCAAGTACTTGGTTGTGACACACCTAATTCTACACCTTCAGTCCTCTCAGAGCAGCTTTCAGAGAGGACTGAAGGTGTTGTGGGGATGGAGATCCCAGCTGAGGAGGAGCAAGGAGAGGTCCGCTTAGTTCTTTGGTGTGGGTCTTTTATGTGTGCCTGCCAACGAGCTGCATGGCAGGTCGCCATATGTCTGGTCATGCTTGTCGTGCCCAAGCGGCTGATGTTTTGGCCACGCGAGATACGCTTGAGACAAATATTGCAAATAGCAGTGGTGCGATCTTCTGCACTCGTCTCAAAAAAGGCCCACACCAAAGAACTTTTCTGATAACGTGCAGAGGCAGCGCCCTGCACAGGCGGAGCTCTGCGGTGTTGTACAGTTGCTGTGCTGGCCTCTACCTGGCCTCCAGGGGGCATCCTGCCTCGTTGGACATGTGACGCCGCATCCTCCTCCTCCTCGTCCTCCTCCTCATCCTCTCTCCCTTGAGGCACCCACGTGGAGTCAGTGACCTCATCATCCCCTCCCTCTTCACCACTAGAGCAAACCTGGCAGTAAGCTGCAGCTGGTGGAACAGTACTGCCAGATTCCTCAAGCTGGGTATCGTCATCCGAGCCTTCGAATCGTTGGGCATCCTCCTGGAGCATGTACCCAACACTGTGCTCAAAGAGTTCGGGGGACTCCTCAGGAGGACATGGTGGGTCTAGGGAAGGGGTGGCTGATGATGCTCTGTCAGTACCCTGAGCCTGGGTGAGAGAGGATGAGGAGGATGAGGAGGGCTTGGTCATCCATTCTACCAAGCCTTCAGCATGATGCGGCTCCACATGTCCAGCTGCCGAAAACAAAGACGCGCGTGTCCCATGGCCACGTGCTGATGACGATGCACGACCACGTCCACGGCCACGTCCACTAGAAACAGAGCCTGCCTGCCCTGTGTTCTTGGCTCTGCACGCTCTGCCTCCCCTTGGCGGTCTTCCAGCCATTGTAGTCGGTAGTCCTGTGGGTGCTGCTGAGAAGAATATATAGGAGCTCTGTGTGATGCCACTAACACACTAGAAGTCCTATGGGTGCTTCTGCAAAGAAAATAGAGGAGCTCTGTGTGATGCCACTAACACACTAGAAGTCCTGTGGGTGCTGCTGAGAAGAATATATAGGAGCTCTGTGTGATGCCACTAACACACTAGAAGTCCTATGGGTGCTTCTGCAAAGAAAATAGAGGAGCTCTGTGTGATGCCACTAACACACTAGAAGTCCTGTGGGTGCTTATGCAAAGAAAATAGAGGAGCTCTGTGTGATGCCACTAACACACTAGAAGTCCTGTGGGTGCTGCTGAGAAGAAATATAGGAGCTCTGTGTGATGCCACTAACACACTAGAAGTCCTATGGGTGCTTCTGCTAAGAAAATAGAGGAGCTCTGTGTGATGCCACTAACACACTAGAAGTCCTGTGGGTGCTTCTGCAAAGAAAATAGAGGAGCTCTGTGTGATGCCACTAACACACTAGAAGTCCTGTGGGTGCTTCTGCAAAGAAAATAGAGGAGCTCTGTGTGATGCCACTAACACACTAGAAGTCCTGTGGGTGCTGCTGAGAAGAATATATAGGAGCTCTGTGTGATGCCACTAACACACTAGAAGTCCTATGGGTGCTTCTGCTAAGAAAATAGAGGAGCTCTGTGTGATGCCACTAACACACTAGAAGTCCTGTGGGTGCTTCTGCAAAGAAAATAGAGGAGCTCTGTGTGATGCCACTAACACACTAGAAGTCCTGTGGGTGCTTCTGCAAAGAAAATAGAGGAGCTCTGTGTGATGCCACTAACACACTAGAAGTCCTGTGGGTGCTGCTGAGAAGAATATATAGGAGCTCTGTGTGATGCCACTAACACACTAGAAGTCCTATGGGTGCTTCTGCAAAGAAAATAGAGGAGCTCTGTGTGATGCCACTAACACACTAGAAGTCCTGTGGGTGCTTATGCAAAGAAAATAGAGGAGCTCTGTGTGATGCCACTAACACACTAGAAGTCCTGTGGGTGCTTCTGCAAAGAAAATAGAGGAGCTCTGTGTGATGCCACTAACACACTAGAAGTCCTGTGGGTGCTTCTGCAAAGAAAATAGAGGAGCTCTGTGTGATGCCACTAACACACTAGAAGTCCTGTGGGTGCTGCTGCTGAGAAGAATATATAGGAGCTCTGTGTGATGCCACTAACACACTAGAAGTCCTATGGGTGCTTCTGCAAAGAAAATAGAGGAGCTCTGTGTGATGCCACTAACACACTAGAAGTCCTGTGGGTGCTTATGCAAAGAAAATAGAGGAGCTCTGTGTGATGCCACTAACACACTAGAAGTCCTGTGGGTGCTTCTGCAAAGAAAATAGAGGAGCTCTGTGTGATGCCACTAACACACTAGAAGTCCTATGGGTGCTTCTGCTAAGAAAATAGAGGAGCTCTGTGTGATGCCACTAACACACTAGAAGTCCTGTGGGTGCTTCTGCAAAGAAAATAGAGGAGCTCTGTGTGATGCCACTAACACACTAGAAGTCCTGTGGGTGCTGCTGAGAAGAATATATAGGAGCTCTGTGTGATGCCACTAACACACTAGAAGTCCTATGGGTGCTTCTGCAAAGAAAAATAGAGGAGCTCTGTGTGATGCCACTAACACACTAGAAGTCCTGTGGGTGCTTATGCAAAGAAAATAGAGGAGCTCTGTGTGATGCCACTAACACACTAGAAGTCCTGTGGGTGCTGCTGAGAAGAATATATAGGAGCTCTGTGTGATGCCACTAACACACTAGAAGTCCTATGGGTGCTTCTGCAAAGAAAATAGAGGAGCTCTGTGTGATGGGACTAACACACTTCAAGTCCTATAGGTGCTTCTGGGAACAAAATATAGCTCTGTGTGTGTGATGGGACTAACACACTTCAAGTCCTATAGGTGCTTCTGGGAACAAAATATAGCTCTGTGTGTGTGATGGGACTAACACACTTCAAGTCCTATAGGTGCTTCTGGGAACAAAATATAGCTCTGTGTGTGTGATGGGACTAACACACTTCAAGTCCTATAGGTTCTTCTGGGAACAAAATATAGCTCTGTGTGTGTGATGGGACTAACACACTTCAAGTCCTATAGGTGCTTCTGGGAACAAAATATAGCTCTGTGTGTGTGATGGGACTAACACACTTCAAGTCCTATAGGTGCTTCTGGGAACAAAATATAGCTCTGTGTGTGTGATGGGACTAACACACTTCAAGTCCTATAGGTGCTTCTGGGAACAAAATATAGCTCTGTGTGTGTGATGGGACTAACACACTTCAAGTCCTATAGGTGCTTCTGGGAACAAAATATAGCTCTGTGTGTGTGATGGGACTAACACACTTCAAGTCCTATAGGTTCTTCTGGGAACAAAATATAGCTCTGTGTGTGTGATGGGACTAACACACTTCAAGTCCTATAGGTGCTTCTGGGAACAAAATATAGCTCTGTGTGTGTGATGGGACTAACACACTTCAAGTCCTATAGGTGCTTCTGGGAACAAAATATAGCTCTGTGTGTGTGATGGGACTAACACACTTCAAGTCCTATAGGTGCTTCTGGGAACAAAATATAGCTCTGTGTGTGTGATGGGACTAACACACTTCAAGTCCTATAGGTGCTTCTGGGAACAAAATATAGCTCTGTGTGTGTGATGGGACTAACACACTTCAAGTCCTATAGGTGCTTCTGGGAACAAAATATAGCTCTGTGTGTGTGATGGGACTAACACACTTCAAGTCCTATAGGTGCTTCTGGGAACAAAATATAGCTCTGTGTGTGTGATGGGACTAACACACTTCAAGTCCTATAGGTTCTTCTGGGAACAAAATATAGCTCTGTGTGTGTGATGGGACTAACACACTTCAAGTCCTATAGGTGCTTCTGGGAACAAAATATAGCTCTGTGTGTGTGATGGGACTAACACACTTCAAGTCCTATAGGTGCTTCTGGGAACAAAATAAAGGTCTGTGTGATGGGACTAACACACTTCAAGTCCTATAGGTGCTTCTGGGAACAAAATATAGCTCTGTGTGTGTGATGGGACTAACACACTTCAAGTCCTATAGGTGCTTCTGGGAAGGAAATAAAGGTCTGTGTGATGGGACTAACACACTTCAAGTCCTATAGGTGCTTCTGGGAACAAAATATAGCTCTGTGTGTGTGATGGGACTAACACACTTCAAGTCCTATAGGTGCTTCTGGGAACAAAATATAGCTCTGTGTGTGTGGGATGGGACTAACACACTTCAAGTCCTATAGGTGCTTCTGGGAAGGAAATAAAGGTCTGTGTGATGGGACTAACACACTTCAAGTCCTATAGGTGCTTCTGGGAACAAAATATAGCTCTGTGTGTGTGATGGGACTAACACACTTCAAGTCCTATAGGTGCTTCTGGGAACAAAATATAGCTCTGTGTGTGTGATGGGACTAACACACTTCAAGTCCTATAGGTTCTTCTGGGAACAAAATATAGCTCTGTGTGTGTGATGGGACTAACACACTTCAAGTCCTATAGGTGCTTCTGGGAACAAAATATAGCTCTGTGTGTGTGATGGGACTAACACACTTCAAGTCCTATAGGTGCTTCTGGGAAGGAAATAAAGGTCTGTGTGATGGGACTAACACACTTCAAGTCCTATAGGTGCTTCTGGGAACAAAATATAGCTCTGTGTGTGTGATGGGACTAACACACTTCAAGTCCTATAGGTGCTTCTGGGAAGGAAATAAAGGTCTGTGTGATGGGACTAACACACTTCAAGTCCTATAGGTGCTTCTGGGAACAAAATATAGCTCTGTGTGTGTGATGGGACTAACACACTTCAAGTCCTATAGGTGCTTCTGGGAACAAAATATAGCTCTGTGTGTGTGATGGGACTAACACACTTCAAGTCCTATAGGTGCTTCTGGGAAGGAAATAAAGGTCTGTGTGATGGGACTAACACACTTCAAGTCCTATAGGTGCTTCTGGGAACAAAATATAGCTCTGTGTGTGTGATGGGACTAACACACTTCAAGTCCTATAGGTGCTTCTGGGAACAAAATATAGCTCTGTGTGTGTGATGGGACTAACACACTTCAAGTCCTATAGGTTCTTCTGGGAACAAAATATAGCTCTGTGTGTGTGATGGGACTAACACACTTCAAGTCCTATAGGTGCTTCTGGGAACAAAATATAGCTCTGTGTGTGTGATGGGACTAACACACTTCAAGTCCTATAGGTGCTTCTGGGAAGAAAATATAGCTCTGTGTGTGTAATGGGACTAACACACTTCAAGTCCTATAGGTGCCTCTGGGAACAAAATATAGCTCTGTGTGTGTGATGGGACTAACACACTTCAAGTCCTATAGGTGCTTCTGGGAAGAAAAAATATAGCTCTGTGTGTGTGATGGGACTAACACACTTCAAGTCCTATAGGTGCTTCTGGGAACAAAATATAGCTCTGTGTGTGTGATGGGACTAACACACTTCAAGTCCTATAGGTGCTTCTGGGAAGGAAATAAAGGTCTGTGTGATGGGACTAACACACTTCAAGTCCTATAGGTGCTTCTGGGAACAAAATATAGCTCTGTGTGTGTGATGGGACTAACACACTTCAAGTCCTATAGGTGCTTCTGGGAACAAAATATAGCTCTGTGTGTGTGATGGGACTAACACACTTCAAGTCCTATAGGTGCTTCTGGGAACAAAATATAGCTCTGTGTGTGTGATGGGACTAACACACTTCAAGTCCTATAGGTGCTTCTGGGAAGGAAATAAAGGTCTGTGTGATGGGACTAACACACTTCAAGTCCTATAGGTGCTTCTGGGAACAAAATATAGCTCTGTGTGTGTGATGGGACTAACACACTTCAAGTCCTATAGGTGCTTCTGGGAACAAAATATAGCTCTGTGTGTGTGATGGGACTAACACACTTCAAGTCCTATAGGTGCTTCTGGGAACAAAATATAGCTCTGTGTGTGTGATGGGACTAACACACTTCAAGTCCTATAGGTGCTTCTGGGAAGGAAATAAAGGTGTGTGTGATGGGACTAACACACTTCAAGTCCTATAGGTGCTTCTGGGAACAAAATATAGCTCTGTGTGTGTGATGGGACTAACACACTTCAAGTCCTATAGGTGCCTCTGGGAAGAAAATATAGCTCTGTGTGTGTGATGGGACTAACACACTACAAGTCCTATAGGTGCTTCTGGGAACAAAATATAGGAGCTCTGCCTGCCTGCCACGAACACACTACAAGTCCTATAGGTGCTTCTGGGAACAAAATATAGGAGCTCTGCCTGCCTGCCACGAACATACTACAAGTCCTATAGGTGCTTCTGGTAACAAAATATAGGAGCTCTGCCTGCCTGCCACGAACACACTACAAGTCCTATAGGTGCTTCTGGTAACAAAATATAGGAGCTCTGCCTGCCTGCCACGAACACACTACATGTCCTATAGGTGCTTCTGGTAACAAAATATAGGAGCTCTGCCTGCCTGCCACGAACACACTACAAGTCCTATAGGTGCTTCTGGTAACAAAATATAGGAGCTCTGCCTGCCTGCCACGAACACACTACAAGTCCTATAGGTGCTTCTGGTAACAAAATATAGGAGCTCTGCCTGCCTGCCACGAACACACTACAAGTCCTATAGGTGCTTCTGGTAACAAAATATAGGAGCTCTGCCTGCCTGCCACGAACACACTACAAGCCCCTCTTTCTCAATCAATCTTTGTAACTGAATCTATCTAACTCAATCTCTGTAAGTGAATCTCTCTACCTAACTAAATCCAGCAGAGTGTCACAGAATCAGCCTGCTCAATCTGCGCCGGAACAGCATGTGACCGGCGCAGACGGCGTGGCGGCCTTTTATAGGGGGGGGGGGGGCGTGTACTACAGCCCCTGAGCTGTAATTGGCTACAGGCGTCCTGCCTGTAGCCAATTATGGCTCTTCGAGTTTCCGGGGCTGTGATTGGCCAAGCATGCGGGGTCACAGTGCATGCTTGGCCAATCATCAGCCAGCAATGCACTGCGCCGGCCGCGCCGGCCGCAATGCATTGCGGGGCCGCGCGCCTCACACGAACGTGATGCGAGCGGCCAAAATAGTTCTGGGCTCGCCGAGCGAGCGAATGCCCGGTGCTCGATGCGAACGTGGGTTCGCATCGAGCACCGGGCCCATCCCTATTTACAACAGTTCGGTATCAGGTGCTCAAGGAGTCCTAGAAAGGGAAGTTTGTGTTTTTTTGCTACAGTATAGCGGAACTTAAACTACTGCTTTTTTATTCACATCAATACTGGGCACTTTCGCCCCTTTCCTTCCCAGACGCTGTACCCAAATTAAATTTTTATCATTTTGTTCGCACAAATAGAGCTTTCTTTTGGGGGTATTTATTCACGACTCTTTTTTGTGATATAAGCGAAAAAATAGCAGAAATTTGGAAAAAATATTTTCTTTATTCTATTTTAACCGCTTAACAACCGTCCCATAGCCGAAAAAACGGCTACAGGGCGGTTGCTTAACTCTGAGAGGGCGTACATTAACGTCCTATCAGAATTCTCCTTTTGCGCGCCCCCTGGGGCGGGCACTCGAGAACATCCGTGATCGCCGAGTCCAGAGGACACGGCAGATCACAGATCACGGTAAATGGCCGCTCATCGCGGCCTTTTACCACGTGATTGCTTCGTCTTATTGACCCCATATCTCACTGGAAAGAGGACCTGTCATGCCATATTCCTATTACAAGGGATGTTTACAATGTGGGGACATGTGTTTTGGGGACATGTGTTTGGGGGACATTGTGTGTTTACTGTGTGTTTTACATGTGTGGTGTGTTGTGTGTTTAGACTAGACTGGTGATCAGTGAGTAAAAAGCTGTAAAAAACAGCTAATACTCACTGATCACCAGCCGGCTGCAGAGATCCGCTCTCCTCTCCTCACTGACGACTTCCATGTGAGGAGAGCCGATCGCCTAGCAACCGGCTGTTTGTTTACATCACATGACAGCTGTGATTGGACACGGCCGTCATGTGATCAGGAGGGCCAATCACAGAGCCCTCCTGCCGTTCTAAGATGCGCCGGGTGACACAAGCACATCGGGATCGCGCCGCTGCGCGGGAACGTGCGCGATCCCGCTCCTTCTGAGGGACGTTCCTGAACGTCCACTCAGAAGGAGAGATAGCCCACCCGGCCGTTTATGGACAGTGGCCGGGTGGGAAGTGGGAAGTGGTTAATGCAAGCTAACTTTATTTTTTATTTTTTTGACATAACTCTCAGTTTAAACCCCATACAGGCTACTAACTCCTTCCTCTAGTCTCACAAACACCCTCCTCCTCCATTCAAGAAGGCAGCTGACACCCTGTGCGGACACACTCTGGAACCAATCATCTGGTGACTGAACTCCAAGTAACTGTGAGATCTGCCTTATTTTTCTTATTTTGTCCCTTTGGCCCCAGTTTTCTTTTTGGTTTTCAACATTAACATATTTGGACCCACTTTGTCGTTACTTTCCTTGTCAAATACCGTTATTTTCAACCTATTTGATAGCTTGCTATGGTTTGTTTTTTAGTTTATATAACCATGCACACTTTAGTTTTGATAAGTTACAATCTTTTAATATTTGCCTGGCTCATCCGCTGTCGCTGGTTTGACCCCTATTCTGCCTTTTCTGGGGTGGAGTGGTCGGCCCCACCCCTGAATTGTCCTCTGGTTGATTTTGCTGGTCTGGGCAACTTACAGTCCCCCAGCCTCCTTATTTTCTATCTCTCAGATGTTATTATTTTTGCCCCTAAGGCAACTAACTCAGGAAAAATAGTTACTGGAAGACTCACCCCGTTTTTCAGTTCAGGTTCTCTCAGATTGGATATCAAAGTACAGTTATTTTATGTTATACGTGAATCATCTCCTTAATATGGCGGCCGCCATTGTTTTGTCCTATACTTGCAATGATACTGTTTTCCGCAACTATCAATGTTATTTAGACATTCAATGTTTATTTGGTATTTCTTTATTGTCCCTTTTGATCACCTACCTCTCACCTAGTGCTCCCTTCCCCCTTAAAAATGGGCCTTAAAATATTCTCACATAATGCTCAAGGCTTCAACTCCCCCAACAAACGTAAAAAAGCCTTTAGACATTATAAGAAGCTGGGTGCTGACATCATCTTGATGCAAGAGACCCACTTTTCCATAGCCAACCGCCCACAGTACTTTGACAAATCATTTAACCAAATCCACTATACCACCTTTTCTAACAAATCACATGGTGTCGCAATCTTTATCAGGAAATCTATAATTTTTCGAACTACACAACATTTATAAAATCAATTCAATGGATGATAGCTTTCAATTGGAGATCATAAACTCTATCGTGGCCCCAAGTTGAATCCAGAATGGAAATGCTTAGACTATCTGAGAGGATTCACCATACATTGTCTGATAGTATGCATATCTTTAAAAAATGGATTTACTGGACTTTGCCAGAGCGATAATTTTTTTAATTCTCTCAACTCATTTACCATATAGAATGTATTTTGCTATACTATTTGGAAACACCCATCCATATTACTTTTATGTCCCCCATGTATCTCCAATACAATATTTTTTATTGTCACAATTCCCCACTGTATGATTCAACCTTGTACCCTTACCCATACCTGTACAAACCCAATGCCTTATACGAAACTGTTTTATTTCATGTCTTCCAAATAAAAACTTTTGTAAACAAAAAAAATAATAAATGGTGACTGTAGCATTGGGAGAAAACTTTATAATCTTAGGTCTCTAAAAAAGACAAACTACCAAACAATGAAGTTGGATGAGAAGTGGTTTAATCCTAAACTGCGTAAGGGCTTCTTTAATGTCAGAGCGGTAAGGATGTGAAACTCCCTTCTACAATTAGCTCTGTCTCTCTCTCTCTCTCTCTCTCTTTCACCCTCTCCCTCTCACTCGTTGAACTGGATGGACCAGTGTCTTTATTCAACCTTACCAACTATGTAATTATGTCATCCAAGTATTGACAGGATACACAATAGGGAAAGTTATGCCCTGCTGGCTCTATACATTCTTAAGATCTTCGGTCCTATGGCCCCAGACCTGGTCAGCAATGACCATTTACAAGTTGCCCACAAGGCCTCAACTTTCCAGTAGTTAAATGTTTAGTCCATAGGGGATCCCATCGAACACCTGAGGCCCATAAGAATGTGAGCCCAGATGGCAGACGTGGGTGTCCAGGTAACCTTTCCGGCTAATGCCACTGATGGACCCTGAATCACTAGACCACCACTCACTCCCAATCCAAACTGGCTGCTAGATTTTACTTTCTCCAAGGTATTGGCTGCGCCCCTGTGCCTAATAGAGACTTTAGGATCAGTCCATTATAATTAAAAGCACCATCACTCACCATACCTGGCTGCTACTCATACACTACTCATAAATCAGTCATTCTAAAGCCCCATACACACGGTCGGATTTTCCGATGGATTCTGTCCTATCGGACAATGTTGTCGGAAATTCCGACCGTGTGTAGGCACCATCGGACATTTTCCATCGGATTGTTTGACGGACAAAGTTGTATCTCCTGCTCTAAAAATTTTCTGACAACAAAGTCCGATCACACCAATTCCGATCGTGTGTAGCGAATTCCGACGGACAAAGTGCCACGCATGCTCAGATCACATTACAAGACCAAAGCCATTGGCTACTAGCCTCTACGTAGTCCCGTCGTAGGCAACAAACGTCACCACGTTCAGAATGATCGGATTTTCCGACAACTTTGTCCGACCGTGTGTATGCAACACCAGTGTCGGACTAAATCCGTCGGACAAAATCCGATGGATTTTGTGGTCGGATTTTCCGACCGTGTGTATGGGGCAAAAGAAGGAATTGTTCCGAACTCCCTCAAGCAAGGCATAGTCAAACCCCTACTAAAGAAACCCAACCTGGACCCCAAAGACCCTAACCACCAAAGACCGATAACAAGCCTGAACACCATCTCCAAGATTATGGAGAAAGCAGTAGTAAAATAGCTACAACTCCATCTGGACACACACACTCTCCTGGACCATCTGCAATCAGGCTTCCGTCCGGGCCATGGCACAGAAACGGCACTCCTCAAAATATGGAACAATGCCTTAGAAGCAGCAGATGACGTAGAATCGTGTCTCCTGATACTCCTGGAACTTAGTGCAGCCTTCGACACACTGGATCACAACACTCTTCTCATCCGCCTCCAAGAAGTAGCAGGAGTCACAGATTCAGACCCTCTATGGTTCGCTTTCTTCTTAGGAAATCGGTCACAGACAGTGAAACTTGGAGCCTTCACCTTTGAATCTTGCACAGTTGCCTATGGAGTCCCTCAAGGATCACCTTTGTCACCCATTCTCTTCAACATTTACATCCATCCACTCCTCAAAATCATCAGCAAATCAGACCTATGCTTCCACTCATACGCGGATGATACTCAACTCTACTTTAGGATCACCGGACAAAAAGACCAATATCAGGAATTAGAAAAGTGCCTCACATTGATAGATGACTGGATGTCCACAAGCTCCCTCAAACTCAATGGATCAAAAACAGAACTTCTTCTCCTAAACGCAAACCGAAAATACTAAATCTACGACCCCATGGACTCTACCCACCATCCTCGGACAGACCATCCCCCTAAGCACAAAAGCCAAAAGTCTCGGAGTCATCTTCGATTCAGAGATGTCAATGGACGCACAAATAGGATCAGTAGTCAGCCGATCTTACCATCTTCTACGCCTGCTGCGTAGACTCATCCCCTTCATTCCAGAAGAGGAAAAAGCAATAGTAGTAGGAACAATCATCAACTCTCGACTCGACTACACAAACTCCCTCTACATAGGACTACCTAAATTCCAGATTGCACGCCTACAAGTCATCCAAAACACGGCAGCAAGACTAGTCACAGGAAAAAAAAAACCTGGGAATCCATCTCCCCTCCCTGAGGATCCTACACTGGCTCACGGTAAAGGATCGGATCACATTCAAGACCCTCTGCCTGACCCACAAATGCACACAAGGAGACGCTCCTCAATACTTATGTGAAAAAAAAAAACACTACACTCCCAATCGCAACCTCCGATCAACCAACCAAAACCTCCTCCTCATCCCCAAGTCCCGGTACAAATCAAGGGGAGAACGAAGATTGGATTGCACAAAATAAGAAGAGACTGCGGACATACTGCACGAGATTACCAGAGACTGCGGACATACTGCACAAGATTACCAGAGACTGTGGATATACTGCATGAGATTCTCAGAGACTGCAGACATACTGCATGAGATTCTCAGAGACTGCAGACATACTGCATGAGATTCTCAGAGACTGCAGACATACTGCATGAGATTACCAGAGACTGTGGATATACTGCATGAGATTATCAGAGACTGTGGATATACTGCATGAGATCACTTGTGAATTGGGGTCCCGATGACAGCTTTGCAGAGTGCACAGAGGACACAGGAGGCTGTATTCGCGTGCTAGCTAGCAGAGAGGCAGGGCAAAGGCATAATGAGCTAGTATGCATAGCATACTAGCTCATTATGAATAACTTACCTGAGAACGAAGCCCCCGAAGCGGTGTCCTCCTTCTTCATCTCCACCGCTGCCATGTATCCCGGAGTGACTTCCGGGTCTTGCGGCTCCAGCGCTGTGATTGGCCGGAGCTGCGATGCGCACGGGAGCTGCCACTAGCGGCATATCGCCGTTAGCGACAGCTTTCTCAGTGTGCCTACGCTACGCTGTCTACGGCGCATGCGCCGTAGACAGCGGTGCCTGTCTTTTTGCAAATATCTCCTAAACTGTGTAGGTTTAGGAGATATTTCTTGGACCTACAGGTAAGCTTTATTATAGGCTTACCTGTAGGTCAAAGTGGTCTGTAAGGGTTTACAACCACTTTAAGAGGCCACTTCCACATGTCTTATGTGCTATTACAACATAATAAACCCGTTGCCCTAAGGAGAAGAATGCAGAGGTGTCGCTGATTGAATGTGAAAGCATGCAAAGTAAGTATTTACTTAGTACTTTGGCTACAAGCTATGTCATGGTTGATCTTACTCTGAGTGGATTGAAGTACGAAGGTTAAACATTCGTGATCTTTCATTGAAACAACAATGTGGAAGATTGCATGGCCTACAGCTACATGTATACAGAAGCTACACCTTTCTCACAAAAGAACACCTGCCCTGAAATGAAAGTTGAAAAAACTGTCTAATCTGTCTTAGTTAGTTACTTATTCACAGTTTACCCTTATACACCATATTACCAAAAGTATTGGGACACCTGCCTTTAAACACACATGAACTTAAATGGCATCCTATGTGTGACAGACCTAGCCGGGACACAGGCTTTTTGAGAGGACTACATGCGAGCCTCCTGCCAAGTGATTACGGGCCCTGGCATTTGGGGGAACGGTGCTCTTTGTGAGCTGCATGCCTGGGGACCGCTGAGTTGGTTTTACTTGGATTTAGGTCCATGCCAGCCCCCCAAGACAAGACACAGACTCTGTATATGTATTTGAGTATAGTCTGGTTTGTAGGAGTGTTTCACCTATTGTTGTGTGTGCTAATTAACCCTGCAATTGAATGAAGGAGTCCAGTGTTGATTAGATAATTAGCTCATGCTAATTAAGTTAGGTACTAGTCACATCGGCTGCTTAAAGGGATTAGTTAATTAGTTTATGTTAAGTTGTTACAAGTGTATTGTTAGAGTAATATGAGCAGGAGGGGGGATCTCCTCTTCCACTGTATATAAATGTCATCTTTGTAATAAATCATCAGTCCATGTTGGCACCAAGCAAGTGTTGTCTCGTTTGGTGCTTGGGAGCGGTTGGAATATCTTATACCTATATCCAGACTGAGAGGAAGTGATATATGACGAACGCACTCAAGAGGAGTGTAGGGACGTTCCGTCACATTGTTGGCAAGCAGTGGGATCATAATTCCTGCAGTCTGGGACATCCAAACCTCCACCTGGATCCAAGGTCCGGATAGCAGGAGAGGAGGAGAGGTACAGATACCAGCCGCCATGGAAGAGGAATTCAGGAGGAGGTTGCGAGAGATGCAGCTACAGCACAGAGGACCAGTATCAGAGCAGGTCCTGCTGGGATGGTTTGATTCTATTCGCTGCGAACTCTGGAAGAAAGCGCTAGCCCGTAAGCAGCGTCACCAGGGAAAAGTTCTCCCCTCCAACCAGGAAAGGTACTGGTTGCAGTATGGATTGCGGGTGCTGTTTTTGGGAGAGAAACCGCACAAGGAGCAGACAGCTGAATTAAGCAGGCTGATCTGGGCAGAGATGAAGCTGGATGAGAGTTACAGAGCCCTCCGGTGGCATGTATCCCAAGCATGCCCTTGGATAGCAGATGACAGCCCAACGGAAGGCTTAAGCTACGGCGGCCTGGGACTGTTGTATGTGAAGCTGACAGGGGACTCTAACTTTGGGAGTGATTTGGAGTGGCGGTTGGATGAAATCATGGATTTCAGAAAAGGGCTACTGAACGTCTCGGAAGTGCACTGGGCACTGGAAGATTTGGAGTTTCTGGCCGATCAGGAATGGGAGCTGGAGATTGCCTACAGACGGCTGCTAGACTCTGCTCAGTGCCAGGGCTGGGCTCCCTTTGCCTAGGACTATACGGAACTACCAGTGGACAACTCTGAAATCCTGGCTGAAGAGTCAGCAATGTGGCAGAGTAACAGTGTGCTTTGCCAACCTGCCCCTGCAGCTATGGATGCGGAGGTCTTATGGCGGATGCAGCAAGTGCTGACTGACCTTGATGATCCTGTTTCTGCATTGGATGATCTTGGATGGAGGAAGGTGCCTGTCCAGCAGCATGCCAGAGAATCGGCAGTGGAAAATCTAGAAATTGCCATCCCCAAAGCTGAAGTGCTGACAACCGGCCAGAGCTCGGCCAACCTCTGCTCAGCACTGATAGCATCTTCTGGGTTCCATGGACAGGAGATGGTGAACCTATATCCCCAGACACCAGTTGCAGAGACTGGGGATTTGATAGACTTTTCTGCTGAGGAAAAACAACCTGATGAGCCTCCAGCAGAAGAGCTGGTATTAGGGCCAAACTTCACTGTGCTCTGCCCAGCACCAACGCCAGTATCCATGAAGTTGCAAGGAACTTCCCCAGCTGAAGCTCTGGTCACCGGACAGAGGGTCCAAGACCTCTTCCCCACACTTGTGGCAGTTCTGGAGGCCCAGGGTGAGGAGGTGGTGGTCACTCCCGAGCAGCAGCTCAGGACCCAAGGAGAGGATGCAGTTGTCACCTCACAACTGCAGCTTGATCTGGTGTCAGTGGATGGGCCTGTGGTCTCCACTAACAGAAAACCAGCAGAAGTGCTGGCAACCGGGCAGAGTGCTACTAACCTCTGCCCAGCACCGGTAACAGCTGCGGAGTTCCAGGGAGCTGGGGCAGTCGGCCTCTCTCCCCAACAGTTAGCTGGAGCAGATGATGTAGGGAAGCTCCTACGCCCAGCTGAACTGCTGGCTACGGAACAGAGCGCTACTGGCCTCTGCCCTCAACTGACACAGGACAGATTTCCTGTAAAGGTGGATGGGAATTCAGTCTCCACCTGTATACCCCAGGGATGCTGGGCAGTAGGCCCATATGCCCAACAGCATGACAGACTGAGCCCAGTCACCCTGTCTTCTCTCCAGCGGCTGAAAAGACTCCAGGGAGAATGGCCAGTCCAGGCCTCTCCCCAGCGGCAGATATGTTCTTTGAGAGAGGCAGAGGTTGGCTGGGTGAGTGCTCTGTTTGAAACAATTTGTTTGGGGTACTGTGTGGGTACAGGCATTAGGGGACTGGAACTATGGACTAACTTCGGAGTCAACCCGTCTGGGGTCTCCTCCTGTGTTAGTCTCCTGCTGAAAGGGGAGAAATGTGACAGACCTAGCCGGGACACAGGCTTTTTGAGAGGACTACATGCGAGCCTCCTGCCAAGTGATTACGGGCCCTGGCATTTGGGGGAACGGTGCTCTTTGTGAGCTGCATGCCTGGGGACCGCTGAGTTGGTTTTACTTGGATTCAGGTCCATGCCAGCCCCCCAAGACAAGACACAGACTCTGTATATGTATTTGAGTATAGTCTGGTTTGTAGGAGTGTTTCACCTATTGTTGTGTGTGCTAATTAACCCTGCAATTGAATGAAGGAGTCCAGTGTTGATTAGATAATTAGCTCATGCTAATTAAGTTAGGTACTAGTCACATCGGCTGCTTAAAGGGATTAGTTAATTAGTTTATGTTAAGTTGTTACAAGTGTATTGTTAGAGTAATATGAGCAGGAGGGGGGATCTCCTCTTCCACTGTATATAAATGTCATCTTTGTAATAAATCATCAGTCCATGTTGGCACCAAGCAAGTGTTGTCTCGTTTGGTGCTTGGGAGCGGTTGGAATATCTTATACCTATATCCAGACTGAGAGGAAGTGATATATGACGAACGCATACTATGCCTACCTACTTTTGGTATTAGGTGTCCCTCATTCCCATCTTAAAAATTTGGGAGGTATACAATATTGAGTTGGCCCACCCTTTGCAGCTATAACAGCTTCAACTCTTCTGGGAAGGCTGTCCACAAGGTTTAGGAGTGTGTCTATGGGAATGTTTGACCATTCTTCCAGAAGCGCATTTGTGAGGTCAGGCACTGATGTTGGACGAGAAGGCCTGGCTCACAGTCTCCCCTCTAATTCATCCCAAAGATGTTCTACTGGGTTAAGGTCAGGACTGTGCAAGCCAGTCAAGTTCCTCCACCCCAAACTTGCTCATCCATGTCCTTAGGGACCTTGCTTTGTGCACTGGTGTGCAGTCATGTTTGAACAGGAAGGGGCCATCCCCAAACTGTTCCCACAACGTTGGGGGCATGAAATTGTCCAAGGGTGATGCCTTAAGAGTTCTCTTCTCTGGAACAGAGGGGCCAAGCCCAACCCTTAAAAACAACCCCACACCATAATCCTCCTCCACCAAATTATTTGGACCAGTGCACAAAGCAAGGTCCATAAAGACATGGATAAGCGAGTTTGGGGATGGGGGAACTTGACTGGCCTGCACAGAGTCCTGACCTCAACCTGACGTTTTTTCGGGAGCAGTGATTTTTTAATGCTTAAAGCGGGATTTCACCCAAAATTTATCTTACCCCAATCAGTTAATTGCATAGATGCTATTAAGACACTTTAAAAAAAAATATTTCCGTAATTACTTTTTTACTTTAATATATAGTGCCACTTCCTGTCTTGACCCCCATGGGAGTAGGCATGTTTATCTCCTTTCCCGATCCGCACTGTCTCCTGGGAGCTTACTATTCGGCTTCCCAAGATTCAGTGCGGACCGCCGTCATGCTCAAATCTCGAGAGATTTTGGAACCGAGTGACGCCAGTCACATGATTAGGGCGTGTCTGAAATCGGCATTTGCTTATGCATGCATGTATATGTTTGGTTGCCATCACAACGGGGCGGGAACTTCCGACGATGCCGCCCGTTGTGATGGCAACCCGGAATTTTACGCCGCTGCTCACTGTTAGCAATGAGCATGCGCGGGAACGAGTGGTGAATGCTGGGAGCACAGCATTCACCGCCTCCCTGAAATAAATGCTTGTGGGCTTCAATTGCCCACAAGCAAAATGGAAACCGCCAGGATCCCATTATATAAGTTCTTCTTGCGGACGAAATCGGAGAGAGGCGGCAATATTAAACCTAACTAGTGAGTATCATATTTTGTTCATCTAAGTTTATCAATGAACGTAAAAAAAAAAAGAAACGATAGGTCGCTGGAATCCCGCTTTAAAGTGAAACAATAAAAATGAAATATTCCGTTAAATACCATGCCTGGTGGTGTCTATAGTATGCCTGTAAAGTGGCGCATTTTTCCTGTGTTTAAAACAGTACCACAGCAAAATTACATTTCTAAAGTAAAATTTGTCATTTAAAACTTATTGCAGCTGTAATGTATTGTTGGGTCTCGGCAACATAGATAAAACTCATTGAAAAAAAACAGCATGGCCCCCCACCCCAGTCCATTACCAGGCCCTTTGGGTCTGGTATGAATATTAAGGGAACCCTGAACCAAAATTAAAAAAAAAAATAAAATTGCATGGGGGTCCCCCTAAAATCCACACCAGGCCCTTCAGGTCTAATATGGAAATTAAGGGGAACCCTGCGCCAAATAAAAAAAATGGCATAGGGGTCCCCCTAAAAATCAATACCAGGCCCTTCAGGTCTAATATGGAAATTAAGGGGAACCCTGCACCAAATAAAAAAAAAGGCATAGGGGTCGCCCCCAAAATCCATACCAGATCCTTCAGGTCTGGTATGGATTTTAAGGGGAACCCTGCGCCAAAATTAAAAAAAATGGTGTGGGCGTCCCCCCAAAATCCATATCAAGCCCTTATCCAAGCACGCAACCTGTCAGGCCACAGAAAAAGAGGGGGGACGAGAGAGCGCCCCCCTCCTGAACCGTACCAGGCCACATGCCCTCAACATGGGGAGGGTGCTTTTGGGTCTGACCCCAAAGCACCTTGTCCCCATGTTGATGGGGAGAAGGGCCTCAGCCCCACAAACCTTGCCCAGGGGTTGTAGGTGTATGCAGGCGGGGGGCTTATCGGAATCTGGAAGCCCCCTTTAACAAGGGGACCCCCAGATCCCGGCCTCCCCCCTGTGTGAATTGGTAATGGGGTACATCGTACCCCTACCTCTTCTCAAATAAAGTGTAAAAAATTGTAAAAAAGACCAGAGACAGCTTGGGACAAGTCCTTTATTAAAAAAAAAAAAAGTCCCTCGATGTAAGTTCACCCTGATGTACACTGACACTGTAATTGTTTTCCAGTTACCGCTTGGTTCCCGTGACAATGTACACTTTCTCTATAATATGCATTTTGGAAGGAGACAAAACCAATGTCCACATCCACCTGTTCAGCGTTTTCCACTACTACTCCCCAGTAACGGAGTGGACCCCACTGTGCACTCTGCGTGGGCTCCACACATGCACTTATCTCTTGAACTTCCATAGCTCTGTACAGGGTGGGGACCTCGGCGGTGCAATCTGCTCCCATTGCTCTGGGAGACTGGCCTCTGGCGGAAGGAATGCCGACAACATCTCCCTTGCTGCTAGAGGCCGTTCCACCTATAACAGGTACACACTTTCGACAGGCCACTTGTTAAACTTCCATTACCCCAGGTAACCACTTGTGTCTTCACATTACTCCTCTACACACCGATTTCTTCATACTCCGCACCTACTTGTTAAACTAGATATTTGCCGGTTATTTGTGATACACCTCTTTAACCACTAGGCGAAAGACGGCTACAGTGCGGCGCCCAATTGCCGGGAGGGCCTCCCTGGACGTCCTCCTGTTTACTTTCCCGATGCGCACCGCCATGGGCGTGCATCAGGAAAATTCTGTTTTTGACGTGTCCCTTGGACACAGTCAATCACAGATCGTGCTAAATGGCCAATCACAGCGGCCATTTAGCACTCAATCGCAGTGTCCAATGATAGATGATCTCATATGTAAACATATGAGATCATCTCTCATAGCCGGCTCTCCCTCCTCACACAGAGACCGCGTGTGAGGAGGGAGAGTGACCTGCAGCTGCAGCGTCAGTAAGTGTACACAAAAAAAAATAAAAAAATACAGTGCCCACAGTACCTGCCAGTGTCATCTGTCCCCAGTGCCACCTGTCAGTACCATCTGTCCCCAGTGCCACCTGTCAGTGGCAACTGTCCCCAGTGCCATGTATAAGTGCCAACTGTCACCAGTGCCACATATTAGTGCCACCTGTCATTAGTGCCACATATTAGTGCCACCTGTCATCAGTGCCACATATTAGTGCAACCTTTCATCAGTGCCACATATTAGTGCCATCTGTCATCAGTGTCACGTGTCATCAGTGCCATGTATTATTGCCATCTGTCATCAGTGCCATATCAGTGTCAGGTGCCATCTGTCACCAGGGCCACATAAGTGCCATTGTCCTGGTGCTCCTGGGCCTTCAAAAGTGTAATAGGTAGTCAACAAGTTAGATGTGTAATTTATGCTTCTAGAACACCTGATGGGGCTCCCTGCATGTTGGGCCTCTCTATGTGGCCAGGCTGTGAAAAAGTCCCACGCATGTGGTATCGTAATACTCAGGAGTAGCAGAATTTATTTTGGGGTGTCATTTGTGGTATACACATGCCATGTGAGAGAAATAACTTATTACAATCACAATTTTGTGGGAAAAAAATAAAAAAATCGTAATTTTGCAAAGAATTGTGGGGAAAAATGACAACATCAAAAACCTCACCATACCGCTTACTAAATACCTTGGAATGTCTACTTTCAAAAAAGGGGTCATTTAGGGGGTATTTGTACTTTCCTGGCTTGTTTGGGTCGCAAGATAGATCGGCCACCAGTACATCAGGTGTGATCAATTTTTTATGATTTTCACCACAGTTTGTAGACTCTATAACTTTCACAAAGACCAAATAATATCCACTAATTTGGGTTATTTTTACCAAAGATTTGTAGCAGTATAAATTGTGGACAAAATTTATGAAGAAAAATTAATAATTTGCAAAATTTTATCACAGAAACTAAGAAAAATGCTTTTTTTTTTTTTTTAAATTCGGTCTTTTTTCATTTATAGCACTAAAAATAAAAGACCCAGAGGTGATCAAATACCACCAAAAGAAAGCTCTATGTGTATGAAAAAAAGAACAAAAAATTAATTTGGGTACAGTATTACACGACTGAGTAATTGTCATTCAAAGTGTGAGAGCACCGAAAGCTGAAAAATTGGTCTGGTCACGAGGGGGGTTTAAGTGCCCAGTTGTCAAGTGGTTAATAAACTTCAGACAATGTGAGGACAATGACATTTCAATGCTTAGAAGTGTAAAATAGACATTTCACAGTCCAACAGGCAAGGTATTATTGATTTCTAGTTCCCTACGATGCATATAGTACATTATATTATGTACCCCAAGCTTATTAAAACCAATATAGTTTGTTAACTATTACATTATTAATAACCTGACCATAATAGTATATTCTAAAAAACACAGACGACAGCGGCTGTGAAATGAATGGGAAGTCACCTATAGACTTACTATGGGGCTTCCGTTGTCCTCCGTCTCCTCTGCACCCGCCTACACAGAGAAGCCGCAAGTGACAGCTCAGCGTGGAATCCGGTCGGAGCAGGTCTTCCAAAAAGGTATGTATACTCATTTTTTCTTTACAGGGATAGAGAGGTTAGTGATAGATCCCTGGTGTCTATAGATGCAGGGATTTTAAATTTTACATGGACTTTAAAAATTACAGGAAAGGTTTCTATGGGGCCTCGTCCCCCATGTAGCGCCCCCACCAAGATTAGGAACTATAAATATTTCTACTCTATGGTACCTCTATCCCCCCCCCCCCCCCCCCCCCCCCCCCCCTTATTAAGTGAATTAAAGCTATCTTATACATGTGAAATAAATTAGACATTTATACGTGCACTAAATTTCACCTCGTCTATATACATATAGCAAGGTAGACCTATTAGTCTATATATGTAGCACCCTCTACCAGTAGGTAGGTGCTAGTAAGGTATTTTTACTAGGTTATCCAGCACAGGCAAATTTAGGCAGGCCTATGCTGCATGCTAGGCCTGTATGTTTTGATCTGGGGGCTGGGAGTGGTCAGAGTAGCTGTGGGTGTTACCACCTGTGCTCTGGCTCTGGGGCGCCTCCCCCTGTTCCAGGGAGAAGGTTCTGGAAAGCGGGCTGGGCCTGGAACTGGAGTGGCAGGCAGTTTGTGTGTGAGCCCTGACCAATCCCCATTGAGATTGGCAAGGGGCGGGCCTCATATATAAGTTGAGGTCATTCTCCACAGGGGACAGAGTCGGCTGGGTAAAGTAAAGAATGGCATGTTAGTCAGTTGCAGGAGGCCATCCCCTGCAGCGGCGCTTTGCCGGCGGTATTGCCGCGGTGTCCCATTGATTTCAATGGGTAGGAGCGGCATAGGAGCAGTGAATACACCGTTCCAAAGATGCTGCTAGCAGGAC